>CM050002.1:600000-1168769 GCA_016630955.3 Didymella arachidicola | reverse complement strand
AACCCTAACCCGAACCCTAACCCTAACCCTAACCCTAACCCTTAACCCTAACCCTAACCCGAACCTAACCCTAACCCTACCCTAACCCTTCGACGGGTTGCCCTTCGGGCACCCTCTTTTCCCCTCTTACGGGCCCACCCCCCACCCCTGTACTCTTCTTAGTAATCCTTTCTAACGGGTTGCCCTTCGGGCACCCTCCTTTCCCTTCTTACGGGCCTACCCCCCTACCCTCCCTAATACGCTTTTATTAATACCTTATTACAGCTTTACTACACTTTTTCTTTTCTTCTCTTCTCTTAGTATCTTATTATTATAACCTTACTCTACTTTTTATTTCTTCTTTTTATCTTTAATTCTTCTACTACCTAATCTATTTATTCTCTTATATTATTTCTTAAACTTACTACTTATTCTTTTTTTTAATAATTATTACCTATTGTTTTTGTTATACCTACTACCTATTTTTTTATTATACCTAATACCTATTGTTTTTGTTATACCTACTACCTATTTTTTTATTATACCTAATACCTACTTTTTTTTTATACCTACTACCTACTTTTTTTTTATACCTACTACCTACTTTTTTTTATATCTACTACCTACTCTTCTCTTTTTCTAACCTATAATATCTTATTATAGCTTAGCCTTCTACTATATTCTACTATATCCTACTATATCCTACTATATTCTACTATATCCTACTATATTCTACTATATTCTACTATATTCTACTATACTTTACTATGCTTTTCCATACCTTACTACATCCTACTATATTTTACTACACTCTGCTACACTCTGCTATACTCTACTATACCTTACTATATTCTGCTATATTTTACTATACTCTGCTACACTCTACTATACTCTGCTACACTCTACTATACTCTGCTTCTTACTACGCTTTGCTATACCTTACTATACCTAACCCTACCCTACTACACCTTCCTATACCCTGCTACGCTCTGCTATATCTTGCTATACTTTGCTATACCTTACTATACTCTATAATACCCTGCTACACTCTACTATACTCTGCTTTTTACTACGCTCTGTAATATCTTACTACACCCTACTACACTCTACTATATCTTGCTATACTCTGCTACACCCTACTATACCTTGCTACACCCTACTATACCTTGCTACACCCTACTATACCTTGCTACACCCTACTATACCTTGCTACACCCTACTATACCTTGCTACAACCCTACTACCTTGCTACACCCTACTATACCTTGCTACACCCTACTATACCTTGCTACACCCTGCTATACTCTTCTCTCTTTCCCTTTGCTGCTCTACTCCTTGTAACACCTAACGGCCCACTACCTACCCCCCTTCTTCTCCTACTCACCCTACCGCTCCGCTGCTGTAACACCTAACGGGCCTACTGCCCACCCCCCTTCTTCTGCCCCGGACGGCCTACCACCTCCCTACCCTGTTACTCTCTTGCTAATACCTTGTCACGGCTTTGCTACGCATATACACCTATTACTTCATCTATTCCCCTGCTGCTACTCTACTCTGCTACCCTCCTCTTCCTCTCCCTCTCGTCCCCACCCCTCCAACACCAGCCTAATCGCCATCGCCATTGCGTTGCTAAACATCTGTCACCCAAATCTCTGACCTGTGCGGCTTTCCCAGCCACCCAGCGTACGCCTCGTCTCCCGTCTCTGCAAACCCCAGCTCTCCCATTGCCTGAATCCCACCCCTCGTCAACCGCGCTGCGAATGCCAGCGGCACCACCACGTTCGGCCACTGACACCGCTTGTCCATCCCTTCCCCAGTCGCGCAGTACTTCTGACTCACCCAGCACCGTCGACAGTTGTTCTTCACCGTCCGATCCCGCATCTTCACACGGAACTCATCTGCCTGCATCCCTGTTCCCCTTGCCCATGCCGTGCACTGCATCGCCCGGTGCCCTTTCCACTGCTCCTCTTCAGCCGTCGGGAACTCCTGCCTAACCATCCAGCAGATCGCACACCCCTCTCGCAGCTCTGTGAACCCTTCCTCCACCACCGCCCACTCCCGCGACCACTTCTCCTGCTCCTCTATCCACACCTCCTCTCCCTCTCCGCACCGGTCGCATCCCGCTGCCCCAATCTGCCCGCAGCTCTGCCCCCGCTCGTCCAGATACGAGCTCATCAGCTCTCGTCGACACCCGCTGCCGATCAGAAACTGCCCCATCGCGAGCACCTCCATCTTCTCTCTCTCTCGCTCCATCACCTGCTCCACCTCCCCGTGCCCCACCAGCACCACCACATCGTATTGCTCTCCTCCTCGTCCCCCGCGTCCGCTTGCCTGAGCAAAGTCGCTCATGCTCCACGGTGTGCCTACGTGCAAGATGTACACGATGCCAGCAAAGTCCACTCCCGTCCCCAGCGCCGACGTCGCCACCATCATTCCGCCCCCCTCCACCCACTCCTGTAGCCGGTCTGCGCGATCCACCACCCCTGCGTGATAGTGTCCGCAGCCCAGCTCCGTCGCGAGCCGCTCGCACTGCACCTTGCTCTTGCAGTACACCACCCCCTTCTGTCCGCTCCGCCGCAGCTTCTCTGCCCACCGCTTGCACACGAACAGCGCCGTCTCCTCGAGCTTGTCGCGCTGACACCACGACACAAAGTACCGCGCGTTCGGCCGCACCGTGCTTGCTCTCACGTACGTTGCGTGACGCACAAGCATGCTCGCCTCAAGCTCTCCCTCCTGCAGCGGCGGCAGCGTTGCTGTCAGCATCACCATCGGACTACCCAGCAGCCGCAAGTTCTTCATCGCCACCAGCTTCTCTCGCCAATTCCTCGCCGTGAACACCAGATGACACTCGTCAATCACCACCCTATGCAGCAGCCCCTTTCCTTTCAGCATCCGCGCGTAGCCAAGAAAGTTGCCAGTGCTTGTTATGTCGCCAGCTACGTCTGCACTGACTACCACCACAGATGCCGGGTTGTTCTCGCCGTGCTTCCACTCCATGCACTCGACGCCGCACTGCTGAATCCTCCTGACTAGATCTTCAATCAGCGCCCGGTACGGCACGACGACCACCGTTACCCCCGGCTCCTCCACGCAAGCCGGCAGCGTGAACAGCAAGCTCTTGCCTCCGCCCGTCGGAAGCACGACGATGAGCGGCGTCTGCTTCTCCAGCACCGCGTGCAAAGCCTGCTCCTGCTCCACCGATCGAAAGCCAACATCTTGCTTGCCTAGCACCTGCTGCAGCCCCCTGTGTATCGCATCTGCTCGCGGGTCTGCAAACCGCACTTCTTTCTCTTTCGGCAGCCCAACAAGTGCCGACGACGTGCTGTTGCTCATCCGTCGCTTTGTCGTCCTGCTCGGCTCTACGGGCTTCGCTGCGCTCCCATCCACCCCTAAGAAGCGGTGCCATGCTGCGCTAAGCGGCCGGAACGCATCAACGGACCGCACGCTGAGATGCTTCACGATATCCATCGGCACGCTGTAGTTGCCTACCCCCATTGCGGTTGTGCGTGAGTTCTGCAGCTCAAGAACGTCTTCGCCATCGTCGTCCACTTCCGCCTCTTCTGTCTCGCCAACGTCGTCCTGATAGCCCCTGCTGAACGACTCTCCCACCTTGACTCGCCCAATACCTACTGCCGTGTGTCGGTACTCTAGCGTGTGCAGCACCACGCCCAGCCTCTTCCCTGTCTCGCGCTTCAGCACCCTCGTGAGCCGGCCGGTGTCCCACGCGCCCTGCGCGTCTTGCCACACGTAGTCGCTGTAGCTGCCGCTTAGCACCTGCAGCGTTAGATACTCGCGGAACGGCTGTACGTAGACCAAGTACACCGCCATCACCTGCCCTAGCTGCGGCGGCAAGAACCGCGGCACAATCTTCGGCTTGTCCCACTGCGACTGCGACTTGTGATAGCGGACCACTGTCATCACCTGCCCGTCCACGACGAAGATGTTGCGGTCCTGCAGTACGCCGTTGCGGTGCCGAATCGTCGTGATCTCGGACCCACGCCCGGGCTGTCCTGACGTGATGTGCACGCTGCAGAGCAGTAGTTCCAAGAAGCGATCCATCTGTCGCATGTACTGCCGCACCGCCTTGACGCTCCACTGCCCGTCCGCACGCTTCAATCGCAGCCCGCCCGCTGTAGTCATCGCTCTCCTAAGCATCCAAACCAGCCCGCCTTGCAGTTTGTTGCCCGGAGCGTCGACAAACGACGTGCGTCGTTTTGTGAACGTGACGTCGTCAACTACTTGCTTCAAATCAACGGTAACCCGCTCTTCCTCGCCGTCCACCCAGCACAGCTCCCACAGCATCTGCTCTGTTTCAGCCAGCAAGTCCTGCGCCATCTTGCAGAAGCGGCGGATGACGATCGGTCGGCCGTTCAGATAGAACGTCTGCTTGTCCTCTGACCAGTATGCGTTGCCTGAGTTGCCGGCCGTCAGTCCAATGTGCTTGCCGTACGCCAGCATGCTGATCATCTCGCTCATTGGGCTGAACGTGCCGTCTGCTAGCTGCTTGTGCCGCGTTGCCAGAAAGTTGTCGCGGTCTTCTTCTGTCTGCGTGTCGCGCTGCCCTCCTGGGAGCAGCTTCTCTAGAGCGAGCACCCGCACGCAGTACACCATCCCCGCCAGCATGTACGAGTAGTTCTTTGCGGTCCGCAAGCGGCCCGTGTCTACATCAATCCCAAGCACCGCCAGAAACTGAATCAAACCAGTAGACAACGCCACGGGATGATACGTCGTGAAGATGAACGAGCTGATAGACGCAAGAAGCGCCTCCGTCTGAGCGCCTCTGTCGTCGCCATTCAGCGCGTCCCACAGCCTGATCGCACACAACTTCTGCTCAGCTGTCCACGTAAAGAGCTCGCGCGTGTCCTTCATCATGTCTGGTGCCTGTTGACTGCGTGTCCTGCGCCGGGGCTGCGGGCTGTCGTCGTCAGCCTCACTGCCTTCCGCCTCGTCTTCGCTGTCTTCGTCGCTGCTCGACGCCGCACTGCTTTCTGATCGAGCAGCTGTGTCGCGTTGCTGTCGGAAACGCATAACCTGCTGCTCTTCATCTCCTAGCACGCGTAGATAGAAGCAGACAAACCTCACTATATAGCTTGCGTACACAGCCTGACTCTCTGGGTTCTGCAGTCGCCCCAACGGCCGCACGTCGATCTCGCTCTGCTTTGCGCTCCGCAGCCAGCGCCTGAGTTCTTGCGGAAGCGTAGCCAATCCCTTGACGCTTCTCTCAATCAGTCCCTCTGCAAGCTGAGCAGCTAGCTTGAGCTTGTGCTCGCTCCGATCGGGAGCCCGGGCTTGATGGGCCAGATGAACAAGATTTCGATCCTTGAAGAACTCTAACCAGCCTGTCCGCTTAAACCAGCCTGTCTTGTCTGTCTTTGCAGCCTCTTCAAGTGTTTGAAGCTCTTCTTCGACTTCTTGTTGTGTCAGTTTATACTCGGCAAGCTGCCTCTGAACTGCAACTTCGACGTCGTCGTTTAGAGCATTTTCGGCTACAGCTACATCAACAACAAAATATCGCTGTAAAACCCCTGTGCGGAAAAAGCTCTGTACTTTGACAGTGTGATAGAGCGCGCCTTTTTCTCCTAGCCAAGCTTGCTGGTGATCTTTCTTACAGTGCATGCGCATTGTGTCCTTGTTGATAGTGATGAAGCTGCATGTCTTGCACTGCAGCCCGTCTAGCGGCTTCCCAAGCTCTTCTATCGGTCGCGCCGGCTCATCTGGAAGCTCAACGTCTGCTGCGTCAATCAGCGCGAATTGATTGAAGCGTTCAACAACTTGTTTTCGAGTTGCAGCGGGCACGCTGTGATGCTGCAAGAGATGCGTGTTGAGATTAACAACAGCAGTGTGATGCTCCCTGCATACTAAGACGCTGTAGTCTTCTAGAAAACAGTGAACATTGTCGCAGGTTAGAAGTGGCTAAGTCACTATTAAGGTAATTTATATATTATTGAATTACTATAGTTGTTAGTACACTTTACATGCAGAGGACGTGTTTAGTTACAGAACACTAAACGACTATAAAGTATTTCTGCAGACCACCTGTTCGGAAGAAGCTCTGTACCTTCACTGAATTATACAACTGGCTCTTGTCGCCTAACCAAGCAAGTTTATGATCTCGGTTGCAGTGCATCCGAATCTGATCTTTGCTAACAGTGATATACCCGCATGCTCTGCACTCTAGCCCAGCAAGTGGCTTACCAAGCTGTTCTATAGCCTGCGTGGGCTCTTTAGGCAGCTCTATCTTGCTTGGAGCCACTGGTTCAAGGCGACTAAAACAGTCAACAACCTGTCTTCGTACTGAAGCAGGCACTTTGTGGTGCTGCAACATATGGCGGTCAAGACTCATAACTGCGGTATGATGTTGCTTGCATACGAAGACCTTGAAGTCTTCTAAAAAGCAGAACACATCTGCGCAGTTACTTAACGATACTTGTGAGCCCCTCTTACGATACCGGAGCGTTCCATTGGGGTCTTCGCCCCCTTGGTTTGTTAGCGCTCGTTGGGAGGCAGCTTTGCAGAGTTTTTGCATCTTGTGCTCATGCTCTAGGGCGGCAAGATCTGCTCGTAAAGCATCAATCTTTTGCTGTATTGGACTTATACTCTCATCTGAGTCGCGCCTTCGCTTCCGCGGTCGCTCATTCTCGCCAGCGGCCGATGCCTCGATCTGCGATACTGTGCTCTCTTCGGGTACTTCAAGTGTTTGTGTAGTCCTATTAGTCAAGAACGCATCATCCTTTGGTGGCAGAAACATTGAATGCTCTACTGGAGCTTCTGGTAAACTTCTGTTTGCACTAAAGCTGAGAATAGCCTGATCTGTGCTTTGTCTGTCGACACCCAGAAATTGATGCCATACCTTACTGACTTCGAGGTATCGTTCTAATAACTCAGGTTGCAGCTTGGCAGGATAGGCACGATCCAAAGCGTACGCGCCAGCATGGGTAGCTGGATTATGTCCTGTCTGGAAAGAGAGAAGTCGTAATAGTCCATCGCGATCCCTCGGAGTGTGAGGATCAAAAGGCTGGGCAATATCTAGAAGATGCTTCTTGCTAATAGCTACTGCAATCTGGCGATACATTTGAAAATGGAGCAGTATCGGGCATTCTGGTGTGGATTGCTGCAGGAGCTTCGAGCAGACTGATGAGCTGAAACACGACACAGGTGTGTCGTACGCAGTGAACAAGTGCGGATTGGTTGGAACGCTTGTGTTGACAAGCTTTAGTTGTCGGCTAAGGAAATCGCTGAATGGTCTGATGTATGCGAGGTAAAGGAACAGGCACCTCTCTACTGATGAGCAGGGAACTCGAACAACAAAAAAAGAGTTGTTCGAGTTCTGGCTAGCTTTATTGTACGAAAAGACTAGCAAGATCCGGCCCTGGCAAATGAAGATGTTGCGTTGCACTGCGGCAGTGTCTGCCCAGCGCAGAACCCGAAGCTCCTCTCCTCTAGCAGGCATTCCGCTGGTCACATGGATACTACTGAACAGTACTTCGACCATGTTGTTATATTGTTTCAGGTAGGACATTGCTTTCTCTCGGCCTCTGCCTTGTAGGGAGAACCCCCTCCCTTCTTTAGAGAAGGCTCTTCGGCTCAAATGCTTAAAGCTAGTCTGTAGCTGATTTGCTGGCTCTTGCAGGAACGAATAACCTGGGCGGTGCCTTGATAGATCCTCTTTTAAGGTATGGAGATCTACCTTAGGCCACCAGTCAAACATGAGGTCTCGCGTGATTCTTTCAAGTCTAGCAAGGAGGCAGTGGATTGTATAGCGGAATTCATGCATAGAGATGCGAGAACCAGCGATGTCTAGGGTCTGACCATCGAGGGACCAAGATAGGTTGGTGCGTGGTCCTTCGCGTTTGGCAATGGCTCTGCCGTGCTGCAAACGCTCAATCAGGTAGCCCATAGGTGAGAGACTGCCGCGTTGGAGGTATGCTGGGCGAATCTCTACACAGAGACGTTTGCCCTGATCAGCATAGGCTGCTCGTGCTGGCCAGAGAACATCAAGGGTAGTGTACCCTCGCAGCGGCAAGGCGTACTCGAGAATAATAAGTCTACCAATCCACAGTAGAGCTGATAGGTACGGTGTGTAGTCGTAAGCTGTACGGTATGCCAACTCGTACGGATGGATACCCAGCACACCAGAGAAGTGGACAATTGCTTTGCCTTCCAATATGCCGTCTGTGGACACATCCGTCCAAAATAGCACGAGCAGCTGAAAGACGGTTTCTGATAAACGGGAAGAGAACGTAGGCTCTGCCTTACTGAATCCTTTTGTGGACAGATCTGACCAGACAGATTTCACGATATCCGCCTGTGCGTCCGACAGCTGAAGCCCATATACCTCGCTTAAGCTTTGATTGAGCTTCTGACATACCTGCCATGATCGGAATACATAGCACAGAAAGCGGTTTAGGAAGGAGCGGTACCTAGCTTTCGTAGCGTCTCGTTGAGGTAGCTCGAAGGGATACGCGTAGAAGTGTGACCCCCAGCTTCGCAGCCAGCAGCGCAAGACTCGCGGAGTTTGTTCTAATGTTTCCTCGCAGCGATCAAGCACGAGATGAACAATTTCTGATAGTTGTCTTAGTTTTGACTCTGTAGCTGCGGAGCTGATCCACTCCACGCTGTTCCAGGTGCCGAGGTGAATAGCTTCACCGGTAGAAGTGGCCAACCTAGAAGTAGCAATAATCAGATGGAGCGGCTTTTGGGCAAACCACCGCGTCCAACCACAACCGCGCAGCCAGTCGGTTTTCTCGTCATGCTCAAGCTCGTTGCTTAGGGCCATCAGTTCTTGATCTTGCTGTAAGAGCCTAGCTTCCTCCTCGGCTTCCATCAGCAGAAGAGCGGCGGTCGCAGGGTCGTCTGACACGGATCCGTCCTGGCTTGATCTTCTTCTGCTTTGAATTGTGTGTGTAGCGTGTGCTACCCTCCAGGTACCTCCCACGTTTCGCCTGATAGGAGACCATCGCTGGACGAAGCAGAATAGATCATTGCGCGTCCTCTGCCCCCTACTGCACTGCGTCTTCCGAAAATGCAGCAGCATTGTATCCCAACTACAAGTTGTCAAGTCGCACTGCGGACAGGAGTAGCCTCGCTCGGGTGGCGCTAGGAAATCTAAGCTAGAAGAGTTATTTGCACGAGGGACAACGTCTGCATCAATCTGCGATACAGGAAGTCCTTTATACTGAGAAAGGATAATTTCGCATATGGACGATCGAGTTTTGTGGTAGTGGCGGAGGTGGTAACGGAGCGTCTTGTAGGGTATAACGCTTCTACATGGGGTGCACAACAGGTGTCCATGTTCTGGCAGATAGGAGATAATGTTTGGCACTTCGGGTTCTGCAGGCTATCTATAATTAGCAAGTGAGGGTGAGATAGAATAAAAAGTGCGGCAAAGGTACGTCATTCACATGCCTTGCTCTTTGCTGAGTCGCCTGAATGGACAGTCCATGAGGAAGGGTTAGAGGCGCTTTCAGAAAAGACACCGGCTTCTGGATTACCCGTGTAGACTATCCAGCGAGACGCTGTCTGGTGAGACATAGCACTACTTTGTTGCTAACAGTAGCACACAATTGAATAGCAGGCCGTGGCGTCTTAGTTAATGCGTAAGCAGGTAAAAGTAGTACAGAACAACAGGTAACAAGCAGGAACTGCTATAGCTGCCCTGTGTTGGAGCATGCATGCCCGTGCAGGGCCGAGCTAGACCGAAATAGAGCATCAAAAGGGGTCGACTCCAGGCTAAGGCTGGGAGGGGACGAAGTAGGGCCGAAGTCGCGCACTATACCGCATCAAGCGCGAACGAGGCTCGGGGTCGTGGCGGTCGCGTGGAGGTAGGTACGGAAGAGTTGAATTTACGATAGTAACCTCTTACTAGATACCCGTCCCCTCCTCCGCTTTATAGTACTTGAGGTTCGACTACTTTGTACTTTTGAACTAGAGTCCTTCTTGCTTCCATCCTTCGGAATCCTAGTCCTTGCCCTGAGCGTCCTTTCCTCCTCCCACTCGCTTGTATCCAGCTCTGACGCAGGATCTGATTCTACATTATTCTGACCAGTATTTCGACCTGTTGCTCGCCTCTTTTTTGACATGGCGCGCTCTTGAACAAGATCGTTCAGTTGCTTTTGCATATCGAGAATTTTTCTCGTAAGAGGGCTGCAACTCTCAGTCTCTCTGCGTCGCTTTTTCCCTCTTTGTTGCCTCTGCTCAGGTGTCTGTGTATGCAGAGCCTCGTCTGGGGGCTCTGTATCGCTTATTCCGGGTGTAGCACACTCTGGTGTTCCCTCAGAAATAGCGTCCGGGTAGTAACCAACTTGTGTCGTACTGCTTGAGGTTTTGTGCACGGTTGCTAAGCTATAGTCTAGAGCGTCTTCCTCTCGGGTCAACGTGAATTCATGCCACATATGGCTGTTTACCAGGTAGCGATCAATCAGATCAGGCTGCAATTTGGTAGGAAATCCATGCTCTAGCGCATATGCATTGGCATGTGTAACTGGTCTATGACCTGTTTGGAAAGCTAGGAGTTGAAGGAATCCATTGTAATCCTTAGGCGTATTGGGGTCGAATGCAGTAACAAGTGCAGGGAGATGCTTCTTTGCAATGCTAGTCGCAGTTTGTCTGTACAGACTGGTAGTTGTCGGAGTAGGGCATTTGGCTGTTGACCTTTTCAGACTCGAGTGGGCTTTACTTGAAGAAAAGCAGGCCGTTGCACTGTCATGAGTACTAAACAAGTGAGGGTTCGTTGAGCCTGTAGATTGCGCCCCTGACTTTCGACTAATAAGACTGCGGAATGGGCGGATGTACACAAGGTAAAGGTAAAGAACTCTTTGTACCATAGGACAGGGGGAGCGTACGATATAAAACGAGTTGTTGGTGTTGGTGTTTGCCTTGTTGTATGCGAAGACAAGTATCACTTTTCCTTTGTAGATAAAGATGTTTCGTCGCACGGAGATCGTGTCAGCCCACCGTAGGACTCTGAGCTCCTCACCACGTGCTGGCATGCCGCTTGTTAGGTGCATTGCTGCATAAAGCAGACGAACAAAGCTGTCGCTTTCGTTCAAGTACCGCCTCTGCTTTGCTCTCCCTCTACTTGTCTCTGACGAGAAGCCGCCTTGTTCTGAGAACGCTAATTTGCTCACAGCGCGGAAAGCTCCCTGGAGTTTGTTGGCTGGGTGCGCCAGAAACGAGAATCCAGGGCGATGGGTCGCAAGATTATCTTGTAGAATGTCGAGTTGAACGTCTGGCCACCATCCGAAGAGGAGCTCCTGTGCACGGCTTTGTAAACCTACTACAACAGTGTGAATTGTCTCACGAAATTGTCGCATATGAATCTGTGTTTCCGCAATATGGAGTGTCAAGCCATCTGAAGACCAGGAGATGTTTGTTCTAGGACCCTCGCGCCTCGCGATTGCTCTTCCGTGCTGTAGTCGCTCGATAAGGTAACCAGCTGGTGCAAGACTACCTCGCTGAAGATACTTGGGTCGGATATGCTCACGCAGTCGCTGTGCTTGGTCGGGGTAGGCTGTACGCTCGGGCCAAGGATTCTTAAGATAGTTGTATGGTGCAAGTGGTAGGGCATACTCGAGTATAATCAGGCGACCTACCCACAGCAGTGCTGATATAAAAGGAGTATAGTCGTAGGGCTTGCGGAAACATAGCTCTGTGGGATGTATTCCCAAGACACCAGAGAAGTTCATGATAGCGCTACGGCTCATGTTTCCGTCGTGCGACAAGTCTGTCCAGGACATGACAAGAAGTTGAAAGAGATTTTCGTTCAGGGCGGCCAGAGATGACTGGAGCAGAATCCCGAGGTCTGCCTGCTGGCTGACAGCAGTGACGTGGTCCCAGATATGGTTCATCATGGCCAGCTGAGCCGTGGTTAGCTGCAGCCCAGAGATGTCGTTTGTAGGCTCTTTTATGTTGCGCGACAGTGCTAAGACGCGGAAAATGTAGCATAAGAATCGCTCGTGGATTCTATAGTATCTTCGTCGGGTGTTTTCGCGTTGTGGCAGCTCAAAAGGGTAAGGAAGAAAAGAAGGCGTCCAGCTCCGCAGCCAGCAACGCAAAACCCGTGGCGTCTGCTTTAGTGTTGCTTCGCATCGTTGGAAAACGATTCTGCTGGCTTCTACAATCTTCCAGATCGTTCTCTCCGTCTGTGCTGGGCTTACACATTCGAATCCGTTCCAAAGGCCTAGTTTGAGATCATCTGATGTTGCCATGGGAGGCAGTGCTGCAGCTGCAATAATGATATGGATAGGCTTGTGAGCAAACCACGCTGGCCACTCGCAGCCTCGCAGCCACTCAGTGTTCTCGTCGTGTTCTAGCTCTCCGTCGAGAACCACGCCGTTTAGCTCATCATCTAAACGTTCTTCTTCTTCTTTCTCTTCATCCTCTACACGTGTCAAGCACTCGCTATTGCTTGTCTCAAGTGATCTTTCGTCGCTCTGATGCTGGTGAGAGCTGTCGTCTTGGCTCACCACCCAGTATTTGGGCGAGTACTTCGTCCAGCTCTGTAGATAACACTTGTATCGCGATTGATCTTGAAGGCACTTAGGCGCGCTAATGTTGTGGTGTTTCTTTGTATGCTGTCGTATCTGATCCCAATTAATACTCTTTCCCTCTAGACAGTGCGGGCAACAAAATCCAGTCAGAGGTGGGCCAAGGTAAGAGAGCGGCGTAGATCCATCCGGTCGGGGCACTAGATCATTGAAGGACTTCGCAGCAGGCACGTCGTCAAATCGTGCTATCGTAGCTCGACGCACTTTGGCGGGTTCATAGTGGCAAGTCCGTAAGTGGGTGTTTAAACTAGTTACAGGTACTGCGGTGTAACAAGGTGTACAGATAATGACGTTCTCGCTGGCAACAAACGTGACGTAGTCTAGAGCGATTGGTCTATGTTCCTGTAGCGTTTGGATAGCAAGCTTAGCAGATTGGTTGCTGACATTGCATACCTTTTGCTTAGCAATAGACGCTATGGGTAGGTCATTTCTTTTCGCAATCTGGCTACGTAGCTATCTGAGGTTACTAAACGCTTTGCTTGCGTAGCACACGTTTCTTTCCTTCTATTCCTATAATTCTAACCCTTTCTTATCTTTGTGTATCTAAGACCAGTGCTCGTACAGCTGATGCTGACTCTCCCGCTCTTTAGTCTAGCTGAATGTGATACGCTTTGGTTCTGAAGGACGTTACAGAGGTCGCTGCTCAGTCTACGCTTGCTTCGTGTCAATAATCTCCTATCAGGCCCTTTTGCCTCTGCTTTCTTTCCGTCTCCGCTATGCAGTGCGAAAAATACCTCTTCTGACATACCCACGTCTACCGCTTGATGTGCCGGCTTCATCGTTGACATCATCAATTTCTGTATCTGTGGGTCTAACGGGCCCGGATTTGCTTCTCTGTCTATAGGTCTGTCCTCGATCTCCAGGAACCGATGCCAAATCAGGCTGTTCTCAAAATAGCGGTCGATGAGCTCTGGCTGCAATCTCGCCGGATAGCCTCTCTCGAGAGCGTAAGCGCTTGCATGAATCGATGGAGTGTGACCTGTCTGGAAGGCTAATAGATGAAGAAAGCCGTTCTGGTCCTTTGGAATGTTGGGGTCGAACGGCTCCAGCAGTGTTGGGATATGCTTCTTGCTAATGGCGACCGCGATGTGGCGATAGATACACAGCTGAAGTCGAATGGGGCAGTCTGGCGTAGCCAGCTCTAGGCTCTTCGAGCAGTCTACTGCGCTGAAGCAACCAGTGGGATGATTGCTTCGGGTGAAGAGATGCAGATTCGTCTTTGTTCGCGCATCAATGAGTTTCAGTTGTCGGAGGAGGAAGTCGGTAAAAGGCCGTATATAGGCAAGATATAGGAACAGAGCTCGCTCTACTATAGGACAAGGCACCCGAATAATGTAGAACGAGTGGTTTGCTGTTGTGGACACTTTGTTGTAAGTGAAAACCAGCATGATGTGTCCCTTGTGTATTATAATGTTGCGTTGTACAGCGACGGTATTTGCCCAGCGTATAATGCGGAGCTCTTCCCCTCTAGCGGGCATGCCGCTCGTCATGTGGATACCTGCAAAGATCAGTCGAATAAACTCGCCACGTCTCTGGAGATACGCCACCGCTTGCTGGCGTCCAGCGCCCTGCAGTGCTAGCCTCCCTTCTTGAAGAAAGAACGCTCGGCGGTAAAGATGCTTGAAGCTCATTTGCAGATTGTTCTCAGGCTCCGCTAGAAATGAATAGCCCGCTCGATAGCTTGTTAGCTTGTCCTTGATCCCACGCAAATTGACATCAGGCCACCACTGAAACATTAGATCGCGAGCTTCCCGATTGATCGCATCCAGAAGAGAGTGCACTGTAGAGCGCAGCTGTGTCAGAGTGATCTGAGATCCGTTCACCTCGAGCATCTGGCCATCAGGTGACCAGGAGATGTTTGTTTTGCCACCTTCCCGCTTTGCTACAGCTCTGCCATGTTGGAGGCGCTCAATGAAATATCCGAGGGGCGCGAAGGTACCACGTTGGAGATACCTTGGCCGAATCTCTCTAAGAAGCCTCGACCCTTGATCTGGATGCGTAGTGCGTGCCTGGAGAAGAGGGTCCCACGAACTGTAAGCTCGCGACGGCAGCGCATACTCGAGGATCACTAATCTTCCTACCCAGATTAAGGCGGAAAGATATGGTGTGTAATCATACGCGGTGCGGAGAGTCAGCTTATACGGGTGGATCCCAAGCACACCGGAGAAATGAATGAGTGCTTTGGCACCTGCATCCCCGTCTATCGAAGTGTCTGACCAGAAGAGAACAAGCAGCTGGAAGATAGTTTCGAGGATGGAAGAGGATGGAGGAGGCAGTGGCGACGAAGGACTTGACAGGGCTCTCTCTGCCTCACTCGGCGACAGATTGTCCAGCGCCGCCCAGATAGTATCCGCCATTTCTGCCTGGGATGCGGTAAGTGTCAGGCCGTAGATGTCCTTCGCGTCGTCACCCTGCGCAAAGCAAATCTGCCTCGCTCGGAAAACATAGCAAAGGAAGCGGTAACAGTAGGAGCGGTACTTTTTCTGCGTAGCCTGTCGCTTTGGTTGCTCAAATGGGATAGGGCAATAATGTGGGCCCCAGCTGCGTAGCCAACAGCGAAGAACCCGCGGTGTAGATGACAGGGTCTCCTCGCACCTGTCTAGCACGCGACTCACAAGCTCAACGAGCACCAAGAGCTTCGTCTCTGTAGCTGAGCAGCTGCTCCATTGAGAGCCGTTCCATGGTCCTAGGTAGAGAGCTTCATGCTTTTTCGAGGGAAGCTGCGATGTAGCGACAATTACATGAAGCGGCTTGCGTGCGAACCAGCGTGGCCACCCGCACTCACAAAGCCAGTGCGTGTTCTCGTCGTGCTCTAACTTGTCTGGGAGACATGCGTTCTCGTTTGCTTCATTGGCAAGCCGGCGTTCCTCTTCATCTTCCATACGGAGAAGCTCCGCTATTTCTGGGTCGCGACAAGCTTCTTCCAGCTGCATCAATCTTTCTTCATCTGCTGGCTCTTCCTCGCAATCTGTTTCCACAGACTCAACGCTGTCCGTCCTGGTGCGGTCCACGCGCCAGTATTGTCCAGTCTTTCTGTGCGCGACCCATTGTTGCAGGAAGCATGAAACGTCCCTCCTGTCAACTAGTATGTTCCTTATACTATGAGTTTTACTTAGATGCTTTCGAAGTTCGCCCCAGTTCACCGTAAGCCAGATGCAATGCGGGCAGCTGAAACCCTGGACAGGAGCCGCTAGGAACGGCAAGACACGGCTGTCATTGGGAAGTGGAACGATGTCCAAGTCTTCCTGCGCTACGGAGAGATGTTCGTATTGGCGAAGTATAGTTGTGGATAGGCCGCTGCTGATGCCGTGATGTCGCTGGAGATGATTGAGGAGTACCTTGCGGGAAATGGCGCTCCTGCAAACCGTGCAAAACAGGTAGCCATATAGTGGCAGGTAGGAGATGATGTTCAGCGTTTCTCTCGCTTCTAACTAGAAGCAAGCAGTTAGTAAACTTGACTGTATTGGTATAATTGCCTGGACACCTGCCTTAGCGATAGTAGAAGGGGGATCTGGAAGGCTAGACTGCAACGTGCAGTAGCTGGGATTGACAGGATTTCCTGTGTAAATTCTCCACGTACGAGACATAGACTAGACTTAGCACCACGCCCCGCAGTTGTAGCAGTTGCATGAAATCGGAGGTCCAACTCAGCAGCAGAGGTTGCGGAGCCAAGATAGCTAAAAGGGGTAAGTGCAGGGGTAGTCATGGAGTCCATCCGGGACTAGTACGAAACAGGGCAGAAGAGATCCGTGCGGGTACCCCAACCTGTTGGTTCCCTGCCATGTAGGAAGAACGACGGTATCTACTCGTCCTCCAACGCAGCAGCTCGGGAGCCAGCCTTCCTGCTTCCGTAGTCGATCGTGTATCGCCTTTGCAGCATGTCGATAGCCTGGCTGCCGTCGAAACATGTGCTCTTGGTCGCCGCCATGAACTCCTGCACTGCTGCATTGTCAGTCGCTGTGTGCATTTGCATATACACGCAGTCCACTGCACACCAACACACATTTGAACTTGTGGTCCCCTTTGGAGTGATCAATCTTCCACGAGTACTGGTCTGCCGCCACTATCACCTGTTCCTCGTCGCCAAAGCTGCCCTCGCTGCAGTCGTCCCCAAGTTCGCCGGGCGACGCCTCGCCGTAGAGTCCATCGTCATCTCCAGAACCATCATCATCGCTGTTGGCGCTTTGTTGCGCGTCCGGAGGCTGCGTTACGACAACGGCTGGCGGCGAATTGGGCCATAGATCTATGTCTTGGGGTGGACTTAGGTTCAAAAGCTCGTCGTCAAATCCATCGAAATCCATCGTGAGACATGTATAGGCAGCACTTTCCCATAGCAGGAACAGGCGAAGCAACCGCCGACGGGATCCGGTGGAAGGATCGCGCGGTGTCCGCTTGCCCCCAGGGGCAAGCCACGGGGCAGGTTAAACTTGAGAGCAGTAAACATGTAACGCAATCTCTATTCTTTATTTTTACTAGCGCTGATCATCTTCAGCTACTGTGGTACGTGCCAGGTACCAATGTCGGACCTTCTGCGGCGGCTTCGAAGTTTATGAATCCTCGTCATTTCCCACGCCTTGCCGATGCTCTCTGCCTCCAACGTCCTCCTGAGCCGGTCGTGGCGCGTGAAGAAAGAGGTGTGGATGGATATCCAGGCTGGTGAGACTCTGTCGCGAGGGGATGCTGTTGCAGCTGAGCCGACTGCTGGTTGATCGCGCTGTTGTGACCGTGTTGCTTTCGGAGATTATTCAGCCCGTCCAAGGAAAAGTCAATCAGCACTCGTTCCTGCATCTCCGTTCGTGATGAAGCCCCTGCGTCCGACTCCGCTGTCGATCTGGAGCTTGGTGATTGGGCAGTGGTTGGCTCCTGGATGGCTTGGTGCGTACTTGATCCATTCTGGGCCCGGGGGAGGGGCCTACGCTTCCGCGCTTCTGCTAATGGCTGCCCTTCGTGTGTTGCGTGGCTGATTGATGCTTGAGAGAACAGCCCGCTCTCCGCGCGCTGCTCATCTGCCAGGTCGACAGTAGTTAGTGGCCCATCTTCGCTATAAGAATCCGACGCATCCACGTGTTGCTGTGTTATCCATTGAGCAATCACTGGCTGCATCATCCTAAGCAGCTGTTTGGCTGCAGTTGCTGACCGAAGGGCTGAATCGTTCGCAACTTCTGGGATCTGACAGATGAGATCACGCGCAGTCTGTGCAATGGTAGGCGGACTGATCTTGCCAGCCTCCTCTGGAATGGGACTGGCGATGTACTTGTGCTGCAGAGACGGCCCTGCGTAGATTATGACGATAGACAGCACTTCTCTCCACACCTTATGCTCGAACCGTGTGCCGTAGGCTTTGTTGTCTCCGCTCGGATACTTGTGGAGATAGTGCTCTAGCGTAGAGCTGGTGAAGTCTTTTGCGTTTCCATGTACGTAATCAAGGACTGCCTGCTGGAGGACTCGAGACTTCTCGTCAGCCTTGTCGCCATACTTTGCTTGCAGCGCAGGGACTAGGTCCTTTCGCAGCGCAGGCTTGTTGTTGTCGCGGTCTGAGACCTTTGCGGGTTTGGCGTTTATCCACAAGGTGACGTGAGACATCACAATGCTCATTAGTTTTCCTTCTTGCTTTGTAGTTCTCAAAAGCGCCTGGATGTCAATGAACCGGCGTCCTGGTTCTGAAAGAACCGTTTAATACAAACCAAGGTATGCATCATCGTCTGCGTCCGGGAACAAGTCTCGCCGACGTGTGCCTGAGGAATAGGGGTCCACGTCAGGCTCAAGGCCAGGATAGAACAATCCCCGCACCTCGTGTACAGTTCGTACGCGCGGTAGGCCAGCCAGCTTGTTCCAGTCGGCTAGCTGAACGTCCAGTCCATGCTGGCCTTGGAACTCTGATGTGATCTTCGTTACCTCGTTCATTGCAGAAAACCAATACTAGATGGTTGCTTAGCGTAGATGTACAGAGCGTGCCTAGATACAAATTGCACTTACATCGTCTATCCTGCAGCTTGCCATCCACTCAAACGTGGAGATGTTGAAGGTCGCCTGCCCAATCGAGGTGCGGCACCATTGAGTGATCATCGGTCTCCAGCTAAGATTCTTCCACAGCGTAGCCAGCCGTCGGACTGGAAACTTTACTCTGCTGCTGAGCCTTAGTTGCTCCAGCATCTCTTGCTCAACCGACCTATTTGAACCTTGGAACAGCTGGCCATTGTTGGAGGACAGGGTTGCTAGCTCTGTCCATATCTGCCCGTGGCTATCGGGAAGGATGATGTCTTCTCGGTTGGCGCGAAGCTGGACGCGCAAGTGTGCGGGAAGCGTATCTGTCTTTTAGGTTAGCTTGTTGGCTTGGTTGGCACGTGCAGGGGCTGAAACCTTTGTCGTAAATACTGCACACCCACCACCGTTCCTCCTCTGGCAACCGGCGAAGTCGTAGATACTCCTTGAAAGCTTCAACGCGATGGTGGCCTGCAATAAGCTCTGCCTTCGCTCCAATGACGGCCGCCCAACCTTCAAACGACGGCCACTTCGAGTCCCCCTCTTCAGCGCCTCCGGCTGCAATGGCAGTGGTCTGAGCCTGGTTCTCCTCTTCTAGGTGATCTAGCATCTGCTGCACTTGCGCCTTGGAGCAAGCGATCTGCAATTGGTGACTTGTGTCTCGCCGAAGAACGCCTGCCTCGTCGAAAATGTGGCGGAGCCGACGCTTGTGCGCTTGGTCGATGGGTCTGTTCACACCAATACTCCATTCTGAGGTGAGTGCGTCAATCGGAAATTTGGCTGTTGCCAGCAGGTACAGCGCAGCTTGGTTGTAGATGGAGTCTGCCTCTTTGATCTCCTTAACAGCCGTACGTTGTCTTTTTCCTGTTTCCGTCGAGACGTCTGCACTTTTGCGCTTCATCGCAGCTTTAGTTGTATTAGCGTTAGAAGATGTAGAAAGAGCAGTGCCTCAGAAGGTAAGAATTTTTTTATTGCAGGAGATGCGAGTCGCTAAGCTAGTTGTGAGTAGGTTAAGAGTTCGCGGATTCTAGCACGGTCCTCTTTGCCCCTGGGGGCAAGCGGTACCGAGTCCGTGCGCGTGACGCCCACCATCGCGTAACGCCCCGCTAAGCAAATCGCACCCCATCTTCAACACCCCATAGCTCAGTCAATATGGACTCAATTCAAGAAGCGGCTACAGAATTCGATTTGCGCAATCATAAAGAACAACTTTCATACACAAAGTTTGCTAAAGCAAAGGGAGTTGATCGGTCTACGTTAGCGCGGAGGCACAAAGGGGTTTCAACTTCTAGGGAGGTCAAAGCAGTTAACCAACGGAAACTCAACAACACTGAAGAACAAGAGCTTATTAAGCTTATTAATAAGCTTACTGAGGACGGATTCCCTCCTAACAGGCTTCAAATCCGAAATTACGCGTCTAAAGTAGCTGGTAGCAGCGTCTCTGATAGCTGGGTTACTCGCTTCCTCCACCGTCACACAGCTGAACTGGTCACCAAATGGGCAACAGGGAAGGATCGCAATCGCCACCAAGCTGACTCAGGGGCTTCTTTTGAGGCCTACTTCACACTTCTACACAGCAAGATAGCTGAGTACAGCATTGAGCCTCAGCACATGTACAATATGGATGAGAAGGGCTTCATGATCGGGGTACTTGAACGTGCAAAACGAGTGTTCTCCCGGCCACTGTGGGACAGCAAGCAAGTCAGAGGTACTCTCCAAGACGGCTCACGGGAGTGGATCACGCTTATTGCTTGCATAAGTGCCTCAGGGGAAGCCCTGCCAGCAAGCCTCATATACCCAGCAGCCAATCAAGCTATATACTCAGGCTGGGTGGAGGATATCAAGCCAGGGGAACACTCAGTCTTTGTCAGCTCATCTAGTACAGGCTGGAGCAACAACGAGATAGCTCTTGCCTGGCTTGAACAGGTGTTCGATCGCGCTACTAAGGCCACAGCACGGAGAAAGTATCGTCTTTTGATACTTGACGGCCACGGGAGCCACGTTACCCCTGACTTTATTGAGTACGCCAACCAACGCAAGATACTCGTGATGATCCTTCCCCCTCACTCAACACACAGGCTCCAGCCACTGGACGTTTGCCTGTTCTCACCTCTGGCACGAGCATACTCAAATGAGCTTACGCAGTTCCTCCAAAGCAGTCAGGGGACCTCTCCAGTCACTAAATCAAACTTCTTACACCTGTTCTGGGCGGCGTGGCAGAGCTCATTTCAGGAGTCAACAATCGTCAACTCCTTTGCAGCCACAGGGATATGGCCCCCTGACGCCTCTGCTGTACTCAAACAAGTCAACAACACTTATACAGACAAAGAAGAACAATCAGGAGCTCTTAGACCAACAGACTGGAGGCGTATAAGGCAGGTACTTAAGGATCATGTGAAGGAACCTGACAGTGAGGCAGTGCGGGAGCTGACAGGGGCAATTCACTCTCTTACTGCCCAGGTTGAGCTGCTTACTGAGCAGAACAAAGGCCTGCAGGAGTCTCTTGCACACAGGAAGAAGCACAATAAGAAGAGTAAGCCCCTGAGTCTCCAACAGCGGAAGGAGTACCAAAGTCAACCTGTATTTTGGTCTCCTCGGAAGGTCAGAGAGGCACACTATCGTCGGAAGATCAATGAGCAAGAACAGGAGGAGCAGCATCTTCAAAAGCTACGTCAGAAGCAAGAGCAAGTAGCAAGTAAGCTTCAGAGAGCAAGAGAGGCTCAGGAGAAGCGTACAGAGCGTGAGAGAGCTAAGGAGGTGAGGGTGCAGGAGAAGGCTAAGAAGGCAGCTGAAGCGCAGCGTCAAAGGGACGCTCGTCAAGCTACTACTGCTATCCAATTATCCCAAAAGGGTAAGCGTAAAGCCTTAAAAGCTACCTCAGGTAGCAATAAGCGTCAGAAACAAGCTGGTGATGCTGGTGGTGCGAAAGAAGCCCCTGAGGCACCCTCAGCTCCTCCACCAGTCACTACTCGCCGCGGACGCAACGTTAGGCTTCCAAGTAAATACAAGTAGCACAAGTAGTTCACATAGGTCTATTTACTACTCTACTACAATATTATACAATATTTGCTGTTGTTGGTGGCTCAGTAACCTTATTTTTCAACAAGTCGATAGGATCTCAGCGGGGCGTTACGCGATGGTGGGCGTCACGCGCACGGACTCGGTAACGCCAACCACCACCGGATGGCGCACCCCACCGGAATGGCGCACCCTGTAGCAAATTTATCTTTACACCTCAATATTTCAGCACCACAACAAGAAATTTAAACGTACAATAGCTTAAATTAATCCTCTATCTCTATTACATCTTGCTGGCAAGTGCGCTTATTATGCCCTATCCTGCCGCATGTTGTACAGCACCGTTTAACTTTACTACTGCTACCTACCTGCGCACCTTCTCCCTTAGTCTCAGCCTTAGCGTCTTTCTCCTTTAGTATTTCCTCTGCCTCTGCCTGCGAGAGAGTCCCGCCTTCCTGAATCCGCTTCTTTTTACGCCTCTTACGCTCAGAAGCAGCCTTGTTTGCCTGTTCAAGCTGGGCTATCCTTGCCTCAAGTAGCGTGTGCGAATAGTCCCTCTTTGCAGACCCCCTTTTAACCTGTAGGACCATCTCAATAATTGAGTCAGGAGAGGAACTCCTATGTTCTCTTATCCTCTTAATAATAAGAGTTGTTTGGCTATCAATTTCAATCGCGTTGGTTGGTGTTTTAGGTTGCCAGTTGGTAGGCCCAGGCAGAGGCGGTGTTGGCGTACGAGGCTTAACTTCAAGCCTTGACAGCACCGCCTCTGGGTCAAGTGGGACCAAGCCAGTTGCTCTAAAGCTTGATAAGATGTTGCTCTTTGAGATTGCCTTGTTGTATACTGGTTGAAACGTTGCTAAGAAGGCCTTTTTGTCCACGTGGGTAATGTAACTGTCTGCCAAGCTTTTGATCTCCTTCTTGTACGCCTGCTTCAGCGGGGCAAAGCACCCAACGTCAAGTGGCTGCAGGATGTGAGAGGCGTGCGGAGGCATACAGAGGGCAATAATCTTGCTTTCCTCGCAGAGATTCTGGAATTCGAGCGACTTGTGACTCTCGTGGCCATCGATAATCAGCAGCCGATGGCTACCTACAGTAGCAGCCTCTGTGTGCTGGATAAAGTGCTTTAGCCAGGCAAGGCCAAGCTCATTAGTAGTCCAGCCATTCTTGCTAACCCCAATCCTCCAATCTTTTGGGTTGTTAACGTACCAGGCCTTGTCGTGGTGCTTTGCTTTGAGGATGAAGAAGGGTGGGACAGACCAGCCCATCGCGTTGATACAAGCAATCAAAGTTATCCACTCACGATCGCCAGGCTGAAGGCTGAGTGGTGCACGACGTCTCTCAGACGCAGTCACTACCTTAACTGACCCTCCAACGCCTATCTGGAAGCCAGTCTCGTCAAAGTTGTAGGTATCTTGGTCCAGGATGCCGTACTTGGCTTTAACGTTGCGTATAAGGTCGAACCAGGGACTGATAATTGCTGTATCGCTGCACAGAACTCTCCGGTAATCTCTCAGTCTAGAAACCTGAGACCTAACCTCAGGTTTCCGCTGGATAAACCTGTAGGTCCAGTTTTCTCCAACCTTGCCCCCATCGCGAGCAGCCAACAGTTGATCAGCCATCTCTCGCACATAAGTAAGCGTAGGAGCAAATCCTCGCGCGTCAAGCTTTCTTATATGTTGAACAAGCACCTCCTCTTCTTGCTTTGTAAGCCGAGAGCAATTGGGGTAGATAACGCGTTGAGAAGCTGGTTTGGCGCGTTGCCTTCGAAGAGTACTTTCAGGCACGTTGTAGACAGCAGCAGCGCGTCGCTGGCTTAGGTTCGCATTAGAATTAATAGCTCTAATAGCAAGCTTAATTCTATCTTCACGAGAAAGTAATTCAAGATCAATTTGTTGCGACATCGTTGGTGGTGGTCAAAAGAGGTGTGGTCTTGGCAAGGTGCGCCATTCCGGTGGGGTGCGCCATCCGGTGGTAGTTGGCGTTATATAAAGAAGATATTTAATATCCTAGAAAGTTTATAAGTAAGAGTAGTAAAAGTAATATATAGAGCCTATAAAGCTATATTAAACACTATACTTAATATTAAGGCCTTCCTTCTACCTATTAAGTAGTAGATATAGAAATATAATATAGATACTATTACCTAACTATTATTATACACTAATACTATAGCTACCTTAAGGTTCTAGATAAATATAATATAGTTAATAGTTATAGATAAGGCCTATATTAGATATACTAGCTTATAGCAGAAACTCTATATTAATATAAAGAGTAGGCGAGACTATAATCTAGACAGACAAGAGCAGATCCTATGCTTCCTTACTCTACCCTAGAGATAAAGCCCAACTACCTACATTAACGCGACTGCGAAGGAGGCGCAGGCGAGACACAATAGAGAGTACGTGAACGAAGACAGCCTTAGCATTTACATAGACGGCAGCGGCATCGAAGGTGAAATAGGCTCTGCAGCATTGTGCCTGCTTACGCAACAGGTACGGTCTGTGCATATAGGGCTAGACACAGCGTTAATAGTATATGCAGCAGAGCTACAGGGTATTAGCTTAGCTTTACAGATCGCTTAATATTATGCAAACAGAAATGGCGCGCGACGAGACGTTGCAATATACACAGACAATTAGGCCGCCATCTGGTCCATCGCTAAGGCTGAGGAACGATCAGGGGCCTACATCCTCGCGGACATCGCACGACAGGTCCAGGAGCTCTAGGATATAGGACGGACAGTAACCGTCCGATGGATACCAGCCCACGTGGGCATCCCGGGAAACGAGGCCGTCGACAAAGCGGCTAAGGAGGCCACTAGATGTAGGGAAAACGGTCGCAGAAGCTTACCGGCAGACACACCCCCCAAATTATACACTATAAGGTTAACAACAAAAAGATGGTGTAAAACGCAAGCGGAGCGGGCATGGATAGCGAAGTGGCACAAAGATACTAAAGGTCGCGCAACCTACAGACACACGCTCACACCCACCAAGAAAGTCCTCCAGCTCCACGAGGGGCGATCCAAACGGCAGAGCGCGATGCTGGTACAGCTGCGGACAGAGAAGATCGGGTTCAACGACTTCCTCTTCGCCCGAAGAGTGCCGGACGTCACCAGCCCACGCTGTGACTGCGGAGCAAGACGACAGACCGTCGCGCACATCCTCCTCCATTGCAGCAAGCGCAGGAATCTCCGGGACCGCATCTTCGCCAACCTGTCCGGACGAGACAATATCCGGACCATCCTAAGCACGCCACAGCTAGCCACCAAAGCCATCGAGTATATAGACCAGACGCAGATCCTTGGGCAAAATGGGGATCGCAGGCGCGCAGACGACAGCCGAGCGCTGGGGGGAGACTGAAGGTATCGCAGACGCACAACACGAGGCAACCATGCCTCTACGAGCCTAGAAGTGCAGTGTTCAATTAGTAGAGTCATTATCTAGATGAGGTTGGCAGCCAAATGTAGATAGGGATGAGAGGGAAACGGCAGGTCGCGGGGACAGATGGTTCCTTGCGAGGGATGAAGTGGGGCGGCGCGGATCAACGCTTGCACCGCGTCGGCTGTCTGCCAAGCCTGCCAGCCGGGCATAGCTGCGGGTTCGCGGCTGAAACCGTGTAGGAAATACCAAACCAAACCAAATCAAACCAATCCTACCGGCGATCTCCTTAAAGTCCGTGCACGCTAGCAACACTTAACATCAACTCACAAGTAAGGACGCAATTGTACGTTAGTACAGTAATGTCTTAGGTTCTTAGCTTCCTCATCCTACACGCTTAACGCATTCCTGGCTCCTAATTGAACAATGGACCCTGCGCCACGTCTCGCTTGTCAGCAGTGCAAGCAGAGAAAGCTACGCTGTGACAAAGGCTCCCCATGCAGCTCCTGCCGTGCCGCAGGCCTGGCTTGCCAGAGTGTGCAACGTGCACGTCTTCCGCGTGGGAAAAGTGGGTCTAAACAGACGCAGAAGAAATCGTTGAAGACAAGTTTGACGCAGCTGGAGGCTCTCCTTGACCAGCGCACAAAGGTGAAACTGAGCATGAGCTGCAGATTGCTGCAATACACGACTGACTGGCTACTTCTAGGCACCTGTGGTGGGATTAACCTGCACAGAGCAATCCAAACCTCAGCCTGATCATAGTCAATTTTTGGCTACGGACTTCTGGTCGTCTCTAGCTGAGAGCATCTCGGTTGTTCGAGAGGTTCTTGACGATTCTAGTGATGAGCACGAAGGTTTAAGGGAGATTCATGCGGAGCAAAAACTTGGGCCAGGAGAGGCCGCTTCAGTGGACGTGAACCTGGTTTTTCCGAACATGCAGAGTCATGATATGGGATTCCCATCTTCCCCACCTGCAATCAGTGAAAAGCTATTTGAGTTGTTCAGAGATCGTTTCGACACAGTGTATAAAGTGGTCCACCTACCAACAGCCCTCGCCAGGATCAGAATGGCCTATTCGACGGGCGCGCAGACTGCAAACATCCTCGCCCTTGAGTATGCGATGTATTTCATGGCAGTATGTACAATTGATGACTACGAAGCTGAAGTTGCAGGGCTTGGTTCGCGTGCCGAGCTTCTTAGATCCTACCGGGTTGCAACCGAAGGTTTCCTGGCATCCTCCAATTTGCTCAGTCACCCCGATCTGCACACCCTTCAAGCTCTGGTCATATATATGGTCAGTGGTTAAAACGCTTTATTCAGCCCCATACGATGATTGACACCTACTAGATCGGGCTTAGAACTTGTCTCAATAATGCAACCACGTGGACACTGGTGGCCGTGGCCGCCAGGATCGCGACCGCATTGCGTCTTGGAGACGAGGATCCGGCCAAGCTCACGTTTCTTGAGCTTGATGCTCGCCGGAGGACTCTCTACGCCATCGGCGTGCTCGATACCCATGCTGCTCTCGATCGCGGTACGATACCCATTCTGCCATCCAGTGCATTTCGGACACCACCTTTGAATATCGACGATAGTTACAGCAGTCCAGGGGGCGGCGAAGGGGCTCTATCTGGACCCGCAATTACGGACATGACTCACTCCATGATGACTTACCATGCCATGCTTTGTCAACGCAAGATGTACGACTTGAGTAGGTTTGGGGCCAACACCTGGACGGAAAGGAAGCAGCTTGTTATGGACTTTGGCACTCATGTTGACGAGCTAGCGGAACAGATCAACAGATCTCTTGTACCCGTGCACATTCTCATTCTGACCTCTGGGCGTAAAATACATCGCAGTCTCGAGCTGCTTTTGCGAAGGCCACCTTATCGGCAATCAAACGGAAGTGTACCTTTGTCGGATGACTTCGACATCATGCTAGCTGCAACAGAAGTTCTGGAGTTGCACTTGGAAGTTCCCTCATCCGAGCTCAAACCATGGGCCTGGAAGAACTGGGTGCAATGGCATGCGCTGGCTGTTCTCCTTGCCGAATTGCTGACGAGGCTATCTGATCCCCTTTCAACCCGAGCTTTCGAAGTTGCTTCGAGCGCGTACCGCTACTATGCCCATATCGTCGCCGATTCTCAGTCTGGTTTGTTGTGGAAGCCAATAGCGCGACTCATGCGTCGAGTGCACGACGCGAAACATAGAGGATCCGTCTCATCTCAAGGTTATGACACGTCGCAATCCGGCCTAGGACTAGTCTCGGAATACGCGTTTTCGGAGAAGTCTTCCTCGAACGACATCCGTTCCTTCGACTGTTCGGTACAAAGCGTCCACCACCAAAGCACAGAACGAGATAAAAGCGTTTTTAACGCTCCTAGATTTGACTCTGACAATCCGTATCTGATCTGGGATGAATTTCTTGAAGAAATCATCGACCCTAGTGCATGGTGTTGACAGCACAAAGCTTAGCACAAAGCGCTCGTCTGGAGCAGCAGGCCTATCAGTCGAAATCTAAAAGAATCTCACCAGCCCATAATTTCGCATAATCTGTAACTAGCCGAGCTATAGACTGGCCTTGAAATGAACACTGTAATTTTGACAATCAGCACAGCATATGTAGAGACACGAACTCTAAATGGATATTTTACAAAACGACCGAAGACGCGCAATGAGTTTAGTCACTACGAGACCAGTCTCGCGACTTCTGGTGCAGCCTTTTCTAATCTGGTCATCAAATCCTCCCACATCTTCGCTTGAATCCGTCGACCGCGTTCGGTGCGCACATACTGCGACTCAAATTTGAAGCTGCCTTCTGACAGGTACTGTCCGTGACTGCTCTGTCCAGCGGCTAGCGCATGGAGGTAGATTCGACTGCCCTTTTCGGCCGTCCATCCCATGAGAGCAAAACAAAACTTTTCACCCAGATTTGAGGGCTTCGCACGCGAGAGCTCCGTGCCGCACCAGCCTGGGTTGACGATGTTGACAATGACCCGCGAATCCGTATGATTCGCTTTGTGTTCCAACCGCGATACCAGTTCATGGAAACACTGATGCACCATGAGCTTGCTTAGCGCATATCTCCAGATAATGTCTGTGCGGGTGGGATCACTGAGCAATTCGAACATATCGGCGTTCTCATCCAGACCAGCATCGAATTCACCGTCAGGTCCGAAGATGTGATACATCGATCCACAAAACGTAAGCGTGGTTTGGGTGTCGAAGTCCTTGGATGTCTTTCGAAGCAGCGGTAGACAAGCAATGGCATTCATGAAGCACGAGACAACATTGACTGCAAGATGTTTCTCGATGTCCTCGGCCACTTGGAAGGTTTGAACTTCCATTCCTGCATTGGCAATAAAAGCATCGAGGCGATGGAGTCCAGTGCACATGCGCTCGCTGAATGCCAGCACGCTGTCGTAAGAGCTGAGATCCAAGTACCATGCTTCTAGCTTTGTGTTTGTCCTGCAATTCGCCTCGTCTCGTATCTTTTGCACAGCTGATTCGCCCTTCTGAACATCCCGACAGGCGAGGACGATGTGTGACGCATTTAGCCGTGCTCTTCGTGGTGTTAGTCAAAATGCAGACAACTTAGATAGACAATAATACATACAAATGTCTGACGCATTCGAACCCTAGACCAGTATTGGCGCCGGTCACGATTATAGTTTTGCCGGTAAGGTCCAGGTTAGGGATCGGAAGCTGGCCGAAAGCTTGCCCTATTAGCATCTTTATGACCTCAGTCAGGGGAGCCATGATGTCAGGGACGAAGCAGAGTAAACGCTGAGGTGTTCTGAATGAGGAAGTATCAGTATGGTTGAATACGGAACGGCGAGATTGTACTGGCGGCTTTATATGAGTTGTGTTGCACCACAAATGTTGCGGAGGCCGTGGACGCCTCAAAAGCCGCAGAAGCCGCAAAGCCCGGAAAACCACATCATAGCCCAGGGTCACTTAGGGTCTACATGGGTACTCCGGTGCCATTGCATGCCGTTTATAGTCATAACGATTTGTGTCTGCCGCTGTCTTGGGCTTAATAGTCCAAAGGTCTGTTCGCGCTCCGTTGCCGCCGGTGCCGTCAAGCAGGCGAGCCTTCTGAAAAGCGGGCCCTTGGAGGTTTCTAAGGCTGCATGTGTCGACATACAATTCTGGTGAACGACTATGATCCAGACCATTTGTACCGCTTCTCAACCGACAGGACATCATATAATCCCATGCAGGCTCGATGAGTCAAGTATCTCCCATTAGGCAGCATAGGGCGGTTGGGAACACACTAACCCGATACAGAAGGTGCTATCAGCCCATATCAACTGACGTTCTCGCATCAACACGAAAAAACTTGCCTTCATCTACAATTATGTCAGACAAAGGTATGGTCGCTGATACTAAAGAGTCAGTGCTAAGATTCGGCAGTACCCGAAGGCATGAAGGTCCGCCTCAAGGCTGCCTACGACGCCATAGCAGACAAGTACAATGCTGTGTTCACCAAGCCGGACGATCCGGTCAGAATCAACTACCTCGCCATACTGCTCTCCCATCTGAAGCCACATCCTGGCGAGTCAGTGACAGTCCTTGAGCTCGGCTGTGGTGCTGGCGTGCCAGCCACAAAGTACCTCCTAGACGTGAAAGAGCCTGTCTTCCATGTCACCGGGAACGACCTATCGACATCCCAACTCGACCTCGCCCGCCGGAACTTGTCTGAATATAGAGACCGTCTTACTCTTGTAGAAGGTGACATGTTGGCTTTGTCGTTCCCTGACCAGTCTTTCGAGGTGGTGACGGGTTTTTACAGCATCATTCATCTACCTCGCGAAGAGCAGACCCAATTGGTCAGAATGATTGCCGGCTGGCTGAAACCCGGTGGTCTGCTGCTTGCCAACTTTGCAGTGGAGGAATCCGAAACCACAATCATGGAGAATTGGCTTGACGAGGAAAAGGGCTGGATGTACTGGAGCAGCTGGGGTGAAGCTGGCAGCGTGAAAATACTGGAGGAGGCAGGGTTTGAGATCCTATACAGGGAGACGAAGCAGGTCACAGGAGATGCAAATTTTGTCTGGCTGTTGGCTGAGCAAAAGAATGCCCCACGGGTGGCGTAGAAGACCAGTCCAGCGTCATCAGAGCTAAATTATGGGGGTATTAATGGACTGAATGAAGGCTATCGAATGAGCTGAGAGTCGTGAGATCCTTTACGGTGGACGAGTTGATCATCCATCAAGATTTCGGTCACCAGCCGTACTCTGGCACTGTCCATTCCTCTTTGCCACCGCCGCCAAAGAAATGCATCATTAGCTGTGGTATCTTTAAGAGTGTGACGATCTTAAGTACCATCTGGAACGCCCATACGCCCCATGCGGTCTGGGGATTGGCAATCTGCATGCCCACACTGCGACCCATAGGGTTCGTGGTCTTCTCGATATACGGCCGCACCAGATCCTCGTACTTCTGCAACGCATCCGGGACCTGGATCGCAGTTTCTAATTTTGACAGCTCTCCAGCTATGCAGTACGCTCCAGTCATTGCTAGACTTGTACCAATGCCCATAGTCGCGAAGGCAGCGTCTCCAAGGATTACGCAATGACCCTTCGTGTACTTCGGTGTCACCACTCGGCACCTGTCTTCGTCAGCAACGTTGCATGCATGTGTTCGTGCAAGATTTACCAATGTGACATGTAAAAATCATCAGTCGCATCCATACCATCGAGGAAGCGTTCACTTTGCCACCCAACGTTCTGGAACCTTTGACGGAGATAGTTCTTCTGTGTAGCGGTATCTGAATGAATAACATCTTCCAGCTCTGGCAAATAGTCTTGTTTTGAGTGGCAGATCGTCAGGTACACACCCATCGTCTTCTTATTGCAATGCGGTCTGAGGTGCATAGCCAAGCCCTGTTACTGGTCAGTCTGCACTCAACGATTCCTTACAAACATTTCACATACAGGTGGTATCTGACACCATCGCCAAAGCGAGTCATCCTCAGGGATTCGTGGGATCGAAAAGAAGGCAATATAAAGGCCAGACGGTTTGATGTGTTCCTTCAGATCGGCTTTGCCGAATACCAAGCTGCGGGTCTTGCTTGCAATGCCGTCTGCACCAATGACGACGTCAAACTTCTGGTTGCTGACCTTCTCATTGGTGAAGTAGACGTCTACGCCAGACCCGTCACCGCGCTCTTCCAAATTATCAATGGACTCACCGTAGACAAGATTAACTCTCGCTCCCTTCTCTTTTGCCTCGTTGACTCCATCAAGCAACAGACCAGCTAGGTCGCCTCGCAAAATCTCGTACTCGCTGCTTGCGCCTTGATTTTTGGCATCGCCAGTGGCAGGAAAGATCGCTGCCGTAACACCTTTGGAATCCAGGAAGGAGATGCCCGTCTCCGAGGTGTGTCGGGCTTTGATCGCAGGCTCTAGGCCAAGTTTGGTGATCACGTCTACTCCTTCAAGGTGTCAATGTGTGCCTACTGACAGATTCGAAAATCGTTTACCTGACCCTCGAATGTCTACAGCCTGTCCTGTCGTGCGGGGTGATGGAGCCTTTTCGATGAGAGTGATGTTGGGTTGCATCTTGAAGCCAGGCTGACGGGCGAGTGCGAATGCCAGCGAAGCACCAGCGATACCTCCACCAGATATGAGAATGTTCAAAGGTTGTTGCGACATGATGCTCTCGCGGCGATGGATCTTCAATCAAGGTCTGACGATTGCTATAATATTCTCAAGCCGGGCGCAATTCTTACTTATCTGCTCCAGGTAGTTATGCGCAATTGAGCTAGGAAACCCCGAAAGTCCGTCCATTCGACGCTGAGCCCGAGACGTCCGAATCGCCCGCATCGCGGTGTTTGTTCGCGTCTTCTTCGTGGCGGCATGCTAACCAATCACAGCCTGTGACGTCATCGAGTCCGGCCAGAATCGTGAAGCTGTCGCCCATCGTGGTTGCCTGACGAACACCGAACGGCCGCTCAAAATCCTGAGGGACGACGATGCAAGTTGGCTTGGATACGTTAAAAGCTTTGCGGCGCCAGAAGTACCCCCTGATTGGTTGTAAGAACATAAGCACCACAACGGCTCGGGGTATGCTTCTGACCCGATGTCAAGCTTTGCGACACGATTTGCTGCGTTCACCAGCAACACCCTCCGATCCGACTCCGCAAATCCTCTGCGCGACCTTAGGCAACAGCACTGAGCTACTGATGTTAGCTTGTCTGGAGCTGTGTTCGCTGGGTGTTCGGGTTCGTAGATGGCAAGCTTTAATTTTTATATGTTGACGGTATAAGCACATGGTGATCTTCGCTCAAAGTTTCTAGGCTCAGCATACTGATTTCACACATTGGTGTTGCGGCCTTGGCACACTCATTGAAGCCAGTTGTGTTGCCCGCCACGTCAAACAGCTGATGCAACGATAGTCTTCCATGGAGATAACAGGCGTGAAAACGCTCTGAACACAGTGTTCCTGCGCTCGTCGTAACAGCACGAGCCTCACTTAGCATAACACTGTTCAAAGGATATGGAACTCATGCTGGAAGGCACGACCTAGGCGAGGGACGCTGTCGCATATAAGTGCTTTCTTCATAAGAGAACAATCTCTCCTTAAATGGACCAAAGGATCGAAACTCAAGATGGCCACGTCAAGGACGAAGATGCGCACGCATGATCGCCCGGAAATGAATGTTTTGGCATTACTCGTTTATTGCGTCGAACTTCTTACGAACATTATATTGTCGAAACATCAAAGCGCCGCGGGAGCAGGTAGCCGCAACGAACGACTTAGCTGATCAGGCAAAATCACGGTTGAATTCGAATTCGAACGACCTATAAGAAGCCTTACGCTCCTGAGTTAAACGAGCTCGTACCGTTTAAGACAATTGAGCCACTTTGCGCAGTGGAGATGTTTGTTTTACATAGATCATGTGGGGTTAAAGGACTCCTTACGTGGTTGAAGTCGAATTACGTAGGACCGATTCGAGAATGTATATGAGTGCGCCGACACGTCGCCAAGAAGCATTCAGAGACCGGCTTTGATCACCACATCCATTGAACAATATTCAGCATGCGCTTCCTCCCCACTCTCACTTCGTTCCTTTCCATGGCGGCCGCCGCTACTCTTGGGAAGCGTGCGCCAACACCTGGCCAGCTGTCACATGTCACGTCTTTCGGGACTGCGCCAACCAACGCCGGATTCTACATCTATGTGCCAAAGAAGCTGGCGGCCTCTCCTGGAGTCATCGTTGCCATCCACTACTGCACCGGCACGGCGCAGGCCTACTACACCGGCAGCCCTTATGCAAAGCTCGCAGAGCAGTACGGCTTCATTGTCATCTACCCTAGCTCTCCTCACTCCGGTACCTGCTGGGATGTGAGCAGCAAGGCAACTCTGACTCACAACGGAGGCGGAGACAGCAATACCATCGCAAACATGGTTAAATGGACAGTCTCGCAGTACAAAGTCGACTCCTCCAAGGTCTTCGTAACTGGATCCAGCAGTGGCGCCATGATGACCAATGTCATGGCTGCCACCTACCCTGACATTTTCAAGGCGGCCATCGTATACTCTGGCGTACCTGCTGGCTGCTTCGTTTCTGCCTCTGGTGCGGTTGATGCCTGGAACAGCACTTGCTCCCAGGGCAACTCTATTGCTACTCCTCAGGCCTGGGCGAACGTTGTCAAGAACATGTACCCCAGCTACGCCGGTGCTCGCCCCAAGATGCAGATCTACCACGGCAGCGCGGATACAACCCTTCTTCCCCAGAATTACCAGGAGACTATGAAGGAGTGGTCCGGTGTCTTCGGCTACAATTACAACTCGCCGCAGAGCACACAAGCCAACACCCCTCAGAGCGGCTATACCAAAACTATCTACGGTGACTCTGTTCAGGGTATCTACGCACAGAGTGTTGGACACACTGTACCCATCAGGGGTGCGGACGACATGAACTTCTTTGGCTTTGCTTAGTTTCGAATTGGGTTGTAGCTGCGACGTGGCCACGATCGAATGCTCGACACGGCTTGATCTTACAGACGCCTCCTTTTCGACCAGAGCAAGGCCCATCACTTTCCCGTTCCCAGTATATATCGTACTCGTATTCAATCTTGCGCCGAAAGTAGTTGTGCATGCCTAGAGCTAGCGCATCTATAAAAGCCACTCTTGTTGTAGCGCTTGAACATCTTTGTCCAAACTCACACGTGAGTCTGATTACCAGAAAGGCAGTCCTTCAGCCACATGGCGAGGAGAAAGATGACTAGAACGGTGAGCGTCAGCACAAGGCGACGTAGCCACTTCATCTTTCCGTGTTGCTGCATGACAGCGCCCATATGTATACCGGCTTCAGGATCTAGAAGCAATCTTTTCTCAGCCAGCCCAGTGTAGTGTGTTGTCCCCCCGGGAGCACGGTACGTTTCTTCAGCATACGCATAATCAAGACCTGGGATAGAGTTGTCGACCGCCGAGTTGCAGGGCTTTGCATTCGGATCAATGGCAAACACTCTAGTCTCCATCTCCAGTCGGAGCTCCGACCACGACTGCTTGCGTGCGAAAGCATTGATGAGCAAGATGCAAGCTTTGATGGCATCTCGTGCACCGAGCAATCGGTTGAATGATCCAATGTCCCTCGGATTCGGGACGTGTGCTCCCTCCAACCCATCATAGAAAGAGTGACTGTCTTCATCCTGGGTACCGTAGGTATGGAAAGAGACTATGGGACCCCACTGAGCCCAGGCCCCCGGCTTGAAAACAAGATAACCATTTTTATCACGGCGCTCAAAGTCCCACCGATTCAGGAGTCTCCTTTGCACATTGCCCATGGCGTAAGAATCCTGCATCATATGCATGCAAATGCCCAATGCTCGCAGCGGAATGTTACTACCTCTATACTCTGGTCTGTCGTTCCGCCAGACGGATCGGTCTCGCGATTGAACATAGAGTCGTCGAAGTGCTCGCGAAGGTGCTGATCTTCCGACACGCCCTGATTGCCGCAAGAGAGCTTGTACATGACTCCCATCCATTGGAGCATACGTTCACGCGTGGTATGTAGCATCTCACCGTCTGCGGCGCCCATCGCGTGAAGGAATTGGAGATCGCCAAAGTGGGATCTCTGGGTCATGCATTTCGCGTCGCCGAGCTTGAACTTCTGGTATCAGTCGGCACCGATGCCAAACAAGCGGTTATCGTCGGTTGACTTCTCGAACCAGAAGACACTCTGGGTCATCGTTCCAGATCATACCGCAGAAGTACTCCCACTGCTTGTGATTTAGATTGTTGTATGTCGTAGCTTTGGGGAACACGACCGAGGAGTTGAGAAACGCCGCGATAGCAATGTTCGCATGGATGGGATGCTTCTCTCCCGGCCCAGGATAGTCGAACCCAATCTCGAAACTGGCGTGCATGTCATCACCGGCAAAAGCGTCAGACTGCTGATCAGCGTGCCTCGGTATTATAGTCGAGGCAGTCAACGCGTGCGGGTTGGTCCGAACCACGACTGTGACTGAAGGAGTAAAGTCAGCCGTGATCATGAAATAGTGGATAGATTTACCGAAGAAAGGATGGCCTCTAGACTCCCAATTCTTGACCTCTATGTTCAGTCGACCGTTATTGCTCGAACGCGATTCGAAATGATTCTTCGACCAGCCAGTGGGGTCTCTGAACCTCAGCTGAAACTGCTCCGCTCGATCGCCAACCTTCACCTCATACAGCACCCAGCCTTTTGAGCCGTCAGCACCTAATATACGTTAATGTCGTCTCTCTGGCTGCATGCATAGCTACTGACCCAGGCGGTCTTTCAGATGTACTGTTCCAGTTGAATGGGCTTCGATGGTGTTGAACGGCTGGTACAAAGGCCATGTGCCCTCGTTATCATCGATCCCAAAATCTGCTAAGAGGAAGTCTGAGTTTGATTCATTCTCAATGGTGATATAACACGAGTAGTCGTCTTGGATGGAAGCCATTCTGGCTCTGAAAGTGTTCGGATCACGTGTAGCTGGCCTAAAGTAACCTCAAATGCTATCGAAAACTTGATTCGAACCACAATCACAGGCTGAACTCTTATACTAGAGCAGCGCGGTCTCAGCGAATTCGAGGCCTGCATGAATTGTTCACAACTGGGCTGATCTGGAACAGATACTTCACACACACATACGCCATACAGAGACTCTAGGCGAAAGTTATCGGGCGTGCTGAGGCCGACACGGAGTGAACGAGGTTTCCATCTATCCGCACTGCCGACACGCGCGCGTTGAGCTGTATTCCATTAATTGCGATCGCAGCACTTGAGGTCTTCAGACATGTCCAGACTGTTCGGCTATCGAGATCTGCAGTAGCACAGCCTAGTCAGGTCAACGTTGGTTGGACTAAAGGAATTGTAGAGTATTGTTAGCTGAGGTATTTGACGCCAGTCAGGGCAAGGCAATGGTGGCCGCCACCTTCGCTGACCGAGAATGATTATAGGTTGGCTGCAGGCTAGCTGTCTGAGAGAAGTTTTTCGACCACGGGCACGATAACATAGGAACTAGCTCAGTTCCAGAGCTTAGGACGCCAGCCTCAAGAGCTGCATTCGAACGATGCGTGATATTCCTGCGTATACGAGAGCCAGTTCTGGGAATTGCCACGAAGCGTCGCGAGTCTATAATGCTGGATCGGGTAGGACGCAACCGCAATAGGCAGTGACGGGAGATGTAAAGCACACGGGATTTCTTAGTGTGTTTGTGGCCAGCTGAAGCTTTCCGAGACGTCTGGGAAAGTTCCTGGTGTGGTCAAGTCGCTCTCAGCCTCGTGCACGCCAGCAGCCAACCGCATGCCAACCTCACCCATCCCGCTCCCGCACCGAGCCGCCACGTCGACTTAGCGCAGCCAGCCCCGCATCGACTTTTCCACCGGAGTTGGCGTCGCCGAATACACACGACCCGCATCACAGTCGCACCTGCATCTCAGTCCGGAGAAGGCAAACGCCGAGCGTGCGCGACCCGCGGAGAACCATGTGGGACACCTCGGCTGGAGCAACAGATGGCATCTGCACATACTGGCGTAGTAGTAGTTGCTATAGTCGCCCATCCATGCCTTCCTTGTGCAAGACACGGCTTCTTTGAACAAAATTAATAGTTCGTGTCCGCACCTCTACTCTTCTCAAGCAAGCCCTAACATCCTTCTCAATCACCTTCACATCATAAGATTCACAACCGCATTGGCCCTTTGTGTAAGCGTTTCTTCGTTGCAGCTGACAGAAACTTCAAAAGGAAGTAAGTATCCCTGGTGGATAACTAAGATATCGTACAGCTGATGCGGCAATAAGAGTCTGAGGTGAAGGTATGCGTTCACCAGCCGAATGAAGTTTCTGGAAATGGCTAGATCGTCAAATGGACCGCCGGTCAATCTACCGATGCTTGCATGAAGAGAAAAGGTAAAAACGTCTCTACGTACGTGACACAGCAAGGCATCACTTGCAGTAGCTTGGGAGACGTCGAAGTCGACGATGATGGGTTGTGTTACTGGCAAGAGAGTCGCTGGGGTGTGTCTTACAACGTAGAAGGGAGGTCCTGGTCCGGCTCTACAGATAGTCGGTGGTCTACAGGACCCGTGCATACAGAGATAGAGTTGAGGGGCTCCAGCAGAGGCACTAGTGTCTGCGGTAGCCAGGCTCTTTGCGATGCTCAGGGCAAAGAATGGAGGAATGAAGGCAACGACGCCATCTATGTAAGTCAGCAACAGCTTCCACGGCACTCTTGGAAGAGAAAAGCTCATTTGCGATGCAGATTATTTTCAGGCCCACTCTGTCAGCCCAGGAGCAGGGTGAGCTATAGAGTTTTCCGCACAAGAATCGCAGAATTAGTACATGGACACAGAGTTGCAATCTCTCAACTGTGATGAACGAGATCTCTTTCTACTCCAACGTGTCCCGACTGGGACATCCAACTATTGATGGCATATGACGCGCTTCGGGGCCGTCACGCTCGGCTTTCGCATTTTGCGCAGCTTGTGTGGCTCCAGTGTTTATGCCAACAGATATTTTTGAGGATATGTACATCAATCGATCGTCTATGACTTCTTCAGAAGCTGTAACCGCGATCGGATAATTCGCGCTCTTAGGGTCGTCGTTCTGCTTGGACAGAGCCTTGCCTAGTGTGGACTCGTTGGGATCGCTCATCTTTCACCTCCCAAGACGTGACATCGGCGCGACCAGGAACGTTGTAGCAGGCTCATACAGCCTTCTAGTATGTGGAAGTGCCAGGCCCGAGGAATTCGAGCTCTGTCAGTGCGATCCCCAAGCTATCGGCACCATCTGCGCGTCAAGCATGAGTGTTTTGCAAGGAGATGGTGGTGAATCACACGCTCGTTGAGCTTGATGTGTGTTCGTCAGCCAATGATGTCGGTTGAATTCTCTTCGGCCAGTCACTTCTTGACATACTCGAGCATGCTTTTGTATTGGCCAAAAGTGTTATCTTCAAGGTTGTAGTCGTGGATATTCAGAGTGAGTGTTTTTGATGTTGCCATCATCGCCGATGACCTCGCTAACCACATTTCAGGCCCTGATTTATCCCTCCATCAGCCGTTTGGGCCGGCCATGACATTCTGGATGTGATTATGGATGACTTTGGTGAGTATAGCCTTGTTATCAACGCGCGTTACCCAGGTTTGTAGGTCATTACCTCAGACTAAGTGGTGACCGTATATGCTCTTGTGCTTGACGGCCTATCGCCTTAAAATCGTCGGCCAGACCAAGATTACGCTGGCTCGGGCTGGGTGTTGTCTGGCCCCACTGGGCTTCATGAGGTATCCATTCGTCACCTGACCAAAGTCCTGGAATAGAGCAGTCTCCATTTTGCCGTTCTTGATCTTCGCACAGTTCGTGACGGCGCTGACGTAGATCTCGCCGACACTCTTGATGAGTGCATCGACACGGCGGTCGAGCTGGCGCCCGGCCAGTAATGGCATAGCTAAATCGAACAGTGTAGTAGTCAGAAAGGATACTACTCGAGGCGTACAAAGTGAGGTGTAAGGATAGTTTTGAGCTGCCGAATGCCTCCGTGGACATACTGGATTTTACATGCGACCGACAATCCTGCACAAAACTACCGTACTGTTTGGAAAAGCATTGTTGGATACGCGTATACTCGGTTTTCCATCCTTCCAGCTCGTAGAAAATAATATCACTGGCACATGTACCGCTCCGGCAGTTGAGGAGGGAGTGTACGCGGAATGCTTTACGAATGGCTGACCTGCTTGATAGTGAGTCCATTGCAAGTATCTGCTCGATAGTTAGTTCATTGCAAGTATCGTGCCTAAGGATTGCACGCAAATTTGGCGTAAGATTATGCTACCGAGAGATCATCTAAGAGGAGAGAACAGCCCTCCAGCAAGGCTTCTCGCACCGCCGAGCTCCAACGCGCAGACGTAGGCCGAACGAAGTTGCGTCCTTTGCCATCCATGGATTGATCAGATATCTCAGTCCGGGCATTTTAGAACATGCCGATTCTCACACGCACGAGAGTCTTTCATTTCTACCATTTCTGCTTGTTGTTCTCGACTTTCGTGTGACCTTGGAAGTCTCACTGGGGTGCCTTTGTTCCCTGTATCAAGTGGCAATGCCCGCCTCACTTGCGAAGGGGTAGAGTGTTCTTCACACTGAGCTTGAACGGTAGTGAGATGTCTCCGGGGTCCAGGAAGCAGCAGATGTTGCACCTGGGATCAGCCAGCTTCCAGGATGCAGCCAGTGTATTCAGTCATATCTTAACATCACAACGTATCCGTGCCTCTCAATGTGGCGCTTGATTTCTGAAGTTGCGCTGAATCATGTCTCAATCTCCATGTCAGCTAGAAGGTACCTAGTACACTTCGCAAATAGTTTAGTGCAGAAAAGCTTGATGTGTACATTTGATTTGTCTGGTACATGGCTGTCATAATGTAGACAACCGGTAGCTGTCAGTACATTAAAAGCGTAGCTCCTTGCGTAAGTCATAAGCCTTGGTCCATCTGTTTCGAGAATAGTTTTGCAAGCTGCTCACGCCCAGCCCTGATTGCATTTAACAGATTGGAAGCCTTCGAAGCTGCCAGAGCCGACTTCTCCTACAAGCCAGTACTCTTGAGCGCTACAACGGTAGGGTATTGGTCCTGCCCGAATGTAGAATTGAGGGCCACATGGCCAGATATGCTGCCGTCCTCCAAGCGAATCCAGGTGTCTATAGCGTTGTCACCACCAAGCTTGGTCTCGTAGATCGTGATCTGACGACCTCCACGAGCCCAGTCGGAGTAGCCGCCATAGCCAGAGTGACGATTGAAGCACAAATTCAAGCCGTTTCCATTCTTCGGTGAATTATCGGGCAGGTCCTCAGACCACTTCATGCACCAATCGACGCCATGATCGTGACCAGAGAAGACCCCCAGTAGGCCTTCAGTTTCGACAAGTGATTTCATAAAGTACGTGTCGGCGCCGGAGTAGTTGCAGTCGTTGTTTCCATCGCAGACATCGCCTTGGTGGCCGATAAGCTCTTCGTTGAGACCAGGTCTAGTCGCTGCGTTCGGCTTGCTGTCTTGGTATGCGCGTGTAGCATGAGGCGGGATGTGTACAAACGCAAGGCTCGGAATAACACGACCCTGCTGCTGGTTGACGGCGTCGCGGGTGAGAGTAAACCAGCTTGTGACCTGCGGCGTGTGTCAGTAGTTGTGCCACAGGAACCTGCTGGAAGACTAGCACGGACGCATGCAGGGCTCTGAGCTCACCTTGTCGTCGACCCAGTTGTCGATGGGCACGTCATTACCATTGGAGTCGACCTTAGCTAGGTCACGTCCACCCTTACTGTCGAAGAACCAGAGCATCATGGACAAGTGCGGATTGCCGCCACCTCTGGAGCTGTAGATGGGAATGTAGTAGTTGCTCGTGCCAATCTTCTCGTACGGACCAGAAACCGAAGAAGTGGTAAAAGAAAGTTTTTTGCCATCTTTTCCTTTGATATTGCCCCACATGTGCTCGGACATGAGACGCGTGCTGCACGTCTTGGACATGTCGTGGTTGCCAAAGGTGGCGGCGAAAGGCATTTCGCGATCTACAAGAGGGGCGGTGAGTTGATCCATGAGAGTAGTGACGTTATCAGGTGCAACGAACTCGCAAGATGTGAGATCGCCATTGAGGACCACCATGTTGGAATGCTCATGATCAAGAACGGAGTTGATTACACCGATGGTCTTCAGGTCGGCCTTGGGGCCCTTGCCAGCACCGATCCATGCCGCTAGAGGCAGTTAGTACGGTCTGTAAGGCCCTAGAGTGCTTGAACCTACGCTCGCCAAGATGCATGTCGCTGAACACGGTGATGGAGAATTTCCCGTCGCCGCCAAATCGGAGTCCCGGGTAGTCGAAAGTACCACCTTGACCAAACTGCAATAGCGGAGAGGCACCTGCTGTACATGCTGCGAGCCAGACGATGTGCTCCCACTTCATGATGACCGTTAAAGCAAAGCCAATGATAAAGGCAGATATGATCACTAGGCGACGAGTGGAAGAGAGCGTCCGGAGGCGGTTGTAAGAACGCAGTCGTGGAAACATCGAGCAGAAAACATTGTCGTGCGCACTCGAATTAGAAGTGAAGGAAGCGCGACCAGCGCCCACGTGGGTGGATCTCATGATGAAAGTGAAAGAAGCAGCGCGGGCAGAGAAGGGGTGCTCAGGTCAACGCAGCAGCCGGGGAATAATTCAGAATCGCTGGATACCTCAAGACTGGACCATAGCAGTGATTCTCACAGTAGCAAGACGGTGCTGTAGAATTGATGGAGTGAGGAAATGGCTGATTCGGAGGTCGTTTCTCATGCGGCTAGCGCGCGCGTGCAAGCCTTCATGATTGTTTTAAAAATTCCACTCTCCAGTCAGGGTGTCAGATGGTTCTCTTCGTAAAAACTGAACACCAAGCACTGATTATCTTGGCCCAGGATCGTTGTTGGAGGTCGACGAAAGGAACAGGAACGATTGATCGTGCCTCAGGGTCGCGCTAGCGGGCGCTAGTTGGCCAAGAACACCCCACAAAAAAGTTCGAGATAGAAGGAGAGAAGAACCCCCGGAACCGTTTACACTTACGACAACCATACGACAATGAACGCAGAAGCATATCTGCGTAAGCAGGGATGGCAGGGTTCCGGCTATTCGCTCGATGGAGAGGGCCGCGGCATCAAGAAGCCTCTTCTTATCGCCCACAAGCAGGATCATCTCGGCCTCGGCAAGAAGAAGGCAGCATACACGACCGACGATCAGTGGTGGATGCGCGCATTTGACGACAGCTTGAAGAACATTGGCAGCGGTCAAGAGGTACACATAATCTCCATACTCGTGACCAGCGTATCCTGACCGTTTCGCAGAGCACCCTTAGCCAGATTCAAAAGAAGGGTATCAACCGTGGTGGCCTGTATGGGTTCTTTGTCAAAGGGGAATCGATCGCTGGGACACTCGGAGACTCGGACAGCTCGGCAGCCCCCACCGACGCCTCAGCTGCGCCCTCTGGCACAAGCACACCCGCCACTACTGTCTCTGACAGCGAGCCAGCGAAGTCTGCGGACAAGAAGAACAAGCGCAAGCGCGACGCTGACCAAGGAGCTACCGCAAGCAAAAAGTCAAAGAGCAAGAAGGAAGGCACATCACAGGACAAAGATGCAAGGAAGCTAGCGAAAAAAATCGCAGAGCTCAGCGTTGATGACAAGGCGATATATCAGAAGCGCGCAGCGGAAAAGGGCCAGACTCTTGAGGTCTATGTTGCTCGACGCATCCAAAAGAAGAAGGAAGAGCGCGCAAACCATAAGTGATCAAGTCAAGTCTCGGGCGGACATCGTAAACAAACGACCGGAGCTTGCTCGCATGCCGGTCGAAAAGGATTATCGATAGCGAGTGCAAGCGTCGTGGCTGATCGCACAACGCGGGCAGAGCATACGAGACATCCTGTGCGCAACGAATGCATGCACCTGGCGGCAAGCGGCAAGCGGCAGGCGCAAGGAGCCGTTCCAGCGTCCCGCCACGCTGCAGGATCGATATGCCTCCAACAGTTGTGTGTCACTGAGCAGGCTTTCTACCGTGCAGGAACATCGATAACATCAATTTGCCCTCTTAAGGGGATTGCGTTGACTGCAGGGTCCTGCACACCAACGCTACACTAAGGGCAATCGCGCCCTGCGTCTAGCTAATGGCAGTATGAAACACCACGAGTTTCATTCTCGTTCTCGTCCCGGGAGATTCGGGGCCGCAAAGCCCAGCGAGACTGGTTCAGGGCCAATGACACATATCTCCAAATCTTTATATTTAGGACATAGGTTATAGCAAACACAGTCGAAGTTCTCTAGCGACTACATGTTTTCTACCCTTACTTGCCCATTCTGATATGACTACCTTTTCCGGAGGTAAAGGACTTCAGAGGTCCCTTCACAACGCCCTACAGCTCCTCTTATTGAAACTGCAAAAAGTGACTAATAAAGAATTCTAGGGTATCGAGAGATCCTCATCCTCAAACATCTCTCTCTGATGTGCTCCCACTCCACCGGTCGCATCTTTTCCCTTCTTCTCCACCTGACTGTTGGCATACCTATTAAAACGAGCAGAAATGAATTGCATGCTTATCAAATCGACAGCTGACCTTGTGTCATCCGGCTTTTCCAGTGGTCCCCATGCATTGTTCGGACGCGCTTCAGGCCAGATCGAGAGGGCTTTCAATTTTATCTCGTCGGGAGACTCACAGCGGCCGAAGTCAATGTATCTGGACTGGCACAGTACGTAGGGCCATAATTCAACTCTGTCCTTGCCTTCAAAGTCTTCGTGACGTACGACCTCGATCAGGGTTTCTGTTGGGCATTGTTTGCACCTGTGTCTCTTGTGCACAAACCCCGCTCTGTTCTTCTCATCACGGCAAAGTAGTCGAGATGCTTCGATCGTCTCGTTAACGAGGTGTCGCGGGTAGCGGAACGTTTCGCGCGCGTGAGGGCAGTTGAATTCGAGATTCACATCTTCAAGCTCATACGGGATCTGGTTATCAAAGTACCCAATTGATTGCTTCTGCCGAATTCGAACGAGCAATCTGCCGTCAACGAGGCGCGCTTCCGAGTCTGTCTGTAGCTTGTGACGAGGCAAGCTGTGCTTCCGGTCAGCACGATTGAGTGTGAGACCACCGTGCTCTTTGCGTAGCGGAGTGCCTGCACGTTCTGATGCACATGCAGCCATGGCACTGCGATTCCCATAACTATAACCGCAGCCATAGTCGTTGGCTGTTCTGGAAATTGATCGAATGCCGTCATTTGACTTGCATAGTCGCACTTCACGGGAGACGTCGACAGATCCCACTTTACAGGAGAGATACATAAACGGGACGATCTGAGCTGGAGACGTTGATGAAAGACTCCACAGTCATAGCAGATAAGTGCGTCGAAGAACTGCTCCACGAAGCGCCTGTACAACATTCTCGCGTACTCCTTTCGATTAATGGCCTGCTGGATTTGACATGCTGTGTCAGTGCATTTGCGGTCTTCTTCGAATGAGGTCTGGGTGCGCGTTCTCAATGCTGTCTCTGGATCTTCTGATGTTGCGTGCACATGATGGCAGCTTATGTCGCGTTGGGCAGGTGTCTTTTCGTCCATCTTAGAAGCCATGTCGCAGTGGCAAGATTCTGCAATGGAGATAGTCGAAGTATGGTGGCAAGCTGATTTTGCTGAGATATAGAAGTGTGTGTGCCAAGAATACAGGCTGTTCCACGGTTCAGCAGTGTGCACACTGAATAATGACGGACCCTTATGCTGGATTCTCATACTTAATTCGGTCTTAAACTCCCTAGTATATATAGTCAATGCGAGTCATCATGTCAACAATGCAGGTTGTTGCTTGCCCTACAGGACAAGTTTTCTGGCCTAATGAGCCATGTGGGTGGCTGATGATCAATGAAGGTACACTTGTTGACGAGTGTGGTTGTGTTGTATGGTAGCTGGGCCCCCAAACCCTACGGCCTCAAGAACATGCATCAAATTCAACCGATGCGCAACAGCCGAGGGTTTCAATTCTTCAGGCATCGCTTGGGCGATAGCGACATATCAGTCCATGTTCCTTGACAGCCAATCTTGAGAAGCCGATCGCAATCATGAGCAGTAGGTGCCTAATCGCTTCTTGGCGTAACAGCTCATGTGCCGCCTTCTTTTAAGACCTGTGAGCGAGTCTCTCTTGATATGACAAAATAGAGCATCCTGTATACAGCGCCACGTAGCTTGGAAGGATACATTAGAGTAAGCAAAAGTTGGTAACTGATTAGTCATTTGTTACAAAACGACCGTTCGGAATTATGGGACATTATTCTCATCCAGCTTTACCGCTTAGTATCCAGGGCCTCTTTTCCCAGAAGTCGTCCTTGATCAGGTCCACGTGTGCCACCACTATCTTTGCTTTGCTTCTCTTCTTCCTATCCTTTTCTTTCTGAGTCCTACTCATATGCACAGGTCTGCCACTACTAACTTCCTTGTTTGCAGCAGGAGCCTGAGCCTTCTTGGTGGATCCGGACTTGGACATATCTTTGGACTTTCGCCCCTCAAATTTTGCGTCTGACTTAGTGTGTGCGTGTCCACTCGAACGTGACTTATCCTTCGCAGGCAGCGCGGGCTGACTGACTTCATCGACGCCAGCTCGCGAGCCAGGCACGGAGCTCTGCAGCTTATCGTAGAAGTGCGCGTAAGAGCCCCACTCGCTAGACGAGGGCGCAGGCTGAGACTTTTGACGTGAGTGGCTTACTGAAGTGGCTGGCAGCTCAGCGATGCCGGGGTGATCATTTTCCTGCCACCCGTTCCTACCCTTCTTCTTGTTGGGATCGCTGACGACACGCCTTTCGCCAACCGGGGGACTTGGTAGTTCCTTGTTTGTGTCTAGAGGCGGGCTGCTTCTTGAGGGTGTCGTGACATCTTGCGCTAGACTGGCGAAATTCTCAATTTCGTCTTCATAGCCTGCCTTGAGGTTTGAGTTTGATCGCAGATGCTGCAAAGATAGCTTGCGCGGCTCTGTGTTCGCTGGTATACTCGAGATACGCAGAGGTATGGATGGCGGCCCTGCACTTTGGCTGCTCGATGCCAGATATGTGTGAATTTGCGACAGACTCGGCGAGCGCCGCTGCAGTTTCGGCTGAGAAGGCCCTGAGAACGATATCGGTGCCGATGCTGAGTGGGAGGCTGTTTTCGCGATGCCATCTGGCCTGTTGCGTTCAGCGAATGAGTCGGCGAATCCTGCTGGCGCAGCTCCTGGTGAGAAGTTCGCACGCGTTGTTGGATTAGGTGCATTAAGAGACATTGGAGGCTTGGAGCTTGGTTTCAGGATTGGTGGTGACAACGGCAATGGCGTGAGCGATGTGAAGTTCTGCTTGCCCATAGGGGAGGTGACGGTAGAAGGCGGCGAAATCGGGAAATTGCTCTGTGGATAGATTGTGTTGCGGGGGCTTACGGGGTTCGACCGAAGAGGATTCGGATACTCCCCAGGCAGCTTTGGAGGTGAGGGTGGTGGTGATGGCGTCGAAGCTGCTGAGAGGAAAGTCGGGCCTTGCTGTGCAGAGAATACGGGGATGACTGGCGATTCGCCCCGCTTGAGATCTCTCAAATCATGCGCCTGTAATACCGGTCGCGACGACATTCGCGTTGATTGTGGTTGCGCAATTACTGCATCCGTTGTTGCTGCTTGGGTCGGTTGCGGATCATCCGTTGCAGCAAACTATGCTATTAGTACTTAGACCCGGATCCAAAAGTTCACCAGGAGTGCTTACATCACGGTAGAGAATTGTCCCTTTTTTGAAGCACTCTGGCTCATTGTTGTAGTTAATGCCAAACTCTTGAAACAAGATCTCGTTCTTGTCTGCAGAGACCGTACCCGACAGTCTTTGCTCCGCATCTTGGGCGCTCATACCACCTTTTTGAACAAGAGTCCAGAATGTAGTGTTGTACAGGTTGTTAATATGACCTGAGAGAGTTCAGTCAATGTGACAAGCTAGGCCATCGCAATACTCACAGTCAACCTGTCGCCAGCTCATGTAGTCACGAAGATTCGAGTCGCTTGGGTAACATACTGCTCGCCCGTCGAACGATGGCAATGGTGGTGTCAATGGCTTGTCTGGTAAGAAATTCGACCATAGGAACACATAGTATGAAGTGAATGTTGAGACGATGGTAGTGGTAAGCTTGCTACGGCATTGTCAGGACGAAACTCGTGCCAAGCTGGGCTAACCTACCTGGCTCTTCGTTCAAACAGCATGCAATCTTTGTGAAAGACGAAGCTGGGATGATCAGCAGTCTGTGAGGAACCCTCTACACCTCTACGTACCTGTACTCATCGCTGTTGCCGTATGCGATGACCAGATCAGGCAGCTCCTTCATCACAGCCTTTGCGGCTTCGTTCATGAGGTCTAGCGCGGCTCGATCATTTGGCTTTTCGAATTCATACTTTGTCGTCAATCTGCAGCAGTCAGCATGAGTCGGTCGTCTTTAGATTCTGAACGAAGCTTTCAGAGACTCCAAGGGTCCCTGCATCAAGACCAGGACAAAACAAGGACGGCTGAAATTGACGAAAGAGCTACGTACTTGGAGAACCCACGGCCATCAATCCTGACGACTATCCAGGTATTCGACAGCAGCACATCCGGCTGCTCAAAAGCGCGCACATACTCGTACCTAATGTGTGTAAGCCTGATGCATTTCGGCACCCCACCCGCCAACGTGGAAGCACAGGCGCTTACTTCGAGTTAGCCATTTCGCAACGTCTCGTACGCTATCTCAAGGGACAGTACATCCTCTGCACAGCGTGGCAAGACCCGGTATAAGAAAGGGCTGATCTATTGTCATCCCATCGGCCAATCTGCGCAAGCGTGGTTTTGTGTTGGAGATCCCGTCCGAGGCTAAGGCTGTGAACGTGCTGGGCAACAGCAAAGAGCGTTTCAGATGCACGTATGTCATGCACCTAGGGCTACTGCGGTCCTTGTGGCTGCTGTGGATAATGCACGCGGTAACCGCCGTGATGACTGCACATTATGCCGTTTGTGAAGATGCCGCGCGAAAAAAAGGCCTGGCTCCACAATTGCGGCAGATCGACGCTAGTCAGTCACGTAGCCAAACAACAACAATAACAACAACAATAACGTCCAAGACTCACGATAACAGCAGTCAGGCTTGTGCGACGTTCAGCTCGTGCGTGAGGTGCAACGCGGTGCCCGGACCATCCATGCAGACGCCTGCACATGCGTTGTCGATCTTTCGCCATCTCAAACACGGCCAACATCAACCCGATTACATAGACTTGGGCGGTCTATGATACGCACGCAGCGGCGAACGACAGACCTGCTCTGCACTGCTGGTGGCTGAGTCGTTGCTACAAGCTTCTGGCTTGGTGCTTGAAGAAACGGCATAGCCCGACGCACACGGGACTCGGGTTCGCGGGGTCCACGCACCGCTTCCTGTCGCACTCCAGGCCGGCGACATGACCGTCAAATATTAAGTTACAAATCCTGGGTCGCATTTCGACCGAGAGCGCATGTCGCCTGATCTTTCCGCAGCCGACCCGCGCTACAGGCCTGAGACCAGGCCAGCGGTATCCCGAGAGCAGCCTCATGATCGCCAGAAACGCCCAAGTGGGTCGTCCCATATACCCACGTTATGCCTTCAGACTGAGGCAGTCCCGGAACGTCACATTGGCGATCGCAAATACCGCCATTGGTCGCTCGATCGGCACCTCTCGATGCCATTGGCCTGCCTTGCAATTTTCCACCTCATCACGATAGTCGCCTCCACAGCACCTCTTTATCGAAATCACCTTCACCCTCATATCGGCCTGATCTCGCCAAGCGCTTGATGAAACCTCACAAACACTCTTGACGAAACGGGCCGACTGACTTCAACAGCCGAACATCGCCATGATAATGGCCGTAGCAAACCATCAGAGCCCATCCGCAATCTGCTGATATCTTCAACCTGTCTGCAATAGACGACGATGGGCATGATCCGGTCTGGATAGTCGGCATATCGCCTCACCCGCACACATCAGGCCTCGAGGCTCTCAACATCAAACACTGGTCGAACCTTGTTGCACCACTTATGCCAACCTCACCTCTCACAACCCACGGAGGCATCAGACCAGACCACTGCCAAGAGATGCAAATCACTAAGTACCGTGCATCACGAACGCTTGTCAACAGCATCTCAGAATCTCGGTCTCACAGGTGTAGCCGCACTGGCTGTCCTTGCACGCTGGGCGTCACGCATACACTAAGTCCCTGCCAGAATTACTAACATCGCACATCACGGACGCTTACCGACAGTATCTCCAGACTTGGCCTCACACTTGGCTGCATCCGCTGCCTGACCTTGCACACCACGTCTGCATACGTGATACACTGCGTCCTTGCCAGAGTCACTAATCACGCGCATCACGAGCCCTTCTCAAAGCACCTCAAAACCTCGTCCTCGCAGGAGTAGCTGCACCAGCTGTCCCTGCACACTAGGCGCCATGCATACACCAAGTCCCTCCCAGACTCACATAAAGAGCGTCACGGACGTTTGCCGACAGCCCGTCCAGACCTCGTCCTCGTATTGCGCTTCACTAGCTGTCTCTGCTCACCCCGGCAAGCAGTACACTGCGTCCCCGCGAGCCTCACGACGGGAACACCTGGCCAGTGTCGTTGGCTCGGTGGCATGGCGTTTTAGCGCATCGTGCAGACCTCGCATTACGGCGACGTACATTCGCACTACCGGATCTGCGATCGCGCGGAAGACGCATGAGCGCATACTGTGCAAGATCGCAATACGGTCCGTCGTCTTGAGCTGTCCAATGACCGGTCATTCTCGGTATCATATGCATGAATACTCGGATCGGGGTTATGGGGAAGCAGATCGCACAGTATCCCTGCCTCCCATGGCGGACGAAAGTCTCTACCAGCTCCGCGGTAGGAAGGCCACATGAACAAATGCTATGTGAGATCCTAGTACACTACTACCACACTTGTCTCGCAACTAGCCGTCGTATCACTACAAGGATCATCAAATTAGAGGTGCCACAATATTGCAGATAGACGCGTGACAGAGACTTAAAGGATTATATATACAGTTGCGTAGTCATTTACCTTTTTGTTCTCGTGCTAGCGATGTTGTTGATTATGGATTAGGCTTATCTACTGATTTTTCGTTAATGTAAGAGGCTCTACCTAACCGTCTTGTATACCAATACAGAAATCACCAAGTCACAGAAACCTCCACATATCTAGCATCCAACACACCCTCCTAACCTCCCACAACATCACAAACTCTGCATCAAAGCATCGGATCTACTACCACACTCTACACGGCATCACTACCACGCTTAGAAAACCCTAGCCGGGCAATTACACCCCGAAGTCGCCAGACCCAGATATCCTACCGAAGCCTGTACATACGACACTAAACCTATTAGACTATCAGGCTATCAGCCTACCATCCATCCAACACCCACCCCATACCACAGAAAACAAGACACCTCCTAGGTCTCCTTACACCCTCACTCTCCCATCTCCCAGTGTTACGATTGTAACCCCCTCCCTAATCCAGTACCTTAATCCCATCTTCCCATGCTCTTGACTTCCCCGGAGCTGGCACTACACGCCTTCCTCTAATGAGAAAACACCTTTTCAACAGCGGCCTTGTTTTCTCCGGACACGATGCAGGTAAAACTTCCACTGCAGGGAAAACACAAAAGTGCGTGGCTAGATAGTGTGTGTGACTAGATATCCTCCCGGGCATCACATACCACGACGAAAATGCCCGCTGTACAAAAAAAAAAAAAAAAAAAAGACTCATGGCTATTGCCTCACCAGAAAGGCTGCACTCAACGAGAATACTTTTGCTGCGTTGCGAGGCGGGATTTGGCTCCGGATAGCATTGGAAATGTGCATGGCATGCGAAGTTGGCGGCTTGTTCGCAAGCGAAGACAAGTCACTGGTGCGCAGTTCTGCTTTGGTCTTGTCGGGGCATTACATCTCAGCGCATCTGGTACATGTGAGCGGACTTTACAACGCAACAGAATCGGGAAGAGCCTTGGTTGTCCAAAGTCGATTGACAACGCTAGAATCTGTACTGCGCGTACATGCAACGTGGCTGTGCGGTTGAGCCGCTGACGTCGAGCTGTGGATCAGGTTCGTGGATTCTGTCCTTACGCCTAAGAAGCAGAGCCACTTAGCGTGTAGCATCTGGATTCTCACCTTTCTCCTGCAGGACTGCGGAGGCGTTGATAAGTCTAGATTGGGCTTGTTAGTAGATGCGATGCGTACGTTCATCGGCTTGGGCTGCACTGCTGCTGCAATGTGTTGAGCCAATTGGTACTTGGACATTATACATATCATTAAAGAGCACATCAAGAGGTGATTGGAGAGTAGTGCGGCAGTAAGCGGCACGAAAACTGCAGCCTTGATTGTTACAGGGTACACTGGGGCATGGTTCGGCGTGTTACAGGTCGAGTATACTTGGTACCGAAGCAACAAGATTCGAATATGCCGAGGTCAGAGGTCGAACCTGCATTGATAACACGATATACTAATCAGTACTTTTATCGTAAAAGAGTGTGTTCTATGCTAGCTCTGCCTGACAGAATAATAGTTTACCGATATACTCTTTGGGAGCAATGTTAAATTCGCTACTAAATGCATATATCCGTCTTGGTTGTAGCTAGGAGTACCTGAACTCGAGCAATTGATAACTGCAAGCGTGGTGCAGGTCTAACTACAGCTGGCCGCTCCCTCTTGGCACCAAATCCACGCTACCAGTACTCTCCCCTATACTTTGTACGAGAAGACAGAAATCGGCCGCCGATTCCAAAGTAAACAGACAGGCCCTCAGCCGCACCTCTGCCGGGCAGGCAGGGCCTGACAGTAGTCTTGTCTCGCTGCACATTCAATGCCATATCCTTGCTTAATCGACATGGCGTAGCAAGACGTGCGGTGTAATATAACAGAGTATAATATAATGTAAGAGTAACCCATCAACTCCTCGCTATGCTAAAAATGCACGCCGCGTATGCGTGCTATCTAGGAAATTTCCAAACGAATGCCCCGCGTTGATCTGTCATGGCTTTCCGCTTCGCTAGGCTGGAGTACCGCCAGGCTGGACTGACTACCGCCAGACCGGACTACCGCCGGGGACTAGTCTGCGATGTGTGCGCGTCGTCGCGGACATCAAGCTTGCTCATCCGCTCTGCAGCGCGCTCGGCCATGCGCTTGCTGATCTCGGGGACGCTGTGTTTACTTCTAAGTGGTTGGTCGGGGGTGTGCGGTCTAGCGAAGTCGCGCTGCGCAATGTCCTCCATCTCGGTCTCCTCCTCGGTGTACTCGTCGTCGTCGTCGTCGTCGTCGTCGTCGTCGGGCCCGGGGAGATGTCTTCGGTCGAGGTCCTCGCCTAGATATTCTCCGTCGTTGCCCTCGACGCTCTCGAGGATGCTGTCGTCCAGCGCGCCCTCGTCGTCCACGCTCTCGTTGGTCATGTAGCTGGCTTCCAGGTCCTCGCCGAGCTCGCCGTCGTCCTCGCTGCGGTAGGAGCCCTCTTCTGTCTGCTCGCTGTCGCTGTCTTCAGAGTCGGTGAACTCGTCAATCTCGAGCGGTCTGTCGCGCCAGTAGTTGAAGTCGGTGAAATTCTCGCCGCCGGCCGGGACGAGCAATCCCACCGGCGGAAAAAAGTGGTCGACAATCTCGCGCATGCTCGCGTATCCGGTCTTGTAACTGTTCAGCGTGAGCACATCGAGGCTGACCTCTGCGTTCGAGTTGATGGTGAAGATGCGGATGCTCGGTATGTTGACACTGCGGTAGCTCAGGGCGTCTGTGAAGCGGTTGCCAAAGCCAGCATAGAAGGGCGTCTGGCCGGGCGGCTTGTCGAAGAGTTGCATGATGTCGCGCAGACACGCCATCTTGAAGACCTCGGGCTTGCGCAGGTATACTTCGCGGCGCAGCGCGGCGATGGTGCGGTCTGGGCTCATGATGACGGGGCCGCGCGGCAGCTTGTAGTCTTCCTGGACGACACCGTTGAGGTAGGCGCGCGTAGTGTCTGCTTGCCCGACGGAGCGGGAGGTCAGGTAGAAGATGTTGTAGCCGTTGTTCACAATGTCCGTGTACAGCTTTGCGACTCCCTTGTGGGTCCAGTCGCGGCCGATCATGTTGAGGACGTGGCCAAGGGCATCGGACTTGGTGATGGTGCCGTCAATGTCGGAGATGACAATGGGCACGTCGTGCTGCCAGTAGAACATGTAGGCCTCGCACTTGGAGCGGTTCACAGTAAAGGACATTGTGTTCTGGCCGGGTTTGAGGTTGAGGGCTTTCAGCTGGTCGGATGTGAGGCGCAGTGTCTTTGCGTAGTTGCGGGTTTCCGTCTTCTTCTTCTTCTGCTGCTGCTGCTGCTGCTGCTGCTCGGGCGAGTGAGGGGCAGAGAGGCCCAGGGCACTGTCGGAGTCGTTGCGTCTGCGAGGAGGAAAGTCGCCCGTGGTATCACTAATGCCGCTGTCGCTCTGGTAGCCGGGGTCTGAGACGGCGTCGAGCGAAGCTTCGTTGAAGACGCTCTGGGCAGTCTTTTGCATGGCTGCGGCCTTGGCCTCTTCGCTGCTGTAGATCCAGAGGTTGCCGTGCTCGTCCGCTCCTATCAGCGCGCCGATATCGTAGTCGCCGGCCAGCTCGTCGGACAGAATGTTCCTAGCAATGACCTCGGCCCTCAGGGCGTCCTGCTCGCTGCTCTTGTAGCCGGTCATGTCCAGCTCGAGGTCGCCGTTGTCGGTGACTTTGTTGGGGATGTTGGACGAGTACAGCTTCTTGGAGAGCTTGATGGCGCGTGCCAGAGCCTCAGCCTGGGACACTGGCGGCGGGCTGGCGGAGCGCGCGGAGCGGTTCCATCTTGTGGCATCCTCTCTGCTTATTTCGAGGGGCCCGTGTTCTTTCCCGCCGTCGACGTGCCCAGGGAAGGCGTCGTGTGCAGCGGAGACGAGGCCGTCTGTGTTGGAGCGCTGGACGTGGAAGCCCGACCAGTCTCCGGACTTGGGCCGCTCGAAGTCGGCCTCGTTGTACTGCACGTCCGACGGCGGGGCCGACATGGACAGGCGGCCTCTCCGGCGCAGGGTGCTGTTGACGCTGGCGAGGTCGAGGGGCTCGGGGTCGTCGAGCATCTGGTTGGGCGGGGTGTCGGTGGGCTTCTGCTCGGGGCTGGCGGTGGGCGAGGCCAGCGGCGACGTCTGCATGTCGGCGGGGATGCTGGCGGACGTCTCGAAGACGAAGAAGGCCTCGCCGCCCTCGCCGAGCTTCATGGCATAGTCCTGCAGCTCGCCGTTGACCCGGAACTCGACCTTCTTGTCGGAAGGGCGCAGGATCTGGTACTTTCCAAAGCGGACGTGGAAGGGCGAGCAGGCCATGGTGCCATCCTCGCGCTCGACGACGATTGTGTCGATGGCGCCGCTGAGGGTGGCGGGGTTGATCGAGTTCCAGCCCTTGGACACGCCGCCGGCGATGGAGCGCACGTAGTTCATGGCGGGCGAGAGACGAGGGTAGAGAAGGTGGGCGCTGTGCCTTGGAGGCTGCTGTCCTTGGGGATGGACCTGTGTTCACATGCACGGCGTGCGGGTTGTTCTGCACGACCACGGCCAGGCGGCGTTGGTGAGGAGGCGGCGTTGGTGAGGAGGCGGCGTGGGCGTGGGCGTGGGCGTGGGCGTGGGAGCTGCAGCTGGAGCTGCGCTGGTGCTGCGCTGCGAGTATGACGGAGTGCGGTCAGCTCTAGCCTAGCAACGACCGAGGCGCCAGCAGAGGGTCAGGTGCGAGACGAAGCCGGAGCAACGCGGACGCAAGCAATGTGAGCACGAGGGAAATGGATAGTTCAGCGAGCGAGTTTGTTCTTTCGAAGAAGAAAGAAAAGCGTCGCAAAAGGTGTGCAGGTGTGCTTTCACATGCTGCACGGGCAACAGAGGCAGCAGCAATTGGCCGCCAGCCCTGCACCGATGTGTGTTGCGCTCAACCGCGGCTCTCCCACCGGGTCCCACCACCGGGCGCCGCAGCCAAGCGTCTGAGAATGAGATAAACCGTTCCCTGAGCGACACAGCTTGCACGTGCAGAGGGAGGCTCAACGCTGCCCATCCACACCATTCACGAGCATCGCCATGGAGCGAACCAGATCACGGTGATGGCACTGGGAACAGCCACCCGCTACCGGCAGCCGCCAGTGTCAAGCGGCATGTGGAGACGCCTGCAGCCTCGCTGGGCCAAGCTTTGGGGCTTGCCTAGCCCAGCCCGCTTTGCGCGCCTTCACTGCAGACACACGACACTCGCGGAAACAGCTGTAGAACCACTCCGCAGACGACGGCCGTGGTCGTGCTCTCGCCATGTTCTCCGACCCCGCCACGTCGCTGTACTGGCCGCCCGACGTCGCCCGCTACGACATGGAGACGCTGCTGTTCGCGTCGTCGGGCTGGCTGCGCACCGCCTGCATCGTGCTCGCCCTGTTCTGGTGAGGCAGACGCTGCACGCCCTCGAGTCTCGAGATGCCATGCTGACTGCGCAGGGTCGCCTTCCGCGCGTACCAGGTCCTCTCGCAGCCCGTCGACACGCTCGTGCAGGTGCTCGGCCTCGAAGTCCCCGTCGCGCCCCTCGTCTCGCTCGCGGGCATCAAGGCCGACGGCGTGCTGCTGCACTGGAAGTCGCCCGAGCGCGCCTCGGTGCTCAAGTATGTCATCCGCATCAACGGCATCGACGTCGGCCACGTCGCCCCGCACGACACGTCGGCCACCATCGAGCACCTGCAGCCCGGCTGCCACTACACCATCCGCGTCGTCACCTTCAACGCCTCCAACTTCCAGGCCCCGAGCGTCCCCATCCGCCTGCGCACCCTGCCCGCCGACTCGGACCAGCACTACGCGCCCACCCCGCCCGCCGCCCACCCCGCCAACGACCATGACGGCTCCAACCCGGCCCCCGTCGTGCGCCCGAACAAGACCCTCGCCGACGTGGCCACGCCCTTTGTCGCCCCGCCCATGGCCCGCGAGCACAGCAACAGCACCGCCCGCGTGAGGCCTGGCATCGGCCGCCGCGGCTCGCCCGCCTCGCAGACGGCAGACGACGCACGCGAGGCCGCCGACTCCCACGACTCCATCCGCGCCCTGACGGAGAAGCTCGACGCCCTGCGCCGCGAGCTCGACGACATGGAGCGGCAGATCCAGGACGAGGACCACGACTTTGCCACGCAGAAGGCCGTCCTCATCGACAAGCGCGACGAGAAAAAGGCCGCGCTGAAGGAAAAGGAGGACGCCAGCCGCGACCTGCGCAAAGAAGTCGCCACCCTGGAACGCCAGAGCGCAGCTGCCCAGACTCGTCGCACCAACCAGGAGCGCGTCTTCCGCCAGAAAGAGGCCGAGCGCAGGAAGATGAAGGACGACATCGCCAAGTGGACCCGCGAATCGGTCGAGCTCCGCGAGACCGCCGAGAACATGAAGCAAGAGCAGGAGGAGTACAAGGAGGCATCGAAGAAGCGCATCCAGGAGGTCAAGGACAAGTACGAGGAGGAGATCCAGACCAACAAGGTGCTCGAGGACGCCATTCGCGAAAAGGGAATCCAGATCAAGGCGCTCGAAGAGGAGAGGAAGCAGCTGGAAGACGGCCAGGAGGGTGGCGAGGCCCCAGATGGCACCGACAGTGCCGAGCGCGAAGAGGACAACCGCTGGAAGATGACCCTGGGACTGCTGCAGCAGCACTATGCGCAAGCATGGCAGCTGTTCACCGAGGCAGACCGCGCCAACCAAGAAGCCACGAGCCGGCTGCAGTACATGCAGCAGCGCCGCTTGAGTCAGCCACAGCTCTACGAGGACCCAGGCGTGCCACGAGTCGGTCCAGTCAGGAGGAACAGCCAGCGCCAGCGTCCTCTCAGCATGCGTGAAGGCATGCTCAGCGCTCCTGGTGGCTTTGTGCAGACCTCCTCGGCACCCTTCAACAGCATGGCCGCAACGTCCTCGCCTCCATTCGCATCCATCACTCCCTACTTCAACCCCGTCAACGGCATGGCGCTACCACCGCGCGGCCACGGACACACACCTTCCCTCTCACAGATGTCTCAAGCAGATCTCGAGTCGCTGACCGGTGGAGCTCCAATGAGCCCGACTGCCGGCGCTCTGCTCCCCGCTGGCTTGTTTGGCGACGACTTGGGTCTCACGGACAACGAAGACGATGACCTGATTGGCCCGTCCAGGCTCTCTTCTTTGGAACCCTCGCCGAATATGCGCAATGTCCTCCCTGGTCTTGGAGCTCTGGGCCACGTCAACCCATCCCACGAGCAGCACACGCCCGTCTCACCACCGGAGAGCCCATCGCCCAGCGTCTTCGCAAGTCCACGCGAAAGCGGCCAGCTTCAATTCTTCCCCAATCCAGACAACATCGATCCCGACAAGCGCTCCATCCAGTCGTCCTCGAGCTCATTCATGAATTCGCAGAGCAGATTCGGCGGATTGTTTGGGTTGAACAGACAGCGAGGCAAGACAATCTCAGGCCAAGGCCCTGCGCTGGGTTCTCTGAAATCGTCTCAAAGCCAATCTCTGCCTCGACAAGAATTCGGCCTCGATCCTGTGGGCTCCTCGCGACGCCGTGGTAGCACGGAGGGTTCTTGGTACGACTCGTTTATCAGGACCAAGACGGAGCCTGTCGAGTCGTCGAGTAGTCCCAAAGCTCTTGTGGCAACGCGCAAACGCACCTTCAACATGTTCGGTACAAAAAACGACCCTTGGCTGAACACGGTGCTAGGTCAGGAACCGCGCCCGGCTTCGCCTCGTCAAGGCTCCACCAAGTCTGGGGAGGGCATGGCTCTGCCTCGCCCCTCTACCGAAAGTCAGACACGGTTCGGCTGGGGCATCGATGCCTTTGGCGCCAGAAGCAGTCCGCTGGGAGTAGACTGGAGCGTGAACAACACCAACACGTCATCGTGGTCAAGAATGCCATCGCGCCGCCCTTCTGTGCAGCACGGCTCCACTACGAACCTGGTCATGAACGACGACTCCATGCACGACGACATCTTAGACTTTCCCTCCAACGTTCGCTCGCCCATGCAAGCGCCGATCGGCACACGGCCGCAGTCGTCTGCGTCGCACATGCCTCCTCCTCGGGACATCCCACCCATACCAGGAACGCCGCCCACCGGACTCAACCCCGCAGCTGCGACCTTTACCCTCTCCACCCTCGGGCTCGGCAAGAAGTCAGAGGAGGAGAAGGCGAAGCGTGCAGCAGAAAAGGAAGCCAAGAGGGCCGAGAAGGCCGAAAGGAAGGAGAAGCGTGCCGAAAAGTCAAAGGGCAAGGAGAAAGACAAGCAAGTCGCTTTCGAGCCCTCGGCAGACGGCAGTCACCCAACTTCCCCACACGAAGCCTTCCACCGTCCAAGCCGCGATACGCCCTCGATCGTCTCCACAGCCGACGCGTCCGAAGCCTCACCCCGCGAATCCCTCGAGCGCAGCGTCTCCCAGGCTACATCAGACCAGACGGGCTCCATCGGCAAGGAATCCTTCATGCAGAAGCTCACACGCAAAGGCAGCACATCGCAATTCCTCTCCTTTGGCAAGAAAAACCCGCTGTTCGCCAAAAAGGGCGACGTGCCCAGCACCCCCGACGAGGCGGACGAGGACGCCACCGGCTTCTTCGGCCTGGGTAGAAGCACAGAGAGCATCAGTACCCACAACTCGCCCAGCATCGGCACGCCAAAGGACAAGGGCGGTCTGCTGGGCTGGGGCAGCATCAAGCGCATAGGCCGCAAGGATAAGACGCCTAGCCTGCATGAGAGTATTGCGAGCGAGGCCACGGGCGACGAGGAGCATCATGATGAGGGTGCGGAGGGTCTTGGGGTGCATGTGTAGTCTGTTTTTTTTTTTTTTTTTTTCTAATAATAATAAAGTCCTCTTGTAAGCAAGGGGTTTCTCTTGCACCTGGAAGTGTAGTGCTATAAACTTGATGCTGATGTGTTGTGTGTACGTATTTAATTCTAGAGACGAGCCTGATTGAGGCTGAAGCTGAAAGTTGACCAGTGAAGAGGAGCGGACCGTTTGGTGGCGCTCTCACCCCAGATCTTGGCTGCGGCTCTGCCTAGTGTACTTGGTAGCGCAACACAAACGCGACCTCACCTCACACTCCACCACCCTCCCAACCACACAACCACCCACCATGGCATCACCAGCCCCAGACACAAACGGCATCTCCACACCCCCCGCAACCGCCAGCGCCGCGCACACAAACTCCCCGCCAGCCTCCCACTCGCAACCCCAAAGCGCCGCCCACCCCACAACAACACCCACAACCCTCTCCACCGCCTACCCACCAACCTCCCTCCTCGACACGGGAACCACAAAACGCCCCCGCGACGCCCGGTTGATCCACCTCCTGCTGGCCAACATGGGCGTGCACGCCTACACCGAGCGCGTCCCGCTGCAACTCCTCGACTACACATACCGCTACACATCCTCGATCCTGTCCGACGCACTCGCCTACGAGCCCCCCGTCCCATCCTCGCTCCCACACTCGGAGAAGAAAAAACGCGACGCCACAGCCGACGAGGGCATCAGCCTCAACGCGCTACGGACCAGCGTGCAGTCCCGCGCCGCGGTGTCCGGGGGGCTGAGTAAGGAGTTTCTGGCGGAGATGGCGAGTGAGCGGAATCGCGTTGCGCTGCCGCGCGTGGAGAGGGAGTTTGGGGTCAGGTTGCCCCCCGAGAGGTACTGTTTTACGGGTGTGGGGTGGGGGGTAAAGGAGGGGTGGGAGGTGGATGAGGTTGTTGGGGATGAGGAGGATGGGGATGAGAGTATGGGGGATGGGGGGCCGGTTGGGGGCGCGGAAGGGTTTGGGGGGGATGATGATGCGGAGATGGGGGGGATGGAGGAGGTTGATGAGGATGAGTTTAGGGAGGTTATGGGGTGAGGAAAGGTGCGGTAGAGCGAGATGGGATGAGGAGGGGCATTTTATGGCGTTTGGGAAAAGGGGGATACCATTCGAATCAGGACTGTGCTGGGCTAAAAAGTCGTATCCTCAATACACGACACACTCCACATCAGCCGACCGACTCCCACAAACTCTTCATCTTTAACCCACTCACTACCCGACCAAAAAGCCGGCACGACCACGCCCCGCATCTCCCTCCCACAAACCGAAAACACACTCACTCACCCAGCAGTCCTCGCACCATCCAGCCTCCTCTCGCGGATCCACCCGCGCACCGCATCCCATCATCCCCACCCACTCAACCCCCAAAACTCCCACCACCCAACTCCCCTCCATCTTCCATCGTCTACCCTAGTCCAATCGTCCGTCTCCCACCCACCCTATCCTCCTCCGTTTCGTATTCTGCACCCAGCACACCCCTGTTCTTTTTTCTCTGTTCTGCCAACACCACCCCATTCCACCTCCTCAACTTTTCCCTCGAGCTGCTTGCATCCATCATCCGTCTGTTTGTACCTGCGCGGTGCAGGGAGACGGCAAGGACGGGCACGAAACGCGGATGGCTAGGAAAGCAAGGGGACGCCGCCGTGGCGAAGTGGCGGGTACGATAAGATGTGGCGGATACTATACAAAACTGGCACGTGTGGAGTGCGTGATGCTTGGATGGGGGATACGCAGGACTGCGCTGCGTGGATACAGCAGAGAAGTGTGGGGTTGGACTGGAGTGTTGCGCGGTGGGGTAGATGCTGGGAAGGTCGGGTTGTGTTGTGAGTCCTGGGAGCGGGTGTTGAGATGAGCGCGGGGAGCTTGTTGGGTTCTGGAGGGTGGACCGAGGGTCGGGATGAGGAGGGGGAGGGGGAGGGCGGTCGGTAGCGCGGAATAAGTGATATGGGTAGGGGTTAGAGATGGGTGAATGGAAAGACAGTGGGGGGTTTGCTGTTTTCTCTTCATCACATTAACAAGGCGGAGACTATTGGCCAGGGCGGGTGCGTAAGTAAAGCGGAAAATTGCAGGCGAATTCTGGCGGCATGTCGAGCTGTGAAGCAGTTGATAGGGAGAGAAGATGGTTGGCAGTGTGGTGGTACTGTCTCTTTGTCAATTGCTCGCTCGGGTGAAGGGTTGGAAGGTAGGAAGGGTTGGCTCCGAGGCATTTGTGTATTTGCGACTTACTCTAGTCAAACGTTCTACTACTTCGTAGGCATCTTGCAGCGCTTTTTTTTTTTTAGCTACCACGCTTCAAGATGTGTCTCTTTGCCCTCCAGGGTTTTTGCTTTCCTCCTGGGGTTTGGGGTGGCTGGGTTTTGTCGGTCTGATACGCGAGGTTAGTTCACCAGGGCTTTCAAGAAATAAGGCACTCGACATAATTGTATCGTTGTGTGAATGTGAGCTAGAGCAGGTTGGGGAGTCGCTGACACTCGCAAGGACGAAGCTCGTGCTTGGAGTGCTCACATTCTTCTTTATATATCGTCAAAATATCCGCTAATGCTGTGTTGCTGATCTCTCAATGAAGCACGCCCCCCTTTTCATCATATTGTACAATTGCCTCCAGTATCGATACATACATGCCGATCTTGCATGGTCCAGAACGCCTTCAATGCAATGTCTGCAGGTCTCAACTTACGTCTACAGACCTGATCTGCCGTTGCACACCAATAGCCTTCCCCTAGTGTATCCAAGAATCAGGCTTGTCCACCGTCGGCCTCCACTGCTGTAGGATATTCCCAACACGCCATCCATAACACTCATGTCCCGCCCCACACCCCACCTCTCCTCACACCACTCGAATCCACCTTATTCTCCTCTCTTCTTATTGCGCCCTCCCCACCCTCCTCGGCCCTCTTCCCCATCAACCGCCCAGTATCGTCCAGATTCCACCACTCCTTGTGCTTCCCGCGCGCCTCCTCGAGCTTCCGCTTGTGCGCCAGGCGCGCGGCTCTGCGCTCCTCTGCGAGCTCGAACCACTCACTGCGCGCCTTGTCGAGCTCGTCCTGGTTCTGGTACTGCAGCATGCAGGCGTTCATTGCGAGGCGCGGGGCGCGGCAGGCGTAGATCATGGTGAGCGTGCGGCCGAGGGCGCAGGATGCGAATGCTGGATGGAATTAGGGGTTGGAATGGAGAGTTGGGGTGGAGTGGGAATACCTTCAATCTCCTCAGCGCACTTTGCACGCACGTTCTTGTAGTAAAGGTCCCGCACTTGCTGCTCCTGCGGCGCAGAGAGCGGCGTTGGGTTCGCCGGCCGTGTGTTCTTGCCGATGATGTAGCTGTCTGCGTTGCCTGGCCCCGCCGCCGGCGGCATCGAAGCGCCTGGTGTGCCGTTCATATCTGCTGGACGCGATTCCGTAGCAAGCCCGCCGTAGGCTGGATGATTCGATGCCTGTAGAGCCCTTACGGCGCTATGCTTCGTTTCGTTGCTTACCAATTGCTGAGTCAGGAGTCGACAGGTAGAGCAGATCGAGGTTGGTTGGAAGCGAGTGTGGATGTCGACGCTGTAACGCTGCAATCGTGGATGGTGATGCTGCGGTGCTGCGATGCGGAGCTCGGTGGTTCGAGATTTGGGACGATTTGACAGGGATCTACAGTCGACGTCGGAGGCTTGGGACGTAAACGCCGATGATGCGTGGGCCGAGGCTGTCATATTGGGGAACCACATGCTTCTGACTTCTCCCTCGTTCTCGTTTCCTTACCCGCCACCAAATTTCTTTGAGGATTACGACGAAGAAAAATCGAGCGTGCTAGAAGTCTACGTCACAAAGGCTGATTTTGTACTTCTTGAGGCATTGTTCATCGATATCATTTCACCTCTCGTTCGAAATAAACTACCCTCACCTCACAGCACTTCAAGATGAAAGTCGAAGGCCGCACATTCATCATCAGCGGCGGCGTGTCTGGCCTCGGTCTCGCAACTGCGCGCGCCCTGCACGCACTGGGCGGCTACGTCTCACTTCTCGACCTCAATAGCGACAACGGCTCCAAAGTCGTATCCTCGCTGGGCTCACGAGCCAAGTTCTTCGAAACCGACGTGTCCTCGACCTCCGCCATCGCCTCGGCAATCAGTGGCACCGTGTCCTGGATCGAGTCGACAAAAGCCCCGCTGGGAGGCGTGATAGCTGGCGCAGGCGTCGGCCTGCCGGGCCTGATCATCGACAAGAAGAACGAGCCGCTGAGCATCGAGAGCATAGATTTTGTGCTCAATATCAACCTGCGCGGCACCCTCGATCTCATCCGCCAGGCACTACCTCACATGACACTCAACACGCCTGATGGTGCTGACGGCGAGCGCGGCGTCATCATCATGATTGCGTCCAGCGCAGCGTTTGATGGCCAGATGGGCCAGGTTGCGTATGCGGCGTCCAAGGGTGCGGTTGCAAGTCTAACGCTCCCGCTGGCAAGGGATCTGAGCAAGTACGGCATCCGCGCTGTGACGATCGCGCCGAGTATGTTTGACAGCGCCATGACGAAGATGATGAGTGCCAAGGTCAAGAAGAGCTTAGAGAGCAGCATGGAGTTTCCCAAGCGGGCGGGCGAGCCGGAGGAATTTGCGAGGCTGGTGGTGGAGGCGGTGGGGAATCAGATGCTGAATGGAACGGTGTTGAGACTGGATGGCGCAATGAGGATGCCGGCGCGATTGTAGGGGTATCATTGCTCTATTCGAATGCCATGGATCTGGGCTCAGCGCTTGCGCTCCCTGATCTTAAACTTGACGCCGTTCTTGTTAACGCCGCCGACGCTGTTGTTCATCTTCGCCCGCTGCTTCTCAAGTTCCTCTTCTGCTGCGACGAGCTCGCGCTCCTTCTTCTTGACCATCTGCAGACGGAACGCTGTTCTTGACTGCGCGCGTGACCGTGTCTTGTCGAATTTCTTCATGCGCTTGGCCTTTTCTTCTTGCTCCTTCAGCTTCTTCGCCGACAGCGTCTTCTTCTGCGGCCTGTTCTCCTCCTCTTCGTCCTCGTCGTCGTCGTCATCCTCCCACTCAGCAGGCACCTCCGGCCGGCTCGCCGTCGGCATCGCCCTCCCCTCCCCAAACCACCTATCCGCATCAAACTCCTCCTGTTCCTCCTCATTCTCGACAAACACTCTATGTTTGCCCGTACGCTCCTCACTTCCATCCCTCAGCGCCCTGACCTCCTGGTCCTCCAGCACCAGCCGCTCCTCAAGTTTCTGTCGCTCGCGCCGCACCTGCTGCAACATCGTGCGAATATACGCAGCATCCTGAGTTTTGAGCAGTTTGACTACCTCCATGCTGAGGGCCTCGTTACCGCGGTCTGCGACCTTGCGGCCTTTGGAGTCGACGCTCGAGGACATCATTTTGAAGGAGAATTCATCAGGGTTGCGGTCGCGTGCTTTTTCGGACAAGAGTTTGAGCTTCTGCTTTTTTTGTCGGTGATCGGCTGCGCGCAGCTTGTAGTCCTACATGATGTTGTCAGTCTGTTTGCATGTTGCTGGCTCGTGGCTGTATGTACCTTTCGTTTCTCGAGAAGACCCCATTTCTTGCGCTCTTCGGGCTGCGCCCGCTCCTTGTGGTTGCGCCGCTGGACGGCATTGCGCATCGACGACATGATGGGCGAGATTTGAGGTGAATATGGGGTTTGTTTGGGGCGAGGCGTCACGGTCGAGAAAGTTGAAGCTCTTGAATTTTTGATATCGATAAGAAAGGCGCTAACACTTGATTAAGCCTAGCATCAATCAGTGGGGGACCTCAGGCTTCAGCGATGCACAATTTGGGGGATGATTTACACATCCTGGTAGAGTCGGGATACATGTTTGCTTTTCTAGTGACATTATATGAAGGTAAAGGCCTGCTCTTTGCCCGTTTCTGCCCCCGCGCTCTCATCGACTGGCTCTTCAGGTAGCAAATCTCATACGTTGCCTGCACTGGAGCTACCACCGTTTTGAAGAATTGTGTGCGGAAGGATGTGTTTTGGAAGTTTTTCAGACGATCTGGACCCTCGAACTCACATCTTAGGCACCTCTGCACAGCATAGCCGTACTCGTTGCCAGCTTCGTAGTACACATCCTCTATACACTCCTCAATGTCATCTTCTGTCAAGGCGGTCGAGGTTTGAGATGAATCCGATCCTTTCAATGCGTCCTCAAGGCCGGGTACTCGCATTTAAGACGCAGTTCCACCAGCAGTATGCCGAGTGTGAACAACGTCCGGTTCCGAATCGAGCTCCGGACTTTGCTTTGTTTGGGGGGATGAGGTGGGACAGCCGTCTGTCTAGGCTTGAAGCAATGGGTTACATATGCTGCTCCCAGGTCGTCTCCAGTATGTGTCTTGGATTGATCTGTCATCAATTGGATTTCATCCTTGGTAAGATCTTCGCTGAGCCAGTCGGTGTCCGCGAGAAGCAGCACGCCCCAGCAAACTGCCATTGCTACTTCAAACGGTCGCTTACGCGTCAAGCCTGCTTTCTTCGTCTTGCTTGTCAGCACCCCCCAGCTAATGTTGCCAGTCGATTTGGTCGACGTGGTGTGCACTCGAACATGCCGGTCATATGCCGGATCAGGATGCTCTAGACGGCCAAGGTCTGTCCGAACGGTGCCGGAGCCTCGTAATTCCAAGCACAGAGCCGTTATATTCTTGGCGGTGACATCCAAACCTGGTATTGAGGGTATGACTGATCTGGGTTAGGTTGTCGTCTACAAAGAAGTGCTACTCTTACCAGTCGTTTTTGGAACAGCTGGGTTAGAATGGGATTTGGTGCTCGTGTCTTCCAGTATTCTAACTCGTTTGAGAGTCTTGCTGATGTTGTTGCGTAACCTGCTTGTGCCGGGTAGGGCTGTGACTGGGACTGTCGACGAAGGCACCATCGGTTCTTCTATGTTCATTCTGACTCGTTCCCAGACTTCGGGCTGCGAGCTAACGGATGGGCTTCCATACGACAATGCCATTTCGAATTCAGTTACCGAGAGTCGCTTCTGCGAGTACCAGTTCAACTGCAGACTACCCCTGTGGTTGATAGGGCACTGGCATCCCCAAGCTGCTTGCAAGACATGATGCAGTATTCTGGCGTTTTGGTTGACTGTGGCACATCGATCGGCGTTAAATTGCGCATGCAGACGCTTGACTGCTTGATTCTCGACCGTTGCGGCAGACGGGACTTCCATCTTCGCGAAACATCGTTGCAACGCGCTGTTCGAAACCTCTAAGTCAATGAACAATCTATTCAACTCTCCATCTTGTAGGTCCAAGCTGAGCACGATCTTGTCCAATTCTGCTTTCAAATGCTGAAAGTTGTCAGTACATTGCAAGGCAGCCAAAGAGCGCTCTACTTACTCTGCCAGACGCTTTGGAATTGAGCTTTCCTGCAATCGCATTTGATTTGGCGTTGATGTTTCGTATGTGGCGAATGACCTTAGCGGATTTGTCTGGATACTTCGGGCGCAACTCTGTTTCCATCTCCACTAGAGACAAGTCCTGAAGTCCGAACTTTTCCAGTGTTTCATCGTACTGGTATTCTTGGATATCGAGTCTCGTCTGTGTTCTGAACAGCATTTGTTCATGATTCTTGTAATCCCTCAGAGCTGAGCCTACCTTCGCCCACCTCTCCACGGCGGCCACCACTAGGGGATCCCCCCTAGAACTACTCCAACAGTCTCCATATGAGATTCAAGAGCTTTTGGCGAGTGTTCAAGAGACAAAACTTTGATGATGAGACAAGGCTGAGCAGAGCGGGGCAGCTCCAGGGTCGGCTGGAAAATATCTTCGCTCAAACAAACCGGAGAATGAGGACGTCGATGCTTTTCAGGAGTTCATACCCTTTGACCAGCGTCACATTCGCAAAAAACTTCTGCGGTGGCACAGAGAATGGGAAGAGTACAACCAGGATGCGGACTACGTTACTGTCCCTTCTCCTGCTGAGCTAGCCCTTCCGACCTCCGAAGCACTCGTTGTTTGTCTTGCGAGAGCAAATGTACAGCGACACAGACAATTGCAACATTGACGTCGACGTGCAGAGACCTCTCTATCCACACAAGCCATTGCTGCCGTTGCAGAATCCCAACTCGAGGTCAAAGGTATACCCCAAACCTTCGCACCGACCACAAGTGATACTGCTGCTTCAGATGCTTACAAGCCTCCTGCTGCAAGTGAGGCCGAACGAACGCTAGAGTCTAAGGCTACCCTCACAACAGCAATCATATCGGAGAGCCAATACATACTCGGTGAGGATACAATTCAGTCGTTGCAACAAGAATCGGTATTTGGCAAATTCAAGTCAACGCGGGTCCCTTCTGTGCCACATGCAGCTCGTATGCTTGATGAATTTCGATGCCCATATCGCAGGCTGAGCCTCAGGTCGTCTACAATGAGACACAGACTCACACAGACGTAAAGACTCCCTGATCTCACTATACCCTCATCTCTGAACGTCTCAGCTAACTTGGACTCACCTAGGTAACACGTGTATCGAGATCTGAGGCCATACATATGCTCGTTTCCCGAATGCGCGAATGCTGCCAGACACTACCACACTGGTCGTGACTGGATCTATCATGAGACTCAGATGCATCGACGCCAATGGGTATGTCCATTGGATTGCGTGCAGTCATATTCAAGTCGACAATCGCTTGCGACGCACTTGCAAAGCTTCCACAAAGGGCATTTATCAGCAAAACAATTGCCTTTGCTACTTGCATTCGCCGAGCGACCAATAAGCGAAGAGAACATCAACCGATGTCCATTATGCCCTAAAGACCTAGCTCTTGTGGACCTCTATACTCACATTGCACAGCATCTGGAGCAGCTATCACTCTTTGTTCTGTCCTGTCATGTTGATGACTCTGAAAGCTCTGAAGTAGACTCGGACGCGTCCCATAGAGCTCGCGATGATCGTAGTGCAAGCCTTATCGGTGAATCGGATGACAACAAGTCTATCGTTGATACTATTGCAAGACCTCTTGAGACATGGGCTCACGATAGTGATGACACTGGGGAGGGAGTGTTGTCCGAAGTTCAACAGGAGGCTCCACCGCCAGCACCGCAAGATCCAAGTTTGCTGACATTCATAATGGAGAGCAACAACTGATTCCGATCCCGTTCTTGAAGAGCCTCGTCAGAAGTTGTTTAAGCGTACCGATTCCGGTCAATCCGTACCAACGATAGCGAGCCAATCATTCGGTACTGCGGACGCAAATGTGCCAGTCGAATCTCTTCTCGGGCCAGATGAAGGGAAATCCAATCTGACAGCGCGTTTTGCAGAGACCGATTTCATAAACATAGTCAAAGAAGACGATCACTAGGACATTAACGAAGCTCATGCTGACACCTCATCGAATCCGATGACCTTTGGAAACGCGGAAGATCCATTTCTGCAGAATGATCATAAGCAGAAATCATCGAAAAAGTCGCCATCTACACGAGACCTCCGATCAGAAACCGCTATCACCAATGAACAATTCTGGGCGCGCCAAGTCAACCTCATGAATTACAGGACTTCATATATGACTACCTTGTCCGGACGAAGTTTGGAGGAGAATCCCGCGACTATTTGCCAACTGCGGCCTTCAACAGAGCCACCAGCGAGACTGTCATCCGACGGGTGGTTGCACTAGACCAGACTCTCTTCCTCGGACCTAAAAAACTGCAGGATTTTATTACCTTCATTTGCAGTAGCGCTCGGAAATTGTTCGCCACGAGCGTATACAACAAGATTCCTTTAACGGTTCTCAGAGCCATGCAAAATGACGGAGTATCCGATGCTGATATCCCTATAAGACCGGACAATTTGACGGCACTGGCCCCCATACCGCTTATAAAAAAGCACAGATTTGTCAGGAGTCAATATCTGTTTGAGGTAGCCTACTTTGAACTTGGCTCCATACAAGCCTTGAGGGAAGCAGTCTTGATCCCCATCGATTTCGCAAATGAGCATCCAACAGGCTTAGGCTCGTCTGGCAATGTTTATCGTGTTCGCATCCACAGAGATCAGCATGACTTCCCCTCGATATGCTATCGTTTGTATCGGGGGCACATGACGCTAACTTGTATAGGATCAAGTAGTCATGCGAATATCTCGTTTATCTGCTTCCGATCAGATCAATGATTTAAAAGCAGCCTTGGAAATCGCTCACCCTTACCTTGTCACAACGTACGCAGCTTTCACCTGGAAAGCCTTTCTTTACACGCTTTGCGAGATGGCTGATTCCGATCTGGAAATTTATATGCAACAGAATACCTTCTCGCCGCTAGATGACGCATTCTTTCTATCTCAATTAACCGGACTTGCAGGAGCTATTGCAAAGCCGCAATTTACCAATCGACCTTCGCCTGACACTTCAGTCCGCCTTGCTCAGATCACCGAGCCGAGCCCCTTAAAGATTATGGTGTTCTCGAGTGGTGGGGTTTTGCTGCGTCTTCAAATGCGTCTACATCACTCGACTATCCATTCTCCTTCTCTCAGCTCACGTCACTATGGGAAATCTGTGCGAGAATTTCATCAGTATGCCTGTTCAGATTGCCGCATAACATAGTGATCATATTACGTTCATCTTCTTAAATTAATCAGCCTCATAGCTATTCACGCTCTCCGGTTCTCAGTGACAAGTTGAAGCCTTGAGCTTTCAAGCTAGATGTGCCTGCCTGACGACTACTGTTCTCGAATTTCCGAATGATAAATAGACAGGAGCGGAGAGCAGAGGTGTTTCTTTTGAAGAAATGGCTGGTACAAGCCGTCGCTACATCAGGTAAGGGAACCCGAAGATCCCCATCTCTAACTCTTCCACTGCCCAGAAGCTCTGACTTTACGAACACAGAACTACGTGGAAACCTGCAAGCGACAGCAGATTACCACTCGACAGGCGACATTACTCTGCAGCCCTGATACTACAATCCTCGCTTCCTCTAACTAGACTGGCGTTAAATTAGAGCGTAGTGCGTCCATAGTACCCTCTTGGAGGTCAAGGGAACCGGGCTTAGCCCGGCTTTCTACAGGATGTTAATCAATTCAATCAAGCCCTGGAGCTGCATCAGGTAGGATACTCAGCGCTGGCAGAGGCGTCAAATTCGAAGACACCAACAAGTTATCCAAAGAATATTCAGGAATATCGATGAGTCAAGTAGTAAGGCCCTGTGACAGCAAGATGCGATGGCATACGTGAACGGGCGAGTCAAGGGAAGCACGTGACGGGGCGAAAAAGTGGGCACGCCTTCCTCCAACGCCAAAATTTGTTGCCACCTAGGCGTACACTCAACTGTCAGCGCTCGCCCCAGGACTTCGGTCCCTTGTTATCATTTGTTCGTACGATGTTTTCGAGATGTGCATGTGCTCGCTCGCTACGGCCGATTGATAGGTGTCGGGGTGCTGTGGTCGCTGGCGCCGAGGCCCTTCACGTGTAGCCGACACTAATCATTGTTTAGTAACCGAGCGATGTACTGTGGTATATCAGCACCGGATCCTGCTAATCACCTTGCCTTATGCGAAGGTGAGACCTCGTCAGCTCTCGAAACATGAAGGCATGATTTCACAACTGAAGATACAAGAGGAGGTCACGATGGTGTGGTTCAAAATTGGTTTTCATTAACACGATATGGGTATAACTACATCCACGGCTATCATTCATCAATGTCGCACGCAGTGCAAGAGCGGATACAACTACGGAGACAAGTTTAAAGAGTGTACCTGAAACCCTTCTGGTCACCCTCGTTGTACTCGAGCTCGATCTCGCCGCGATCGGCCTTCTTGTTCTGCGCGATCGAGATCATGGTAACGACAGCCACAATCAACAACGAGAAGCAGCTGGTCGCAATGCAGGCGTAGATACCGGGGCGGTAGTGAGGCGCGTCCTGGGTCCTGAAGACAAGACCACCAGCAATACCACCAACACCTCCCATACCGACAAGGGTGGCTGAGCAGAAAGCGCGCTTCCACTGTCCACGGATGTTGTTTGCCTGGTAAGACATCGTTGCAGGGACGTTACTGTTAGCACCTGCAGTGGTCAAGAACACACCGAAGTATCTGACGGCTGGCGACTTTGCGAAGCCCATGATTGGGAGACCGATCAGGCAGAGGATCATGTTGAAGATGATGATGGGGCCACGGATCTTCTTCTTGTCACCAAGCCATCCGCATCCGTACATGACGATGGCTGCGAAGGCATAGGGCGGTGCAACGAGGCACTGGGCAGCACCGACGCTGAAGCCCATGTTGCGCTGCAGGATGATTGGCAGGAAGTAGGCAAGCGCATAGCTGACTGTCGTAGTGTTGAAGAAAATCTTAAAACAGTCAGTATGGTTGAGTTTCATTCAGATATCGATTCCGGCTTACCAAAGCATAGCACCAGACCTTGAAGTCAAGGCCACCCTTGAAGAACTTCCTTGTGTTCCATGGCTCAGGCTTCGCGTCTCCGCGATCCTTGTCGACGCGGTTGATGATGAACTTGGCTTCGCGCTCGGTCAAGAACTTCCATGACTTGTGCGCCTTATCGGGGAAGTCGACCAACAACCAGTACGCACCAATGCCGAGAAAGCAAGTCAAAGCACCCTCAATGATGAAGATCCAGCGCCAACCGCCGAGGCCCTCGCGTCCGCGCAACTGCATCAAGCCATATGCAAGGATACCCGCGCAGGCTGACGCCAAGCTTCCAAGGATGTAGAAGACGCTGTATCGCTTACCAATGTCGTAGCGTGTATACCAGCACGACATCAAGTAGACGCAGGACGGGAAGAAACCAGCCTCTAATATACCGAGCACCACTCGCAGCGCGGCAAGGGACTGCCAGTCCTTAGCAAAACCCATTCCAATCATTACTGCTCCCCAGAGGGTCACAATGGTCGACAGGTGCACGCGAGGTCCAAGGTAACGGATGATGACCGTCGATGGTGGCTGGAAGACGATGTATGTGGTGAAGAAGACGAGGGTCACGACTGAGTAACGTGACACAGTACCCATCAAGACGTTCAGCTTCAATTCGACGCTCATACTTGTTATTTGTCAGTCTCGTTATCACTAGCAAGGAATGTGCTGACTCACCCAGCAATGGCGGCGGCCGACAAGTTCGTGCGATCCATCAGCGAGATGCAATAAAGCACGCCCACTGTGATAACGAGACGACGATCGACACGGTGAATGATCTTCCTCTGCTCTGTCTCAGAGAACTCGCACTCATAATCATCGTTTGTGGAGCTTTTGATGTCCTCATTGTGAGTCACATATTCCTTCTCGTGGTCGACACTGTAGTCGTTGTGGGCAGCGGTGTTGTTCGCCATCTTTGCGGTGTCAGCAAGTATGCTGGGGGGACGAACAAGGAGCTTGAGCACAACAGCGGATGGGCGATCGCACGATAGCATTATATGTTCACCTGCCCCCTGTACAACGCCAGTACACGCTGCCAAGCAACCCATGGCCCCTTTCGCGACATCAAAAATCTGGAAAGATACCGAGGCCTCGGCGATTCTACCTATTGGAGCGCTGAGATCTCACTCACCCCAGCAACTGCTCCAGAATTCTGGAGAGCCCCAAATGAGAGAGACGCGCTCTGGGCGCTCAGCGGCGGACAACTCTGGGGTTTGTCTTGGCACATGGGGACCCCGCATGTGAGAGGACGCCTCTCGCCTAGTGGACCCACATGCGGCCCAATCGAGACGCGGAGTAAAATGCGCAAGCTTGTCCGCTCGCAGCTCTTCGAGTCTTGTCTGATGTCAAGGCGACATCGCACCGATTCGCACGTGTGGGAGGCATGCAACTAACAGTAGGTCAAGCCAACGCGCGATTCTTTGTTCAACGTTGATCAACGTCCAACGTTGTCACTTCTCTTGACTGTTGATGATCTGCGTGTCACTGCGTTTCAAGCCCTCTCACGCGGGGTAAATCCACAGACCCCACAATTTACGTCTAGATTGACCCGTTCTGGATACACCTCCGGCAGTGCGTATGGGAAACGATGCTTCGATAACCTGATGCAACAACACCAAGCCGCACCACGCCGGAAGACGCACTTACCATCTGCCGTGGCTTGACATCCGGCTTGGCAACTTTGTTCGCCCTCGCAAAGCTGCACCTAGTGCTTGTTGCTGAAGAAGCATCTGCGAGGCACGACCATTCGTCATTGTCTGCAATTGTGCGAGTAGATAGCGCAGGTACAGGATGATCGTATCATCCTTCACATCGACAAAGGATTGGAATCCCGAGTTGTACCATGCGCTGTGCTTGAGAGTGCAAGGGGTCATCCGACTTTCGCGTACTAGCGGCTCGTTTTTGACCCGTCATGGGCATCTCAACATGCGCTTTCAGGCGACAGACTCCGCGCTTGCAGACGTCCGCGGCCTTTGACCAACCTTCCAAGACTTTTGGCTGAGGCAGCGGTGTCTTTGCCGGAAGATCAGCACGCCCCGCTAGCCGGGAACTGCTTTGCGTCGTGCTTCTGACGCACAACACAGCGCCATGGACAGCCGTACGATTCTGGCGACTGCCGTTCACAGGCTTTCAAGTGGACAATGCTCTTTCCCGTGTGTGTCTAAACCTACTGTCTTGCAAGCTACTCGAAGTCACTGACCAAACGGCAGCTGCACTTGCGGAAACTTGGTGTAAGCACATAGCCCAGTCTGACCATGTCGTTCCCTCAGGCGATTCCCAGTAGGCGCCTGGGAGGAATCCGTCACAGCTTCTTTTCCGCATGCTTTCCAATCAGATATCACGAGACAACCCCTTGGATCCCACACATGGGCCAAGGTCCAGACACGGCTACCCGAATCCTTGCACGTCAACCGTTATGCCACATGGTCATCCCATCCTGGCGGATTGACAAAAACCAATGCGACAAGTATTGAGCCCAAACGCTTGGTCCTGCTGGATCCCTTCCCCGGATCAGCGAATCCCCAGATCTGGCACTGCGCGCCAATCACATACCAGGCATCGTATCAGGGACCGAGGCTTCGAGGCCAGGCTGTCTGCACCGCAACGCCATACGGCGCGCCTCTTTCCATGCGAAGACATCACTGTGACTTCAGAGGATGCGACCAATCAAGATACTAAATTAGACCGAGGCTTCTCTGCCGCTGCCAGAAGCCACCCGATGGGTTCCGTAGCTTGGAGGCAATTCAGACGAACAGCAACATCTTCGTCTGCAGTGCGCAGTCTTAAGAAGACAGTGTTGGGCTTACACGCCAATGAGGTACTCGAGAGCTGGCTACTGACTGAGGCTGTTGCGCGCCGCCAAGTGGCTAAGTGCTGCACAACAAGGGCCTGCATCATGCGGTTCAGCCACGTTTTCCGCCGTCGTTCTCGGGTGTGGCATGTCATTACACAGACACAACAGTAGACACCGTGAGGAACACGGCTGTGCGAGATGAACCTTCCTTCGCTTGTATACTCAACCTCGAGTCTGTCTACGCTGGCACTCGTCAAATGCTCAACACCTTTTAGGTACAAGGCCGGTGTTGGATCACTTCGCGTGACCGCATACTCTTCTTGCGCTCAACACAAGACCTTCTGGTGTTCTCTTCGGCGACTGGATTTCAATGACTGATCCTCGATGACTGACGTTGACCAAAGCGTGGCTTTCTACGTAGACCAGGAAACACACATCGAAGAGAAAAGACGTATTTCGAAGCCATGGTTGGCGCACAGTAGGAATTTCAACCACACAGCATAACGTCGCACAGAACGGTTCTGCGAGCAATTCCGCAATTACCAGATCGCTTCAAGAGGCGCCCTTGAGGTGTCGTGGCTGGTGGCTGCATAGCATCAGAAGCCACGAACCAGATAGCATCCATCCTGGTCTCACCAGACAAGCACACGTAAGATATGGTAACACGTCTCACCTTCACACCAATACATTGCCACCATACAAAACTACATCCATCCATCTCGCATTCCGCGAACACGCAACACCCCCATCTCCTCTCCTCTCACCCCCACCCCCCCCTTCAACACCTCCACCCATCACCCCATCACCCCTACTCAACAAGCACCTCAAACCCCCCCACCACAACAACCCGCTGCACTCTCCTCTTCCTCAACCACCCCTGAAACACAACCCCCTTCCCATCCACCCCCAAATCCCCCACCCCACCCCTCCTTCCCCCACTCTCCGTCCACGCTTCATCATTAAGCTCACCCAGCCTAGTCACAAGACTATCGAATTGCGTCTCTTGAAACGTACCCTCCCATTCCCGAGGGACCTGGACATCGAACCCATCAACCACGACTTCCTCGCCGAGGGGTCGCGAGACCCATTCGACGCCCGATGCGTCCGGGCCGAGTGGACGCAGGTCCGCGCGCTCGGTGCGGCCCTCGCCGAAGAGGGAGAAGAGGGTAAGTGCGAAGCCGGTGGGGACGTGGCGGGTGTCGAAGAGATTTGGGAAGAAGATGCCTTCCTTGCTGGTTCCGTTTGCGGTGTATCCATTCCACGCCGTGGCGGTCGGCGCGCCGAAATCCAGGGCGTTGTTGACTGCGGATGCACCCGCGCCCTTGACGCTGAGGAGCACGCGGCGCCCGGCGGCCTGGCATGTTTGCACTTCGGCGCCGAGGGCGGTGCAGTTTAGCAGCCCTGGGGCCTGAGTGGCTTGGCGGGGGTTGGGGGCGGTACAGCCGGGGAAGGGGTGCAGAGAGGGGTATGCTGCGGGGCCGAAGAATTGGGCAAGGAGGGGGAGGGTGAGTTGGTGGATTGTGGGGTCGCGGCAGATGCTGCGGAGGGCGAGGAGGCCTGGCGGTGGTTAGCTAGTGTTTGTGTGTGGTGGTTGTGTGGGTTGTGATGGGTGGAAAGAAATGAAAACGCGGGCTGAGAGGAAGGAAATATATGATAAGTCACTACAGGTGCGCACATATTGTCTCAGTATTGACTTGATTGAAAAGCGGATAACGGTCGCAGCTATGTATCTCGTAGCGCAGAGACCGAGATGAAACACATCGCACATGAGCTTCTCATTCTGGAAAGGGACTAGACATTATGCGCGCACCCATGTTGACTCCGAAGGAAAGCGTCGAAGCAAGCTGATGCGAGGGGACAGAGACGAGGCGTCAGACCCGCTCACTCGTCTACCGAGGTGGGGATCTGCGACGGGGAAGGATCGCAGGCTGGACTGCAGGCCTGGCAGGCCTGGCAGGTACGGCAGGTACAGCAGGTACAGCAGGCCTGCCAGGCGCGGCAGGTACGGCAGGTACGGCAGGTACGGCAGGTACGGCAGGTACAGCAGGCCTGCCAGGCGCGGCAGGTACGGCAGGTACGACGGGGAGAGGGAAAGTAGGAATCAAAGGCGCTGCGGGCCTGGTCGGAAGCACAGGCGCAACCGGTACGACAGTGGGCAGCGCGGCAATGATAGAGGATACCACAGAACCCAGGTTGAAGCCGGGCACGACGGTTGCCGCAGCCGCAACCGACGCCGCGACTGACGCTGATGCCTCGACCGGTACCACAGGAGCCAGGTTGACGACGGGTACGACGGTTGCCGCAGCCGCAACTGACGCCGCGAGCGACGCTGATGCCTCGACCGGTACCACAGCGACAGTGGGCAGCGCGGCAACGATAGAGGATACCACAGAACCCAGGTTGAAGCCGGGCACGACGGTTGCCGCAGCCGCAACCGACGCCGCGACTGACGCTGATGCCTCGACCGGTACAACAGGCACAACAGAGACGACAGTCGCTGCTGTGGACGCTGACGCTTCGACTGAAGCTGACACCGCGACTGAAGCCGACGCCGCGACTGACGCTGATGCCTCGATCGGTACAACGGGCACGACGGGGACAACAGTCGCTGCCGCGGACGCTGAAGCTTCGACTGAAGCGGACACCAGGGGCGAAGCCTCGAGTGTGAGCGCCGGCACAGGGATGACGATCGTCGTGCTCGGCTCAGTATCGGGGAAGGTGACATCGATAGGAGACGGAAGAGCAACGGGCGTGACACCGACCGGGTCCACAGTCAAGACGGGGACGGGGGAGTCGGACGCTGACGCATCGACTGAAGCAGACGCTGACGCTTCGACTGAAGCGGACACCAGGGGCGAAGCCTCGAGTGTGAGCGCCGGCACAGGGATGACGATTGTCGTGCTCGGCTCAGTATCGGGGAAGGTGACATCGATAGGAGACGGAAGAGCAACGGGCGTGACACCGACCGGGTCCACAGGGAAGACGGGGACGGGGGAGTCTTCGGGGAAGGTAACGTCGATAGGCGAGGGGAGGGGGACGGAGGGGACATCGAGGATTGGCTCGTCGATGGGAGAGGGAAGGGGGACGGGAGTGACTCCAACGGGGTCTACAGGCACTTCAGGGAAGGTGACGTTGATGGGAGAAGGGATAGGAACGGGAGTGACTCCAACGGGGTCTACAGGCACTTCAGGGAAGGTGACGTTGATGGGAGAAGGGATAGGAACGGGAGTGACTCCAACGGGGTCTACAGGCGCTTCAGGGAAGGTAACGTTGATGGGAGAAGGGATAGGAACGGGAGTGACTCCAACGGGGTCTACAGGCGCTTCAGGGAAGGTAACATTGACAGGCGAGGGCAGCACAACGGGGGGTACTTCGTAGAGCGGCTCGTCGATGGGAGAAGGCAGAGGGACGGGAGTAGGCTCACCCGGGAACTCAACGACTGGAGCGTCGGAGGGGATAGGCTCGATGACGGGACCGATAGCCGTTACAGTCTCGATGGGCGAGACAGGGAACAGAGTCTCCACGGGTACGATAGGCGCGAGCGTGATGTTAAGGGGGAGCTCGGGGAGTGTTGTCTCGACTGGAAGCTCGGTGACGATGGGGAGCGCGACGGAGAGCGTGGCGTCGGCGGTTGCGTTGATGGTGATTGTGATGTTGGGGAAGTACGCGTCGTCAGTGCTACCTGGGCCGGGGACGACGACGATGGTGCCAGGAAGACCTGTGACGATAGGAGCGATAGCAGTCTCGATGCCTGTTCCGATAGGCGCGACAGCGGTCAAAATACCAGTGCCGAGAATGGGAGCGGCAATGTCGGTGATCGCAATCGTTGTAGTGTTGGCGAAAAGAGGGTCAGAAAGATCACTCGGAATCGGCGCAACGCTGATGCTACCAACAACAGCGGGAGCAGTACCGGATGGCAAGACAAACGTAGGCGAGATGACAATCTCAACAGCAGTCGTGTTAGGGAAAGGCACAGCAGTGTCGATAGGAGCAACAGCAGTAAGCACGCCGGTTCCCACAGCGCCGATTCCCGTACCGAGGGTGATGGTCTCGATAGGAGCCACCGAGACGACTGCGGAAGCGCTGATGAAACCAGTCCCAACGATGACAGCAGGAACAGTGCCGGGCAGAGCTGTTTGAATGGGAAGGACGGCGGTAGCAGCATCTGAAGAGTTGGCGAAAGGCGCGCTGATAGGCTCGATTGAGATGGTGGGAGCAATTGTGCCTACAACATCGCCGGTTCCTGTAACGAAGACAAGCGTGGGAGTGATGGACGTCGCGTTGGCGAAGGGGACTCCGATCTCAGAGATGGTGATGGGCAGACCGGTGCCAACAGAAGGGAGGTCGCCGGTACCGATGGGGGCGACAGCAGTGACGGTGACGCCGACAGTGCTGGTCAGGCCCACGGTAACGTTGAGTCCAGCAGAGCCGGAAACATTGGCCGAGATGGGAGCCGAGATATCGGTGGGGAGAACGATCACAACGGGGACCTCTGTGCTGGAGATCGAGATCGGAGCAACAGGAGTGCCGGTCAGGCCCACGGTAACGTTGAGTTCAGCAGAGCCGGAAACATTGGCCGAGATGGGAGCCGAGATATCGGTGGGGAGAACGATCACAACGGGGACCTCTGTGCTGGAGATCGAGATCGGAGCAATAGGAGTGCCGGTCAGGCCCACGGTAACGTTGAGTTCAGCAGAGCCGGAAACATTGGCCGAGATGGGAGCCGAGATATCGGTGGGGAGAACGATCACAACGGGGACCTCTGTGCTGGAGATCGAGATCGGAGCAACAGGAGTGCCGGTCAGGCCCACGGTTACGTTGAGTTCGGCAGAGCCGGAAACATCGGCCGAGATGGCAGCTGAGATCTCGGTGGGAAGAACGAGAGGAGCTGTGCCAAGAGGAGCCGTGACGATGGGCGCAACGATGTCCGTGGGAGCAACGACGACGACTGCTGTCGAGCTGACGTCTGGAACAACGATGACGATGGGACCCGTGACCTCTGGGACCTCAGTCGACACCGCAAGCTCAGAGGAAAGGAACTCGGTAGGAACGACGGTCTCCAGGGCACCGGAGAGGTCGATGGCGGTGGTGATGGGGAAGATGGGCAGAATAGACATTATTTCATCGATAGTGCTGGTCTCCGCCTCGGTAGGAGCGGGAACAATCACGGCAGGCTCGGTGACGCTCGCGACCTGGCTGATGATGCTGGCAATGACGCTGATCACGTCGACTGGGGACTCGGAGGCGACTGGAACGGGAGCGAGGGAGATGGTAACAGATGGTGCTTGGCCGTTGCTATTCTCAGGAGAATGGTTGCCACTGAAAAGCTTCCTGAAAAAGTCCTGGAAAACCTGCCATCCGTTGTAGCCCTTTAGCGTGTCGATGATGGCATCGAATACATTCTTGGACTCGGGCTCCGCTGGCTCCTGGCGCTCGACGACTGGGAGTGAGACTACCTGGCGGGAATCAAGCACCTTATGGATGTGAGGATGGGGGACGGCGACTGCATTAACGAAGGTCTGCGCGAGGAAGAGCGCAACAACAAAACGAATGGCTGCTCGAGAGCTGGAAGGAGACATGATGGCTCCGGACGCTGGTAAGCGTGGTAAAGAGTGACAAGTGGTGAGATTTCGAGACAATGAAGAAATGGTCTTCGAGTTCAGACAGTGGTATATATGCGGTGCAGGTAAGGGAGTGGCGAATGCGTGGGCATGGATGGGCAAGGGAGGAATGTGTGACCACAACGGGCCATGCAGGTATATTTCAAACCGGCAAGTAAAAATTGCATGACTGACGCGAGGATCGCTAAATTCTCATTGGGGGTTTTCGAGGGAGGCGTACGCCCACTCGTGTGACGATTGACGCGATGTTTGCATTCCGGAGTCAAGATGGGAAAATAGCATCCGAGCATTCCACGTTTGAGACTCACGCTTGCCGCATGCCAGTAGCTATCGTGGGATGATGTAACAAGGTGGCCGGGCATTATCGCGATGGACGTCTTGGTAGCCCACTTCGCCATATTGGAGGATGTCTAGAGCGTGAGGTGAGCTGGAGTTGGTCGTCGAAGTAGAGTTCGGCATGGCTGACCGATGACACGTCCCTTGCGCCGGCAGACCTGCGAGGGCTCGCAGTGACCTCCTGTCAAGCTGTGAAACATTATCTGTAGTTGGTATTGTATTTGTTGAGGGGCCGAGTAGCTGACACTCATTTTATTTGGACTGTGAAGGACCGCCGTCAAGAGCAGACGCTGTAAGATGCCCTTACCTGGTCCGTGAACTTTGTCATACAAACGATCAAAGCAACGCCAAAGGCCTCCTCGCTGCTGATAACAGGGAGGTCACCAACGCGGGTATCGTAATTTCCTAATCTAAAAACGCTATCAAATTGGACTCTAGACACTAAATAGAATCGAGTGACACAGGCCTGGAGGTAGTCAGCACCTCTCCTCGGTGCGTCATTCGGCCGCATGATACTTTTCCGATGATCACAGTTTTCCCTTGCACCTTTCATATTCCTGTATCTCGAATATAGTGGGCCGTTTGGCATGACCCTCAAATCGAACAGGTTGCTGGCCCGGAACCCTCTCGAGGTGGAACAGATAGTCCTGTTTCTCGATATTCGTCTCCTTATACGACGTGATCTGATACAAGCCATCATAGCGTAGGCCAACGTCTGGGCGGTACTTGTTCGGTTTGGGCAGCTGCGCAGAGCGAAGGACCCGGATATAATTTCTGAGCTTTGCGCTGGTGATCATTGACTGAGTCGCGGCCTTGATCTTGAAGTCGTTGCCCTCTGTACCGCTGTATTCGATGACATCGCCAAAGTCCTTGTCGTGGTACCCACCACTCGATAGAACAATGCTGTAGGCGCCCTGTTCCTTATCGCCGTATATTCCGCCTTGCGCCGCTCCGTGAATGCCATCGCGGACAGCGCACAACTGCGACGGCCACCACTGACCAAGCACGGCACCATTATCGCCGAACTGCTTCGGGTCCCTTGGATGCTTAGTTCTGTATGCCAGGTCGAGGCGGTCACCGTTGCGATCTTTGCCTTTGACGGTAACAATGCCGCGGAGGATATCACGCGAGAAGTCTTCATTCATCCACTTCTCGTACAGATGCCACGCATTCGCCTTGAGGTCCCATGGGAAGTTGGCGTGCTCGTCGAAGATACGAGGCAATCCGGCCGAGGTCAAGATCCGCGTCTTCTTGATCTTGACCTTGTCCATGTTGAGACTACTCTCAGCCTTATACACATGGTCACGCAGATCATTGTACTCCTTTGCGAGCTTGTCTTCCCACTGTTCCTTCTCGCAACGGTCGATGCAGGCTTTCAAAGCGTCGATAGCGGTAAGCTCTTGTGGACGCTTTCGCTCGAGCAGGTCCATGCTCTGCTTGCTCAGCGTGAAATACCAAGATGGCATGCTGAGGCGAGCAGGGAATGGATAAGGTTATGCATCTGGTGGGCTGACCGTTGGCACAGAATTCGCACCAACCAACCCGGATCGAGCCCCTGATTCCGAAGACTCTGCCGTAAGCTGGAGGGTATCGGTGTCCATGGGTGATGCTGCACTACTCGAGCTCCGCGATCCCCTGGCCTTGGCCGGCTTTTGACGCTCGACGCTTTTCTTACCGCTAACCTGGTTGTTTTGCTTCTTGACTTGGGTCGGCTTCAGGATTTGACCCTTTATACCAACTCTGCTCTGCGCCGTTGCAGATGCGGGACGAAGGTCTTTGTCCTTGGTGCAGCTGTCTGAGATGGTGAAGAGTCTACTAAAGATGGTGAGGTTGTTGATGGTGACGGAGTGCCAAGACCTGGTCCCGTTGCAACACCCACGAGCCCCGCGCTGCGAGTTCGTCCCGCATCTTCACTATCACCTGCAGGTCCTTGCTGAGCCGAGGCCGATTGCGCTGGATGTTGCTTCGACCTTTGCGCCAACCGTGTTTTTGGAGTCTTCCTGCTCATCTCTGCCATCCAGTTGGCCAATGCACTTGGGTCCCGCCCAGATTTGAGTGCATCTTCTTGCAGGTTCCTCGCGACTTCATTCGGATGATCGCGAGCGTGCTGTATCGCATCTCGTAGAGATTTAGACGGCGTCGATGGGCCGGTGCGCTTCCTCGCAGCTTCAAGCAGCCATTGAGACGCCTGAAACGGCTCTTTGGGTGGGCGGTCCATGGAGGAGCGCGGTGGTGATACCGTGTAGTTCCATTGTGGTGGTTCGAATGACGTGGGCGATGTGTTTGTGTTGTGAGGATTGGCGTGGAGTGCCAGCGTCGACATTGAACCAAAAGGGGTCGAGGAAGGCGAGGTGAATGAGTGAAGGAGAGAGGCGGCTGCGATGTCCAGGCTGATGTGTTCACGTGACGGTGCTTGTATGGTAAGTTGTACCGCGTTGGTGATTTCAAAGCACAAGACGCTTCTAGAAGCTGTTGGTTGAAGACTTGCTTTATTTGCTGTAACCGATGCGAATATGGGTCAATCAAGGTATTTGTGAGGTGCATAAGCAATGTGAGTTGAAGGCTGTGGTTTTATGGCAGCCCAGGCGCCGCGAGTGTTCGCTGTTTGCGAGAGCGATGAGGGCGCTAGTGTCTAGTGCAGGTTTGTGATTGGTCAACTTATACTTGAGAGCAAACAATCGCTGTGCGATGGTTTATCACGTCTGGAAGACAGCCAAATGCTGAGTTTCGTCTTTACCTACCGTTCGTGGCCGAAGCTTCTTGAGAGAAGAGTCGTGGGAAGAGAGTGACTCGCAAAGCAATTGTGGAACCCACCCCAAACGCTGTTCTTGACTTGTAGTGATTCGGCGGACAGTTGACAAGCCTGGGCACTACAAGCTGGTCGCCGTTATGTAGACATGTTGTGTTTATCGTGCTGCACCGGTGCATCGAGTCACGGTCCTCACAGACGTCAGCCGGAGTGTGTTGGAAGACTGACCGAGTCAATATTGACCGCTGGACAGGGCATCGCTGGCGGTCTGAAAGTGGCTGGAAGCGGCTAGGTCGTGGATCGTCTAGGGATCGTCGCGTGACACCCGGGGCCGTTGTGCGTCGCGAGCCGCGGTTGGCTCGGACGTCACAGATAAGCGTCGCAGACAACAACACACGGCCGCACCACGATCCCAGCTGCTCGCTTGGTCGACGCCGGACAGTGCCCCTCCGCAGCGCTGGTGCTGATAGAACTGCGACCCCCTCGATGCTGCCGCCTGCCCTCTGGCCATCTACACCGTGTCACTGCAAGCAAGATGGGCCGGAACCGGGCTACGTCGATCGCGTCGACGCGCAGCGGTGAGACGACGACGCAAGTAGGTTCGCGGCGGCGCAACGCGTGAGAGCCGTCGCTGACCCGAGGTGCGCAGGAGCTGGGCAGCATGTATGACTACCTCGCCAAGACGGTGCTGCTGGGGCCGAGCGGCGCAGGCAAGTCGTGTCTGCTGCACCGCTTCGTGCGCGACGAGTGGCGCGTGCTGTCGTCGCAGACCATCGGCGTCGAGTTCTCGTCCAAGATTGTCCACATTGCCGACCGCAAGTCGGCGTCGCTGGCGAGCCGCAAGCGCATCAAGCTGCAGCTCTGGGACACGGCGGGCACCGAGCGCTTCCGCTCCGTCAGCCGCTCCTACTACCGCGGCGCCGCGGGCGCCATCCTCGTCTACGACGTCAGCAGCTGGCGCAGCTTCGAGCAGCTGCAGACCTTCCTCAACGACGCGCGCGCGCTGGCCGGGCCGGACATCACCATCATCCTGGCCGGCAACAAGAGCGACGTCGTCGACGGCGCACCCCCGCCCGGCGCGGGCTACAGCTACGCCAGCACGCCGGGCTCCGACTACGGGCTGCCGCCGCCCACGCCCTCGAGCCAGTCCTCGCTGCACTACCACCTGAGCAACCACTACACGGTCGCGCCCGAGGGGAGGGAGGTCTCGCAGGAAGCCGCCTCGCGGTGGGCCAGCGCGAACGGGATCCCCGTTGCCGTCGAGGTGTCTGCGCTGAACGGCGAGAACGTGGACGAGCTGTTCAGCAGGCTGGCCCGCATGATCCTGACCAAGATCGAGCTGGGCGAGATTGACCCGGACGATCCGCAGAGCGGCATCCAGTACGGCGACCTGGGCTGGGACGACGGCGCCAGCAGCATCACGAGCGGACATCCGAATGGGTCTGTCCGGTGGAGAGGCGGCAAGAAGAAGCCCCGGACAGAGTGGGAGGAGGTGTTCAGGTTAAGCGGCGGCACGAGAAGGGGCGGGGGGTGTTGCTAGGCGGGGTTCACAAGGCTGTGGATACTGGGTCATGACAGTGTGCACGCTTTCAAGATGGGCTGGCGCTGCTTTGCATAGTGAGCGAGCGAGTTTCTTAATGTAATGTGTATTCCGTCAACCACCAACACTGGTCAGACCTCCATCACATGTCAGCAACGTCAAGAGTATCAGCCTTACCAGACCGAGCCTAGCGCCGGCTCATCCACAAGCGTCACGGCACCTGCACCCACATGCATGGAATGCGGCTGTTGAAGCCCTGAGCACGCGACACCATGTCAATGCCACCCTCAATACCACCCACCTCAGGCACTTCACGATGAAAAGCAGACAAAGTGTTGGCATCGAGGTAATGGTCTAACCCACCAGAGGCCCACCTCCCCGCTGGCCGTTGAAACTGCGGATGCCTCGGCGATCCGATCTACGCCACCCGGAGTCGATGTCACCGGCCAACTTTTCGCGCGTGTCGCGTGCCTCGGACTGGTCCCTGGCTTAGTGCCCACGATGCGGCTGTGGTTTGCGTCATATCATAACTTTCTTTTGTCTGGGTTCATGCGTCGTCTCTTCCTCCTCGTCGTTTTCTGCTTCATTTGCTTCTCCAGTCTTCTTCTCTTACACTGGTCTGTTTCTTGATTCTCCACCGCGTATACCCATAGACACACTCCAACCGCACCAACACATCCAAGCTGTCGCTCACACGAGTCTTCCAATCGCTCCGCTCCGCCGTACCGTCCTCGCTGCCACTCAAGGGCGTAAACCCCCCGGCGCTCGCGAACATGACGTGGCTCAAGAACATCAATCCTACTCCGGCGTTTCCGGCCTACACAGGACCGCACAAAGTGGGCTCGATAGACGTCGAGATCCCAACGAGCGAGCTCGAGAACCCGAGCGACGACGCGCCGCCGGCGGACATTTCCACAGTCGCCTTCCGAGTCTTCTATCCGTGCCGACAAGACAGCGAGCAGAAAGCCGTGCGCTGGATACCGAGCCCCCAGCGCGAGTACATGGCAGCATACGCGCGATTCCTCGGCGCAAACAGCGCATTCGCCAGCATATTCTCGTGCGTGCACCTTCTCAGCCGCCAGACACAGCTAACACCCGCCAGTCTCTTCCCCCAACTGCTCCAACTGACCTCGATCCCCGTGCACACCAACGCCACCATCCTCGAGCCAACCACCCGCTCCAAGCGCTGGCCTGTCCTCATCTTCTCCCACGGCCTGGGCGGGTCCCGCAACGCCTACAGCCACATCTGCGGCTCGCTCGCCTCGCACGGCATCGTGGTCGTCGCGCCCGACCACCGCGACGGCAGCGCGCCGCTCAGTTTGATCCACTCGCCCGACCCCAAGGAGAAACCTCGCAGGGTGGACTACACGCGCATCGACCACAAACCCTCGCCAGACGTATACGCCGCGCGGGACGCGCAGCTGCGCATCCGCTTGTGGGAACTGGCCATGATCCACTCGGCGCTGCTGAAACTCGACTCTCGCACCCCGCTCCGCAACATATCCCCCTCCTCCTCCAGCACCGCCGCAGACACACTAGCGCAATTCGCCTCCCTCCTCTCGCTCCACTCCCCCGGCAGCATCACCTTCGCGGGGCACTCCTTCGGCGCCGCAACAGTCCTGCAGTTTGTGAAATCCGTCTTCTACCACAAAACCCCCCTTCCCGCCACCGCACCATCGACATGCAAACCCCTCTATACCCCGCGCCCAGACTCAGCGCTAACACGCCAAATAACACCACATACACCCACCACCCTGCTCGACCTGTGGACGCTCCCCATCCAATCTCCAGCTACAGCCTGGCTGCGCGACAAACCCCTCCCATGCTACACCCCCACAGGGCCAGGCGGCGCGTACACCCTCGCCGTCCTAAGCGAGGGGTTTTACAACTGGAGCTCCAACCTCTCCTGCACACTCTCCCTGCTCTCCCCCCCTCCGTCCACCGCACTCCCCGGCGCACATATATTCTATCCGACGTCCTCGGCGCATCTCTCGCAGTCGGACTTCGGGATCTTGTTCCCCTGGGCGACGGCCAAGGCGTTTGGGTGCCGCGAGCCGGAGCGCGTGCTGAGACTCAATGTACGGGCTGTGCTGCAGGTGCTGAGGGGGAGGGGGGTGGAGGTTGCGGCTACGAGCGCGGCGGATCTCGAGGTTGAGGTTGAGGGGGAGGGGGAGGGGGTGGTGGAGGATGAGGGGATTTTGTCTGCGAGGGAGGGGGGGGTGAGGGGGTGGGTGAGGGTGGGTGTTGAGGGGTAGGGGTTGTTTTGATTGGGAGGTGGTGGGGAGTTGGATAGCGGGCGTTTGGGGATTTACCGTGATAGGGGGTTCTGATGTTGATATTTAGGTATTTGATCGAGTGCATGTCGAGTGTAGAATGTTCGATTGATCCGCAATGCTATCTACAATGCACGGACAGTGTTCGTCCCAAGCCCGTGTCGCACGCTCAGAACGCCAGTCCCGTATGCAATCCTATCTGTATATTGTCACAAGAACAAGACTACTCGTCCGCATATCTCGCCAGACTCAGCCACGTGCCTAGTACTCTCCGTCGGTCCTCGTCTAATCCCGCCTCGTCAAATCCCGCCTCGTCAATAACCTCCACGCGCCGCTTCTTCCCTCTCGATCGCCACCTGAGGGCCTGGCACTGGACACATCTCCTCAAAGGCCTGCACCTCTTGCACTCGCGTCCGAGCGGAGTGGACAACGACTTCGAACCAAGCTACTGCAAAAAGTCTCTCTGGACGTTGACAAACGCACCAGGCCCGCCATCTTCTGCGAGTTCGCCAACGAGGGCTTCGGTCTGCTGAACGAGGCGCTCGATCGCCGCTGAGCTGGACTTGCCGAGGCTGACTGTCATCTGTGTTAGCAAAACTCCCCATGCGGCTTTCTAGCAGAGATACATACCCAGTATCGCGCTGTTCAGCTCCTCGGCTACCGGGACACGACCGTCAGTCTCCAGCAACGGCGCAAGACTGCTCTCCTTTGCGTTCTCGTACGCGATCAGCGCAAACGTGTCCTTGAGCGCCTGCTTGACTTCTCGCCGGGGGTCGTTGGCGAACTCGGCGCCGAGTTCCTGTCCGTACGCGATCGTGTTCGCGGTCAACTGCTGCAGCTTGGCTTGCTTGTCGACTAGGGCGTCGTCGATATCGTCCAGGCTGGGCGTGGGGTTGTTGACGCCAAATTGCTCGTCGAGCTCCATCTGGAAGTCGTATTCGTCTGTGGCGGTCGAATTGCGCTTGTTGGGATCGGATGCAGGGTGCTTGGACGTGTGTGTGGACTGGCATTGGGTGGTGAGCTCGTTGCAGTCGCGAATCATCTCGATGAATTTCCGACACCGCAGCTTGAAGTAGATGTTTTCGTTGTCGCGAAGCACGGAGGGATAGTAGGCTTGAGTGTGCTTGAGTGCTTTGTCGATATCGCCTTCGAGGATAGCTGCGCGTATTTCTGGCGAGATTAGTACTGGCGTAGTGGGACAGGTGGCGACGTACTTTGACGATTCAGTGCATCCAGGTTCTCGACGGCCTCTTGATATGGTATTGTGTCATCATCGTCGTTCGCGAGTGCGCGTGCCTCGTCGACAATCTCTTCCGCAAATGCTTGCGCCGTCTCAACGTAGCCATCGTGCGCCAAGTATTGACTGATCAGTCGGTGGATAAACTGAGTCTCATCAGGCGCGGACGCAGCGCTGGGAGTGAAACTCGTCCGGTTGATCTCCTCTTGGATGGCGGCTTTCTCGTCTTGCATCATCTTGTCAATGTCAAAGGCGAACGGTTCCTGGCCGAAATTCGCCCTCAATGTCTCTCCGGGCTTCTTCATGCCGACGGTAGGGTAGTACGGCATGTTCGGCTTCAGATCACGAAAGGCAGTTCCTGTGGTGGTCAGCAAGTGCAGAAGCAAGCTGTGAGCGCTCTTACCCAGCATGTGACCGTTCTTGGTGAAGAATGCTGTATTTGTGCGAAAGTTGATACCACACCCAATCACATCGAGCGTTCCAAATTTGGGCCCGTAGTTCTTCCCCGATGTCGTGTTGTTGAAGATCTGCCCATCATCGCCGTGATATGCAAAGGAGTCTGGCTCCCACCCTGGTATCCTAGTCAGGGCAACTTTGGGACCTGAGAAGCCCACCCCGATCATACGCCTGAGCTTTTGTTAGTGATTGAAGACTTCTTGCGGCAAGGTCTGCCACAGCTGCTCGGTGGTATCATACCCATCCTTCCCCTTGGAGACCACCGTCACCTCGTAGTAGTATATGCCGCACTGTCGTGGCATAGGACAGTCTGCACGCACCGACGCCGCCTCATCATGTGTCTTCTGCGACCCAGAGAACTTGGCCTGCCTGCCTCCATCCTCGATATCCAGCTGTGCAAACTTGTCGCCCTCGCTCCACTTGGTCGGCCATGGCGAGACAGGCTCGTCGACGAACACAGGTGCTCGCTCGATGATCTCGTGTGTCAGGCCACGGTGCGAGCCGGCCAGCTTGTGCACATTCACGCTGCTCGAGCTTGTCGACAGCGATCCGGCATTCGAGGACTGTGTCGACCTGAACTCGTGCTGCGCCGCGACCTTTGCCTTGTGCGCTTCCTGCAGCTTCTCGGCATGCTTGGACCCCCGCAGGTAGGACGGCACGAAGAACGGCGGTATGTCCTGGGCTCCCCCTCCCAGCCCTTGCCAGTGGCCGGTCGGGCTCGAGTACGACGGCAGTGGGCCGCCTCGTCCCCAGCTCGTCGACATGCTGTTGTGGTGCCCGTCGGCGTCGATGGAGCGCGAGTGGCGGTGCTGGCTTATCGAGTGCGGCGTCGAGCTGTTGACGAGATGCGAGAAGGCGCCAGAGCGGGTGGGCGCGGTGTTGGCCGGGCTGCTGCCGGTGTTGCCAGCCAAGGCGGCTGCATAGCTGCTTCTCCGCATGGTGTCGTGGTGGTGTCGTCAGGGTCCGGGGACGACGGGTGCGGTTGTGAGCGGTCACAGTCCCGGCTGCGATCGACTGTCGTGCCTTGCGAGCTGCGTTTGCACGGGCGTGCAGTCGGCGGAGCTTTCAGATGGGCAAACGGGCGGCGTTGCGCATGGATCCGCAAGATGTGGGGAGTGCGGAGAGAGATGTCGCGGGCGAGATGCGGCGTTTGGGACGTCGAGGAGTAGTGCCAGACGCAGGAACAGCCGAATCACCGGCAATGTGTCATGGCAAATGCATACATATTCCAGGCTGAGACAAGCGGGGACGTGAGCCTAGTAGCTGTTTGTAGAGGTGCTGGCGTCGAGTGAGGGTGCAGAGGGTACTCTCGGCGAGGTCGGTAGCTCTATCGCGGGGGATCGATAGCGCATCCGTGCATCAGAGGTCACAGCAGCTCAAGAGATACATTTTGGCAATGACGCATGAGCGTAACAGCATATGCTACTATTCAGTCCGTGGATACTCCCAGTGAATGCACGGGTAATGCGTACTATCTCCCTGACGCCAGACGTGTAGTCGAGCACGTCACGCGCCGCATGACAAGACGATCCCCTGCCATATCCAAACGCCGTTGGAGAAAAGTCCCTTTTGGTATACCCGCAAAATACTCTCGGAACGCCGGACATGCTAATCAATATGCAAAATAGAACGACCTCGACAAGAAAACCGGCTGCCAGCTGGGAACTAGACAGCAGGCACAAGGGCTGGCGAGCTGTTGAGGCCCTCCACGAGCGGTGGCAGCGGCGTGGAGGCGTCGCCATTGAGTCCGCTCTTCTCACTGATGGCGCTGCTCTCGTCCTTGACTTTGGTGTCGCTCGACCCAGTCGAGTCGCTCTTGACGTCCTCTGAGAAGGCCGAGCTGCGGCTGGGGGCTTTCCAAGAGGGCACGTCCCAGACGACGCCGGTGAAGCTGCGGAGCTTGAAGCCCTTCTTCTCCCACTTGCGGCACTTGAACTTGCCCGTGCGGTCGAGAGCGCGCAGGCCGGCGTTGATGGCTCCCTGGTTGGCCTTGGGGCCGAGTTTCTGGAGAGGGGTGGGCCCAGCGATGGGCGTTTTGTTGTTGGGGTCGTTGATCGCATCGCCGCTGCTTGACGTTAGTGTGGTGAGCTGCGAGGTGGATGACAAGGGCGACGTACAGCTTGCGCTTCTTGGGTCCAGGCTTGCCGCGGGCCCGGGGTGTGCTGGCGCCGTCGATGGCAGAAGCGGCGCGCTTTGTGCCAGCCTTGGGTGCTGGTCCCTTGCGCTTGCTTCCGGGTGCCGGCGGTGCCAGCGACGACGGTGTGCTGGCGCCGTTCATGGCCGCGGGTGTGTCGGCGGGCGTGTCGGCAGCGGCGAGGTCTCCCATCACGGGCGCAGGTGAGGCTTCTGGCGTCGACGCTGGCTTCAAGGCCGGCGATGGCTGTGCCGGTGCTTCGTGGGGAAACTGCGACAGCGTCTTGGGCGAGAGCTTGAGGACGGCAGTCAGGCTCTTCGCGGGCTTGGTAGACATTTTTGCAAACACGCTGGGGCCGGCGACGTGGTGCCGCGATGGCGTTGGTGATGGATGCACGCGGTGGTGATGGGAAGAGGAGCGGTGGCAGCAGGCGTGGCTTTGCGGGCGCGGGCAGTCTTGTAGTCAGCGTGGCCAGTACGCTTGCGTCTCCCGTGGGTGGGCGGTTGTGGTGTGGCCGAGGGCTTTCAGGGCTTTCAGGGCCCGACTACGTGATGGCAGGCTGGCAGCGATGCAAATCGCCGGCGATGGGGATGCAGACGATGCAAATGGGGGCGGAGAAGAGGGTGGGTGGATGTGTAGACGGAGCTGCGCGGAGGCGCCCCCTTGAAGATTGAACCAGAGATGGCACATCTCTGGCGCGGCAGCCTCTTCTGGCCGTGGCCATGCTCTGGCCGTAACACGCGGAGGTTCGATGATTCGAGTGCGAGGTATTCGAATCACGTTCGGGCTAGGCCGCATGGGGTAATCACGCCTGTCGGGCTTCAGCCATCTCACGATAGAAGGCACCGTCTTCAATTTATTGCATCTCTATGTGTGCTGCATCTCTTCGCGGTGCGCATCTGCGGTACGTTGGCGTTCTGCTGATAAAGGGGTCCGTGTCATCGCGTGCATTCCAACCACGGCCGCATCCTTAAGCTCTGCTTGGGATGGTGGGTTTCGCTCTGCTCGGCTCGACGAGAACTTCAAACTCGCACTCGCAGCACCACGCGCTGCACTGTTTTGCGTACTGCATCCTCCCCTATCCAGTCTTCTGCCTAGATTCTGCCTAGACTGCACTTGAATATTGTGACGATGCCCATCGCATGATGACACCTGCTACTCAAATCATCGTAGACGCTGATGATACCATCATGCTGGAGGCCATGGACAATCCACTCACGGCTCTTACCCTGGATGACCAGCCTGTGATTAATGGCACCATGACTGCCTCCGTAGCGTGAAAAGCTGGACTCTTTTTTGCACACCAGGCGCTGCCTCTTGGCCGCACCCGTCCCGGACTTCGGTCATCAGGATTTGTTGGTGGTTCTAGCATCGAGCCAATCTGACTGCGGTGTCATCTCCACACACGACTTCCCTGCCACCGCAAAAACTCGGAGATGCCGCGTAAGCAAACGACTGGCCTCTTGCGCCGCAGGAAAAGCCCGAGACAAACCCAGCCGCTTCGAGGAATGGAGATGGTCCATTGTCGACTACGTGTTAGGGAACGCTGACAGGCATATGCTCGATTTTCAATACGGCGCAAGAATTGACCCGATGTGGCGCCCAACGCCCGCGTCGTGCAACTAACATGCCTGCAGGAATACGCTGGCTATCGTAGATTTGTCACTTGACAAGGAGCAATCTGGCGGCTTCTCCACCAATGCAAAGAGCATTGTCACCAAGGCAAATGTCAACACGGATGAACAGTGTAGTTTCCACTATAAGCTGTCCTTGGTAGGAGCACGATGCAGCCTTGATCCCATTACGCAGACAGCGAGATTGTCCCGATCACCCACCAGCTTACGCAGTACTTGTGACGCCAGTATGCCAGCCATCAAGACAATGTGCCCGCACCACTCACTGTTGAAGATGATATGGCGATACTCCTAGACAATATATCAATCGGCCTATATTGAACTTCGCGTCGTACCTTGAGCTGCACTGTAATTTCATATTATCAATTGTTACACATGTTGAATAGCTTCAAGTCCAGACGACAAGACTGGCGTGGAATCTACTATCGCTCAAAGGGCCGATCTTTCCACCACATCACGTCCAATACTACGACTAAGATTCTGACCACTCACCAGGGCTTCCACCAGCTCTTCTTCTCCCCTGCCGCCGCCTTGGACACGCCCTGCGCCCCCTTACCCTCCTCCAGCTTATCAAAAAACACAACCATAACCGTCGTATCATCCACAGCATACCTCCCCATCGGCCCCGGCACACTGACCACGCCCATAAACAACCCCCTCCTCGTCCCACCCATCGCATTCCTCACAAGACAAACCGCCGCATTCTCGTCCTCGATTGCAAAGTACTCGGGCGTCGCCTTCCACTCCACCTGCTCGCCCGTCTCGGCATTATACGTGAACCCCTCATCCTCTCTCATCGGGTTCTCAAACTGCGGCGCGGTGTTCGGCAAGCGGGGGTCGTTTTGGACAAGCCCGTTTCCGCGCTCGCGCGCCTCGAGCCAGCGCTGCACGCACTCGACGGCGTGCGCGGAGCTGATCCGGTCCCAGAGCCCGTCGGACGCCATGATCATGAAGTCGCTTCTGTTTCCGGCGCCGGCGGGGTTGCGCACGATGTCTGTTTCTGTGACCTCGGGCTCAGCGGTCAGGTAGGGTGCGGTTTTGGACTGGGGCCGCGGCGATGAGCCCCAGAACTTGGCTTGTACGTTTTTGATGAAGGCGTTGTCCCATTTCCAGCGGTGGTCGCCAAACGCCCGGGTGACGGCTAGGCCCATCAGGCGTCCGGTTTTGGGGTCGAGGATATCGGGCTCGTCGGGGTGCTCTTCGGTGATCCGCTTGACTTCCTTCTCGTTGAAGCCGGTCTGGTCTTCAGAGAGCGGCACGCAGGTGTACGAGCGGGAGGAAGGATCCCAGCGTCCGAGTACGGCGCGCGAGTCGCCTGTGCAAGCTACGCGGAGCACGGACGAGGATGGGTCGAAAGCAGCAAGCAGTGCACAAGAGCCTGAGAACGCGGGTGTCAGGGCAGAAATGGCGGCGACGTTGGCGGCAGGAAGCCAGTTTGCTGCTGTGCGAGCGGAATCCATGATCTGCTTGTCGACACGTAAGAAGGTATCCTTGATGGTGGATTCGATCTCAAACGGAGACGTATGAGCGGGAAGCGTAAGAAGCGCACTGGAGAGCGAAGGTATCAGTGTCCACTGGAGTTGGAGCGCCGTATGGCGACCGGCATGTCCATCCATGATGCTCCAGTAATTCCATGGTTGCTGGCCAGGGCCGGGGGACGTTCCAAGGGCGAAGAAATCCTCGCAGGGCTCATTGCTCTTAAATCGACAGCCATGTGTGACGGGTATGTTCTCTTCTGCGGCGTCCTTCTCAGTCATCTTCCATCCGCCGGCCATCTTGTCAAAATGCTCGCTGAGGAATTGTGCGAATTCCGGATTCTTGAGGGTTTCACTGGAATCTGGAACGTGGTGTTGCAGGAAGTGACCTAGTTCATCTTTGTTGGCAAAAAACTGGAGCGGCGTTGTTGCTTCTGCGTTATCAGATTCGAAGCCGTTCATCACATCATCGGTCCAGTCCAGATCCCGTACATCGACGAAGTAGTACGCAAGCACGGTAAGGACGACAAGGAAGGCGAAGGTCTTCTTGGGGAAAGCTGATTGTAAGGTCGCTGTAGTGGCTCCATCTCGGCGTCTTTCTTGTGCCTCAGTCGTTCGGAATGATATGGGGTCTGTAGTGAATGTTCGCAGGCGATGGAAGGCACGTGATTGTAGGTTCGCGACGCGTTTTGTCTGGGGCCGAAGATATGCGCGACGGGTTCCTGCCCCTGCCAGACACCTGGCTCGTGCCAGGTGCTGCACCACTGACAACTGATGGATTCTTGTAGAAGCCCCGACTCTTGACGGCAACATTGTCGGTTTGGTGGGCTTGGTGGCAGTTCTGGAGATGCGTTGAAGCGCTTCCGCGCTCAGACCAATCACAATCGCCGGCTCACGTGGCGTGCTTAGTCAGGTGTCTTTCACTTCTGTCCTTTCCTGATCGGCCTCTAATCTCTAACATCGACTTGTGCCATAGAGCCGAGCACGCGCTGTAACTTCTAGTTCAGTTGCTATGGCCTTCAGCAGGGCATCTATAGCTGTACAAGATACTAAGAGGGTTCTGCCTTCTTTTATAGCGTGCGCTCCTGACATGCCTTGGCACTTCTTTCCCATAACTTGGGATGCCTCGTGGGCTTCTGATGTCTGCGATATTCTGACGTGCTGTCCTACTTGTCCCACAACCTCATTACTCGCTATTCACATTAAATTGCTCCTCACCAGGAACGACACGCAACATTCATTTTTATTCTTAGAACATGGGGAGAGCCGCAGAGCGTGTTTTCAACTGGAGGCCTCCACCCCCAAGCCCACTTTCGAAGGAGTTCCCGGCGGAGGTGACGCCACCCAAGCAGAGCTCTCCTCGAGATGTCACCCTGCAAGAAGACGCACCGACAGCAACCCAGCCTTCAAGCGTCAACTCCAACGTTAAGACCTACGTACCGAGCCCTCCCTCAGGCAACGCTGACTCACTCTCACAATACATGGCCAAACTCAGCGGGGAACAGCGTGAGTCCATAGCGCAACTCATCTCGGCAACGAAGGAGCCTCTCAGCGCCGCAATCGATACACTGATAGCGTGTGAGTGGGACCTTCTCGAAGCTGTCGCAATTTTTGGCGGCGATGCGCGAGATGAGGGTGGCGATGGTGACGGTATGCGTACAGACATGCAACAACAAACGTATGCCCCTTCAGGCACAAGATATCGAGGTGGCACAGACGTGCGAAATTGGTGCACCGGAGAAGAAATGAGGCAATTGCAAGAAGAGTACTCCACTTTCAGTCAACGTGTGACGCTATTGCGACACCGCTTATACAGCCAGAATCAAGACTGGCCGCAGAATCCGCGGAACGCCGTATTTGAGCCAATCACACTACGGTTCTCGCCCTCAAGTCCAAATACTCATACCATTCCAAAGTTCATGTCACCTTATGGGGACAGGAAACTGTGGTACACCGGCTTCATGGAACCTTAGGAAGACTTCAAATCAGGAGTGGATCTTTGGACGAACTCTTGGTTCAAAAACGCGTTCGCACAACTACGGTGGAGGCATACGCCTACGGAACTGTTCAAACCCACTATTGACTTGTCGGCCGATCAAGCAGAACGATTTCAAGAAGCCTTTGAGTATCAGACGCTGAACGCTGTCCTCTGGTTGACGAATATAGTTCTCGAGGCTACAACGGCCAGAGCGCAGACCAGCAATTCGGGGTGCTTCCTCAGCAACGCTGAAGATGAGTCTGTTGTTACAGAAGACTGTGTGTGGCAGCCTTCCTACGTAATCAAGTTTGGAGATCGCGAGGAAGACGCCGAGACACGCCTAATTGGCCACGTAGAGTTTCTCGCTGGGAGACCTGGAGCTCTCACTGAAGCCTACCAACTGCGGCATACCCGCAAATACGGTAGTCTGCGTTGTGTGCTTGGTAAGAGACGAACACCAAAGAAATAACGGTCAATTTACTGACAGCATCCAGGCGACCTCGTGCAGTGGATGCTCATGAACAACCACCGCTACGCCTTCCTCGTCAGCAGCGATGAGATCATGTATCTCCGAATGGATGTCAAACATGTCACAGAGAAGGGCAAAGCCTTATTCTGCGAGCCCAGGCTCTGCTACTCGCATCCCATGAAGCTCACCGATCCATTCGACGCCGCAAAGGGGACGATGACCGTGCGCCTGGGCTTACTCTACCTCTTCTGGTCGATCATATGGGTGGAAAACGGCTGGCAGCTGCCTGAGGAGATGGGTAAATGCCTCAATTATGCGGTATTTATGGGCGATGGGGAGGATTTAAAACTTCGAGCACCACGTACACCCGGTTCAGCGAAAAGGAAAGGCAAAGAGCGGGACACGAAGGGCGGGTCGTAGATGCGTGAGCACTGTATGGCTACTCCGGTTGGGCAAAGTCATGGTGAAGTTTAATTCATTAAGCATCCCATCAATTTTGGGTAAAAGCTGCGCCTCCTATCAGCCTTGACGTGGCCAAAAATGCTCAGCTGTGAAAATGACCCTCTTGACGACAGCGGAAATTGTCTGACACTTTGTCATTAAAGACTTGGACAACAACAACAACAACAACAACATCTATTATGAACTCCGCTTCCCTCAGATGGCTCCTGTCTTACCGGAATCATGAACCAGTTTTCATGAGCTGCAACATCCTCGGAGCATCGCAGGATTCCGATCGTTCGCTCATGGAGGCGAAGTCAGGTACTCGGACTTGACATGCACCTGTTCACCGATCGCATCTTATAAGGAGCCTCAACATCCTATACAGTGCTCTCATTCGGCCAGACGAGGTGGACTATGACGCTGCATGACGATAAAGGCGGTGCACTCGGCCAAATGGTTTGGAACTGGTGTTTCGAATAAAAAAGAAGGGTCCATCAAACTTTCCCCACCAACCTCAAATGTCTTTGACGTCGAGTTTACCGATATCATGCTCAATCTAGAAGTAAATTCTTGATGACGTGGGTGTGCCCTGTGTGACTGTCGCAGATCAGGGTCCCCTGGCTGAAACCTTATGCATCGGACGCTTTTTAACGTGCATCCTGCTGATCCCGGTGGATTGCAGAGCCTGCATTCCTGACCCACAAGCACTGGGGTATGTGTCGAAGAGCGGAAGATACAGACGCCAGGTTCCCGCTTACCGTCGTTCCAGACGAGGTGTAAATTGCTCTGTTGCGGACCTGACGGCAGAACGGACTCACTTGATCTAGCGGTCGGACGCGGTGAGCCGAATCCAGAGGGCGACGACGCGAAAGTGGCTGGAACGAATTAGCCGCATGTTCTTGTAATTGAAGGCGATTTGCGGCAGAGCTTCTGCACAAGCCACGTGCCGGATGTGCGCGCTAGACATCCGCAGTCCAACTGAAGGAGATCGCTTGGGATCAACAGGACGGCCCAGTGTCGAGGAAATTGCAATCAACACAGTAGGTATCGGGCGTATATAATGGGTTGAAGAACCGTCTACTCAAGGCGTTCAACACCGGCACCCTTCACGAGCTGTCAAGACTATCATTTCCAATATGCTTTTCCTCCAACAACTTGCCATTGCCACACTGGCAATTGGCTCCGCCGTTGCTCAGACCAAGACCGGAAAGACAACCAGATATTGGGACTGCTGTAAGCCATCATGCGGATGGTCCGGGAAGGCCTCCGTGACCTCACCTGTTAAGAGCTGTGACAAGAGCGACAACCCGCTTGCCGACATGAACGCCAAGAATGGATGCGAGTCAGGGGGCTCTGCGTTCATGTGCACCGGCCAGTCACCCTGGGCTGTGAACGACAACCTCGCATACGGCTTCGCTGCGGTCAAGCTTGCAGGCGGAAGCGAATCCTCCTGGTGCTGTGCTTGCTACGAGTGAGTTCTGCCAAAGCAGCTGCTCATGCTATCCGCTAACCGATCGCCTAGATTGACATTCACGTCTGGTCCTGTAAATGGCCAAAAGATGATAGTGCAGGCGACAAACACCGGTGGCGATCTCGGTGACAACCACTTCGACATTCAGATGCCCGGTGGAGGTGTCGGAATTTTCAACGGATGCACCGCTGAGTTCGGAGCTCCCTCCACGGGCTGGGGTGCTCAGTACGGAGGCATCTCTTCGCGCTCAGAGTGTGACTCGTTCCCTCAGAAACTCAAGGCTGGATGCTACTGGCGATTCGATTGGTTCAAGAACGCGGATAACCCGAATGTTTCGTTCAAGGAAGTCACTTGTCCTTCGGCTTTGACTGACAAGACCGGCTGCAAGAGACAGTAAGGAAGGACAGAGTACTTGGTTGAGATGGTGGTCTGAGGACAAGAGGTGAAAAGCGAGATACGGGGTCTCGCCTGCCCGCGGAGCAACCCGCGCCTGTCCACGTCATTCCCGAAGGCCCTTTGTGCAGCAGAAGCCACGAACAACAACAATGACAACGTAAAATGAACACCTCTAATTGCTCGTCTCTTTTCCGTGATGAGTAGATTTGAATCATAAATTCGATTGGCTTACGGCAGCTAGGTCATTGGGAATGTGGGTCCTACGGAGAAACGGTGCCCGCGGGCGGGCGCGAGCTTGGCGTGGCGGATCTTCTGACTTCTATATCGTCATTGTCTGCTCAATCAACCCAGCAGCCTTCAAGAAGATTGTGCTGTGATGGTAGAGTCGTTGTAAAGTCATTATCTCACAATCATGGTGCGACCGAACTGGCTGGCGTCTTTGACCCAGCATGGCGACAATCCACCGGCGATGCTGAAGTTCAGAAGCTCGAATGGCTTTATCATCGGAACTGTAGCATTGGCCGTTTTTACCGTTAGAAACTCCTGCGAGAGATGAGAAAGCAAGATCAAGGAAAGCTGACTTGTGTACAGGACATGTTTCTCTACGGGGTCATTGTTCCTGTCATACCATTTGCGCTGCAGAGCCGAAGCCATGTTGAACACGACCGGGTACAATATTGGGTATCGGTATTGATCGCAATATATGGGGCTTCACTGCTTGCATTCTCGCCAGTCTGCGGATGGCTCGCAGACAGAGGAGCGTCTCGAAAGTCTCCGCTTCTGCTTGGCTTGCTTGCACTGCTGGGCTCGACGGTGCTTCTGCAGATCGGCAATTCGACTGGCATTTTTATCGCCGGTAGAGTGTTACAAGGAGCTTCTGCAGCAGTCGTGTATGTAATCGATACCGTAAGAAACGCCAACTGACATTGGACAGATGGGTCATTGGGCTTGCACTGCTGGCTGACACTGTGCCCCAAGAGAACCTTGCACAAGCCATGGGTTACGTCAGTCTCGGCATGTCGCTAGGTATTCTAGTTGCGCCTCTTTTGGGTGGTATCGTATTCGACAGGGCTGGTTACGACGCTGTCTTTGGCATGGCATATGGCCTAATTGGACTCGATATCATTCTTCGCCTGCTATTGGTCGAGAAGAAGGTTGCTGCGCGATGGAATCCAGTCGCTGAAATACAGTCCAAGAACGTATCAGACTCAACCAACAACGCAAACTGTCCGCAGGAGGAAACGACCGACACCGAGAAGGGTCTCGAGCCTGGTAAACCAGTCATCGCGCATCAGCCCACCGAGACAGTCCTCAGGGATCGTCGTCGCGACCATCTCCCTCCAGTTCTAGCGCTGTTATACTCTCGCCGACTTGTCGCTGCGCTTTTCTGTGCGCTCATCCAGGCCGCACTGCTCACATCCTTCGACTCTGTCTTGACCATACACGCCGCTAACCTATTTGGATGGAACTCGACTGGAGCAGCACTTCTATTTCTGCCAATCGTAATACCGAGCTTCCTCGCTCCGGCTTTCGGATGGTTCAGTGATAAGTACGGTGGAAGATATCTGGTTGCTCTGGGTTTCCTCGGCGCGTGTCCGCCGCTAATCTGTCTACGCTTCGTTGACCAGAACACGGTAAATGACAAGGTCATTCTATGTGCGCTTCTTGCGCTGGTCGGTTTGTTCCTCTCGCTTACGTTCCCACCGATCATGGCGGAGATCTCAGGTGTCGTCGAAGCGAAGGAAAAGAGCATGCTCGCAACTGGCCGTGCTGGCTTCGGACCAGGTGGCGCATATGCACAAGCTTACGGTCTGTTCAACATGGCGTTTGCTGGCGGTTGTATGGTAGGGCCGCTGCTGGCGGGTTTCATTGCCGAAGACAGAGACTGGGCAACAATGGCTTTAGTACTAGGTATCCTTTCCGCGATCACCGCTATGCCGGGATGCCTATGGCTGGGCGGATGGATACTCAAGGACAAGCAGAGCAGAGACTCAGAAGCAGCGTCTTGAGTTACATTGCTCGAATCGCTACCACTACAATACCGACGCAGTGTTAAAAACACCGCTAACGTGGTTTTACACTGCACATAACGTAGGTTGTGTGCGGGCAGAGGCCAGGCGTAGAAAAGAGGGACTAGGTTGTTTTCTATCTAATGAGGGGAAGAGGGAATATACACCCTACAGATGATTATGTAACAGAGCACGTGATGCTGGCTAACACACCCCCCCAGCTTGAGTGAATAGCAAGAAACGAAAGCTGTAAATGAGCGTCTTGCGTCTCCAAAGCTAGACGTCTTACTCTGTAGGACCCTCTGTTTACAGACCTGAATCTGATCTGTCTCGCAGTTTGGATGATAGATCGCTTAGTCCTAGCTGGCGTACAAAGTTGGCGTGTCTCTGACGACTAAGGATCTTCGTAAGGCCATCAGCTGGCATCTCTGCAGTAGCCTTCCAATCTACCTGCAGTCTGCCCTCTGCTACCTCCTGGCGTACCCATTGATGGTGTACGTCTACATGCTTCAGCTTCGTCTGAAGCTTGTCAGCTGTCTTTGTTGCGATTAAGACAGTTTGCTGGTTATCACACCACAGTGCTGGTGTTAACTCTGGGTCAAACTGGATCGCTTTAAAGAAGCGCTGCCACCACTCCATCTCTGATCCGGCTGTTGATAGAGAGAGTAGCTCGGCCTCTGTAGTCGATTTCGTGACTGATCGTTGGACTGTCGCCTTCCAATCAACAGGCAGTCCATACAGCTTGAAGATATAGCCTTGAGAGCTGCGTCGCGTCTCTGGCTCGTCGGCAAAAGCAGCATCTGATGCACCATAGAAGAGAGGCTCATGCTCGTGCTCTTGCTGGGATAGCATTGTGATGCTCGTTATGCCTTGCTGCTTATCTGCGGACGCTCGAATAGCCAAGTGTTTCGTGCCTATCAGGTACCTCCATACATGGCAAGCTGCGTACATATGCTTCTGCCCGGGATTCTGCAGATGACGTGCAAGTACTGAGTGTGCTCTCGCGACGTCTGGTCGTGTCGAAGTCGAAATGTAAGCCAGTGAGCCGACTAGCCGCTGGTACCTTTGAGTTCGCGCAGCACTTGGTTCCTCTGTTGATGGCAAAAGGGCATTGTCCCTTAGGGGAACATCTGGACATCTTACGCTTGACTTCAGGTCAAACTTTGCTGCAATCTTATTGATGAATGAGTCTTGAGTCAGGTAGATAGAGCGACTGAGCTCCTCGCGGATTACGCGGATACCAAGGAACCACTTCAGCTCGCCTAATTCACGGATCTCGTACGTTGTAAGCAGCTGCTGCTTGAACGTCTGGTAATAGCCCCTGTTGAGCGGGTGAACAAGAACGACAATATCGTCCACGTAGAAAAATACGATCAAGTGATCATTCGTGTATAAGCATGGCACTCCTGGCACTGGCTCTAGGCTAAGCTTCTTCAAGGTCGATGATAGCTCCTGGTACCAGAGCAATGGAGCTTCTTTGAGGCCATAGAGAGCGCGCTGTAGTTCAAGTAGCTCTCCAAGCTCGTCTGTAAATCCTTCTGGCGTACGGCAGTACATTTTGCGTGGCAATCTCGCGTTGAGAAAAGCATTCATGGCGTCAAACTGAAACATCTGTAGGTCGAATGCTGCTGCTAACGCGATGAGGGCTCGAAAGACTTTAATTGCTAGCGTTGCCGCGTAGGTGTCTCCCCAAGCCTCTTGCATGTCTCCTCGTACGCATATACGCGCTTTGAACTTGTATAGGTATCCATCTTCGTCAAATTTGTACGTGAATACCCACATCAAGGGTAGAACCTCAGCATCTGCTGTCGCTGCAGTTGCCTCTGTCTGATTGAAGCAGTCTTTTGCCCAGCAGCTATCAAGCTCAGCTCGTGCTGCCTGTGCAAACTCAGCGCCAAATGGATGATTGTTCAGATCCTTCCATCGCTTTGGTGGATCCGGCAATTGGTCGCGATGTAATCGTAGCTTTGGCATTTCTCCTGTGAGCTTTGATGGGGCTGTCGGGTTCATTGCTACTGCAAATGCTCTATAGTACGTAGCTAGAGCATGATCTGGTGGCTTCCTGGTTCTTTTACCCGTAATGATGTTGCTGCTCACGATTGATGGGTCTGCCATCTTTGGAGCGTTGTTCTGTCGACGATCTGGTACGTAGTCCTCGGTATTGCTCCATCCTTTTGCCCATGTTGATGGCTGCTTTCGTGGACGGTCTCGCTTGCTCGTCACAGCTGGCCGTAGTGGTCCGTCTCCGCTGCTTTTGGCTGTAGATCTATCATCTTCGTGATGCGTCTGCGGCTCATCAAGCAGTTGATCTTGAATCTGTTCCCCAGTGTCTTGATCTTCAGCGCCTTGCTGATCTTCCACACTGATCTGTTCTGCCGGCTCGGAAGCTCGGTCTAGATCTCTGTCATTGCCTGTCCACTCCTGAGGTGGTACAGTACCGCGATCTGACGGTTCTGGTGTGGGCAGAAAGCTCTGATCCTTAGAAAGCTGCTGACGTTGTTGTAGCTCAGTTACTACTTCCTGATCTGCCTCTGCCTCCGCTGTATGCAGTATATTGAGGATCTCAATCTCTTCTTGCATAATATCTTCTTTCTCAGCCTTCTCATGGTCGTTGTAGAGGCTGCTTCTCTGGAATATCACATCTCTCACACGTATCACCTGGTTCTTTTTCGGCAGCCAGATGCGAAAGATGTTTGATGAGTCATACCCTACAAGGTATCCAACGAATGTACGAGACTCTAGCTTATCTGCCTTCTTCAGCTTTTTGTTAAGCGTGTACGCTTTGCACCCAATCTGGGAGAAGTGCGCGACTGAAGGCTGCTTGCCGTGAACGAGTTCGTACGGCGTCTTCCAATCAATAGATCTCGTAGGCGTTACATTCGTGATCTTTGTCGCCGTGATCGCTAGCTCATTTGATAGAGACTTCGGTAGACCTGCCTTAATGCGGAGCGATCTTGCTTTCGTAATGATGATGTTTCCGGCTTGTTCTGCAGCTCCAAGCTGCTCAGGCGTGTCAGGAGCACGCAGCTCAATCTTGAGGCCTGCTTGCCTCGCGATTCTGTAGAGTTCGAGGCCATAGCCACGATCCCCATCGACTTTGAGCACAATGACTGTGTACCCGTATTGTCGCTCAATCTTGTGTAGCAGCGCCTTGAGAGCTGCTATCACTACTGGTAGTGACTTGTTCGCAAGAGTCACTGCTTCGTGCCACTTTGAGTACTCGCATACTGCATGCAGCAGGTAGCGATCTCCATTGTAGCATGTTTCTCCAGTCGGTATGAGCTGTACAAGATCAACGACTATTCGATAGAAAGGCCTTGTCGCATGATCATCTGACGCGCGTCTGCTGACCTGAGCTGCCGATTTTGATTGTATACAGGTCTCACACTCGTGCATCCTTGGAGCTCTGGCGTCTTTGTCAAGAGTTATACCCTGTACATTCCTACTCAGATGGTCAATCACGTCCTTGCCAGCGTGTGCAAACATCTCATGAGCTTCGACATGGGATGTGTGAATTGGACGTCGATCTTCTCGCGATGGCTTGTACGCTCGCCGTACTGTCGCCGCGAAGCTGCTCAGAGCTAGGCGATCATTTTCTTCAGCGTCGACAATCCAATGCCCATTTGCGTATTTAAGCGAACAGATGACGTTTGATGGATGCTTCTGATACATTGCATCTCTCCCTGAGTCGAACTGCACGTCTATCTCTCGGCATCGTGAGAGGCTTACAACGTTTGTAAGGAAGCCTTCTACAAGTGCGACGTTAGACAATTGAATCTTGCCTATACCGTTCGGCCGGTTAACGCTGAACGTCACCTCTCCCCAGGCCTGTATCGCCAAGGTTGAGTCTCCTGCTAAGACCATCTCATGAGGTCTTGCCTTCCGTGTCTCTTGCCAGCCAAATCTCGTCGAGTTGCATACGTGAATATTCGAGCCTGGGTCGAGTATCCATCGATTACGTATCGCTGGCAAAGCCTTCTGCTGTACCTGTGCGACAGAGAAGCTGTTGTAGGTGACAAAGCTTGCGCTGCTCTTCCCACCATCAAGTGTGAGCGTCTCATCTGTGCCTTTTACTCTCTTGCCGTGCCGAGCTAGGAGCTTATTGATTCTCTTAACTTGCTCTGGATCCTTCAAGGCTGCTGCTACTCGGTCTTGCACAGCTTTAGCCGGTTGAAAGTCCTCGGGTCTCTTCGGATGATCTGGAAACAGGTACCAGCACTCTCTATACCAGTGCTTGCTCCCGCAGATACATTCTGGCTTGTATGGAGCTGATCTCGATGATCTCTGCTCCTTCTGATGCTGTTCTGACTTGGCTGATACACCTAATGACGCAAACGTACCAAGTGATGCCGCAGTAGGTCCGATTCTTCGGTAATAGATTCTGAACTGAGCGATGTAGTCTGCCACCGGTTGAACTTCATTCGTCTTGCCTGCTGTCTCTTTCATGATTAAATCATGATGCGATGATCCTGCCCATTCTGGCGCGATCGTCCTGATAGCTGACAGGAAATCCTCCTGAGCTCGACAGCCCGTTGTTTCAGGAAGGTCTACTTCCCTGCACTGATTCGTAATGTGAATCCAGTCGTCGAGCCACTGCTCGAGATCGCGACTCTGAGGGCCTTCCTGCAGAGATCGATACTTGACGATTAGCTCTCTGGTTCGTGTAGCAGTTGTCGGCGCGAACTGCTTCTTGAGAGCGATCAGTCGATCGTACACCTCATCTTTTCCGTTGATGAGGTAAAGGTGACGAGCAGCAATCGTACGGCTGATATCCAAAAGAAGTTCGCCTTCCTTCTGCTTTTTCTTCGCGTACTCTGCTCTTTCATATCTCCAGTCGTGGAGGAGATCACTGTACACTGCCTGCTGGCCTGCGTCCAGCTGGGCAATCGCTGTCGCTCCAGCTCTGACATCGCTGGGCAGTGGTTTGATAGGTTCTTCGAGCTTCGGTAGCTCGCTCTGTGGTTTCGAGATGTCATGGTACTTCCAAATAGCATCTACGACGGCTTTCTCTCGTCGTAGCTGGAACCATGACTCCCAATCGACTGGTTTATCCAGTATAACGGTCACTCGTGTGACTCCAGCGTCGTTGTACGACATCGTGATCTTCGTGATTAATCACCAAACTGATCTCTGTACAGAGCAGCAGTTCTGGTCCGTTAGCGACACCACCTGATGGCTGTCGACTAGAAAGGTCTTTGACGCTGATCAGCTGTCAGTAGACAAAACGAGGTAGAAGTGAACGTAGTCGTTGTCAGTTACACGTCTAGAGCTGTTTTAGTGCTGAGTAGCGCAGTCTAAGAGGTGCAAACCGGGCTCATAACTGTGTGCGGGCAGAGGCCAGGCGTAGAAAAGAGGGACTAGGTTGTTTTCTATCTAATGAGGGGAAGAGGGAATATACACCCTACAGATGATTATGTAACAGAGCACGTGATGCTGGCTAACATAGGTGGCAAGCGAGCTGCGCATCCCACCAAACTTGTCCACCTCTCTAGACGTATATCTCAACAACGCAACAGTATAATATATAGAGATTAAAGCAGTAGATTAAGCAGTAGCTATAGTGTCTTTCTTGCACGTACGCGCGTTGTGTCCAGTCTCTCTACACTTGCTGCAGCGCGCCAGAGCCTGGCGGCTGAGGCCTGATTGCTCTCCTGTCTGACGCTTCTCACGAGCAGTCTGCTGCTCAGCCTCACGTTGAGCGAGTATATCCTCTCCAGCTCCCATTGTTAATACTCCTTGGTGTTGTATACGCTTTCTCTTGCGCTGCCTACGCGCAGACGCTGCCTTATTTGCCTTCTCAAGGTTGGTGATCCGATCGCGCATTAGCTCAGCAGACAGCACTATCACCTCTGCCCCTTTCTTAAGCTGATCTATTGCTTCAATAATTGACGCTGGCGAAGAGCTCTTATGCTTACGTACGTGCTCACGTATTAGGCTTGACTGAGCCTCAAGCTCACGTACGTTGCTTGGTGTACGAGCCTCCCACAGAGTGTTGATCAGAGCTGCTGGTGGAGTCGGCGTACGCAGCTGCACGGTAAGCTTTGATAGGACTGCGTCTGGCTGGTGTGGGACAAGACCTGCTCCTTGAAAAGCTGATCGTATATTGGCTGGTGTAAACGATCGATCGTACGCTGCCTTAAGAGCTGGCAGATACTCAAGCTTGTGATGTGGTTGATATGGTCGCGGATCAGGCTCTCAATCTCACGGCTGTACGCGCGCTTCAATGGCGAGAAACAGCCAACGTCAAGAGGCTGGAGAAGGTGAGATGAGTGAGGCGGCATGCAGAGCGTGTAGATGTTGTTCTCCTTGCAGATCTCCTGGAATTTAAGAGAGTGGTGACTCTCATGGCCATCAAGGATGAGCAGCCGACGTGCTCCTACTGTACGAGCCTTTGTATGAGCGTTGAAGTGCTCTAGCCACTCTACTCCTAGCTCGTTGGTAGTCCAGCCATTGTCGCTGACTGCGATCGCCCAGTCGCGTGGGATTGCTGCGTCCTTATACCAGGCAGAGAGGTGGTACTGGCCAGTCAAGATGATGAATGGTGGGATAGACCAGCCAGCAGCGTTGATCGCAGCAATCACTGTCGCCCACTCACGATCACCTGGCTGGACAGTCTTTGGCCTACCTTTCCTCTCTGCTCCTGTCACAACAAGCTGCGTTGTAATCTTGCCCATCATAAAGCCAGCCTCGTCAAAGTTCCAGACGTCATCATCGCAGATGTCGTACTTGATCTTTGTCTGCTCTACCAGCTCGAACCACTTCTTGATTAAGACTGGATCTTCACACAGAGCTCTCTGCCTATCATATGCGCGATTAAAACGCGTCGTAAGACTGTCTGTACGCTTAACAAAGTTGGCAGGCCACTTCTGCCCAACCTCACCAGCGCTGCGCGCAGCCAGCAGTCTATTGGCCATATCACGTACAGCTGCGTACGTGGGCGCAAACCCACGCAAGTCCAGGTCAAGTATATGGGTAACAATCACCTCCCTCTTCTACCTGAGTGAGCTTCCTTGAGTTAGGCTGGCAATCGCGTCGGGCAGGTACACCAGCGCGTCGGCTGCGCAGTGTAGATTCAGCAACGTTGTAGGTATTAGCAGCGCGTCAATTAGCGTGTAGTTGACCAGAAGTAATAGACAAGATAGCAAGCTGAATATCTGCTTCATTTGAGGTTATCTGAGTAGCACTGCGTTGAGCCATTGTACGTTAAGATGAAAGAGGTGGGCAAGTTTGGTGGGGTGCGCAGCTCGCTTGCCACCTACGTTACAGGTAAATTGCCTATGTTTATTTAACTGCTTGTCTAATCTAGTGCTGTTGTAATTAGCCTAAGATAACCCTATTAGACGCTGTGTAGAGAGAGGGTGGTGTGTAGGGATATTACTGCTGCAAGAAGACGCCGCGATATCTAACTGTTTAGCAGTGTTCGACCCTATTAGACGGCCAGAGGGTTATTGAGCTCTCGGTAGTCCAATGCGTTTACCTTCTAACTAAGTAGCTTTTAGCTTAAGCAATGATATGGTCTATACACGACTTCTTTGCATGGCTCTTTGACACAACGTGGGCTATGTTCGGTTCGGGTTGAAGAGCGATCTATAGATAGTGACCAACAGCAGCTTGTAGAGCTAAATTTAGCTAGCGCTTTGTACCGGTATTGGTCCGCGCGTAACTAGCGCACTGAGAGAACGTAGTTTTAAAGCCCTCTACTGCATTCTGCTGTAGATAATACAAGCTGCTAATATAACCTTGCAGCTACTTTTGAACAGTTGAGAAAAGTTACGCTCTATGCCTACTGCTGTAGAGAACCCAGTACAACATGAACATGGTGGGCACGCTTGCTAAGATCTATTGCATGTATGCGTCACCTCGTACGTCTTTGCCTCTCTTGAGTCTTTTTCTTACTTATATCTAGAGAATGCGTTAGGCAGAGCTTGCTAGAGCATCTTTTCCACAATGGCATTCCGCGCTTGACCGTAAAGTGCTTCAACAGGTTTGGTGTAGAGGAAGGAGCACTGCCATGTAAGCTTAGCAGTGAGGTTTTGGTTGCAGATCACTAAACCATGCAAGCCAGACTGGTCAGTTGATTCGGTGAAAGGCCTCCTTACAGGCCTGTTTCCTAGAAACAGCCAGGCTATAGATGCTGCAGCGCCTGTGCTGCATCAGATTCTAGTGCACCATAGTGCGTGGCCTTTTAAGCCAGACCATGCCACTGCTCTAACACTAGAAGGCTTTGCAGTCGCTGTAACCCTACTCATAGGGGAAGACCGATTCTACATCTGTTTTGAGGAACGTCTTCGTCAGTACACTGCATATGAACGACCTCGCAACTGGGCAGATAGGACTAGACTCCTGTTTCAGAGCCTTTGCAGCAGCGACAATTGGACAGAAGGGTTGGCCCATGCAAACTGCAGAGGAGACTGCGATGATGAAGACCTTGTAGCCGTCCTTCATGAGAGCCTGCCGCAGCGCCAGCCCCAAAACAGAGAGCGCTTCCTTCCAGTAGCTGCTCTGCTTCCTAGCTCCCACTCCCAGAAGCTGGTTGGGAGCGTACCAGTCCAATCTATTCGAGCATTGTTGGAATTGATCCTTGCCACGGCCAATCCAAGCCACCAGCAAAACCTAAGAGAGAGGACTGGCGACAGCATACACAGTATAGCCCAGTCTATTGCTACCTCGTTTCCAACGCACGGCGATAGCGTTGGTTGGCAAGAGTTCCGAAACTCTGTTAAAACAATCACAGTAAGCTCCCTGCCCACTTAAGTGTAGGTTACCATGTTAATTCTACTGGCAAGCCCTTTCTACTTGCGTGGCTGGCTGATATTGCGTGGCGTTGCTTTCCAGGCCACTGGTCAAGAAGTCCGCCAATTCGGCGCTTAAGAAGGCTGCCACTAGCGGTGAGATTATCTTTTGCAGCCAATTGTCACCTAGAGAAGAGAAACTAACAGACATAGATTACAAGAGTAGAATCTCAGCGCAAGCAAATGTCGCTTAGCACCACCCAGTTGTCTCAGCTGAGTCTAATAGCACCAGACTTGATTCTTGATCAGCTGGCACTGCTTGCTCATGGCAGCCCTGCACATCTCTCGTGTCACACTGTGTGGGAGCTGACTACGACAACATCAGCAACTCGTCTTGTGTACATCCAAGGAACGGCAGAGAGTAGACCGCTAGAGCTTATTTTCTGCCTATACGCATCCCAAGCGCAGGAAGATAGTCTTGCAGCATGCACTCTCGACAAAGACGTGTTGCTGCCGCCTAAAGCACATGCTGACTGTCTAGTTAAGCTTAGCCCGACGCACAAGGTGCTTAAAGGCAGCTTTGCCCGGGCTAGAGTAGACTTTGGATCTGCAGACATGTTGTCTATACACCTTGGAGGTGTTTCGGTCTGGTTTGATAGAGGGCTAGAGAAGGGTATCCTCTCCACTGGCAGCACCCCTGCGCTCTCTTTTGAGTCTGAGGTAGTCGAGGTCTGGAGCAGAGACCGGAATATTGCACAGTAGACTTCTAAAAAGACGCTGGCTTCTTGTATCCCACGTTGCGGTTTACTCGTTGACACGCTCTCTGCTGCATTCTTGTAACCATACTAACACAAAATTGCTATCCTCTTCTCCTTCTCCTACGCATAGATGCGCTTGTCTAAATGTAGCAGCAGAGTGTCTAAAAGATACAGAAAGCTATAATACGCTACTGCGTTTCTTCGACCATTATCTAGGCACTAATTAGATCCTTGTCTGTGTCTGACTTGCGAGCTACTTGTGTCTGCTTCCATCCTGCTCAATTCCAGGCCGACTTATCTGGGCTAGAGTCTAGTAGCACGCTAGATGCGCCTTGTTGGCACATGAACGTTAAGCGCTTGCTGTGCCTCTTTGCGGCAATAGATACCGCAACAACCCTTTGCGACTTCGCTTGGTACCACCGAAAGTTCAGTCACAACGACGCAACACTCACCTGCTCATGCAGACGCGACAAGACGCCAGAACACCTTGCGCTCTGCCGCAAGACCATAGGAGCTTTTGGCCGATGGCCACTTCGACCAGCTATACCACCGTCCAGCCGGAACGATGGCCTAGCGTATACTGCTGCGCTGATTGGGGATCCAGAGGCTTTCGAAGCCTTTCTCCAACTCACACAGTACTACACCAAGGTGTGCCCCCGGTAGCTTAGCCTGTGCTGCAACAGCAGCAAACAGCCGTACTATTTCCTTACTCTCCTTCTTACTCTCCCTCTCCCTCTCTCCTAATTCTCTGGCATTTACCTGCCTCTGAACACACACGAGGGATCCACCCTAATGTACACAAATTGCTCAGTCTCCACAGCTGGAAGGGGAGCTGTAGCTTGATATGGTAGCAATACCCGCGCAGGCAAGAAATGCTTTCTAAGGTAGTGTGTTAGCACAGTAATTCCATAGTTTAGCACGTCGTATATGCCCTTCGGGAGGCGAGATGATGGACTTAATCCTCATCAACTAGACGTAAAATGAATACCAACCAACCAACCAACCAACAACCCTTTGCGCTACTAGCTAAGCCCTGAAAGCCAACAGAGCTTAGGGTTATAAATATACTAAGGTAGTTTTGAAGTTACCTGGATCCGGAGTGCAGTCAACTTAATCATTTGATGCGCAGACTATCATAGAAGTTGCAAAAGAAGCCGCAAAGATCTTACCTAATCTCCACTGTGATGATTCAATGCAGGTAGGCTTGCAGAGGCTCAAAGAGATTGCTGTTATCTACAGAAGTGAAAACTGCACGAAAAGGTAGAAGATGATGTAGCGCCAAGTCGCTTTGCTTTCGACATTATCTTTGTATTGCCAAGAAGATTATGATTTACTCATGATGTTGCTGGGAAGGACGAGGACCCTGATGAGATCGCGCCAGTCAACGTACAGAGATCATACTCCCAGCTTCTCGGTAGCAAGATCTATGGATTGCGCATTCTCGCGCGTCCCTTGCGACATCCGTACTTGGGATCAGAGTAACCATGTCTGAAATGATCGCCTCATCTTAGAGCGCCAGGTGACGGCCTCTCTGACGCCCCCGACCGACGATCCGCATGCGGTGCATGAACGACACAACCTTCATTGCAACATCCGGGAGTCGTCAACACTACCTAGGTACTCTAGCCCTAATTGTCTCATGCAATTATGGAGCTACGCTATCGGCGCTTCCCGCCGCACAGATCGACCGGCATGCCCGCGGTTTGGGGACCCTGCTGTGCGTTCAGTGCGAGGTTGATTAGCACAGGCAACTACTCCAGTACCATGGCCCCATGCCTCGAGGGCCTGTCTTCATATTGATGCATGGTTCCAGATGCGAGACTAGGCCACTTGTACTGTGATGTCAGCCTCATTGCAGGCACATGCGCTTCTAGCGGATCGGGAGCGTCTCGCTGCGCCGGTCACCAGGAACATGGCTAGCCAAGGCTGATCTGGATCACGAGATGCGCTCTATGAGGACCTTCTGATGAATACTATTGGATTTCACACGTACAATTGCGGTCTTTAACTTTCGGCCGCGAGGCTTGTTGTACGAGGTGCTCGCAGAGGAGTCTCGGAACGTCGCCAGCAGGGTAAAGCGAGCACGGCCAGCATGCAGGCAACAAAAGCAAAGACTGCAACCTCCCGAGGTCATCTCCGATCGTAGGAGTCTTCTCGTCCAGCAGTAATGGTTCAGAGATATTGCAACTTCAGTAAAGATGATGCGAGCCTGAACAACATCCCATCGCACCGGTTCGGTCATGTAGCTCAAGATTGTTCCTTCAATCAGAACACCTGGGCATCGATCATCGTAAAGCTCGCCATATAACGGAGGTATGTTTCTATCTTACCACCACTCTGGTCGAGTTATCATCATGCCAGGTAGGATCAGCCACGTTGTGACCCCATCGTCCATCAACTACTAGGCGCATTCTTACTAGCGCCCATGCAGGCGTGGAGGCACTAGCCGTTCCACTGAGCGCCAAGGACGTGGACCGATGTCGCCATTCTTGGCACAATTGCGATCTCCAAACCCTCGCCTCGCGCTTGCGGGCAGCAGAGACCAGCAACACTGATTGCGGGTACGTTTCCACTGCAAATGCTCGTTAGTGCAGTCTCCACGGAATCTGGGGAAATGCAACACCAAATGCAGACTTCCCTCGTTTTGTCGGCTCTTTGAGCACCTCAGGTATGCAATGAAGATGCAAACCGCTACAGTTAGCCAACCGATGTTCATGGATCCCGCATGCAATCCATCGACGCCCACCAAGACCATCCCGGCTGTTCTTCCAGCCCAGACTACACAAGCTCAGTGCCCTGCCCAGCCCAGGCTTCCTAATGTCTTGTCGCCTGCTTGTCCTTTGTCCAAATATCTTGTACAATCGGAGCACGTCATCGCCTACTGAGAGATGTGATTGAACGGAAATCTTTGCGCTGAGCTCGTCTCCCACGCCAAGGCAGCGAGGGCCGCGTTTTTGAGCGCCGACGTCTTGGACACATCAAACCATAGCGTATGAGGCGTCATGCTCCGGTGCGGATCTAGAACCTTGCAGTCTCTTCTGATGGGCAACTTCAGATATCTCCACGGCAGCTACGGGCTGTCGGGTTGTGACGAGTGAGTAGACTATAAGGGTACAACGTCCTCGCACAGGACCCTGAGCAACATACCTGGACAAGCTCAAAAACACAAGAGGTTGTTACAATCTCTCTAACACACGCTAGCCCAACAGTTCCTTGATAGCGCCTCTCTACCACCAAGCTTCTGACAAGAAAGCTCGTCGCTGCGACACGACAGTAACTTATCGCCGGCATGGCTTCAGCTGGGCGAGGCGTGGCCAAGGTTCTTGGTATCAACGTCGACTATCGCAAGGAAGCAGACCCTCTGGAGAACTCAGGCGCTCTGTCGGTATCTTCAGTCGATACCTACGTCGAACGAGAGCCTACCGCTGCGGAATGGCTCTCCCGTTTCACCCCATCATTGTCAGCATTCAAGCGCTACCTCCGTAGCTTATTCCCCTTTTTGGACTGGATCTTTCACTACAACTTTACGTGGCTCTTTGGCGATGTCATTGCCGGTAAGCTACCCTTTTGATCAGTAGTAGGCTGCAGGCTTACGCTCTTAGGTGTGACTGTCGGCTTTGTGGTCATTCCTCAGGGAATGGCCTACGCTCTGCTGGCGCAATTGCCAGCTGAATACGGCCTATACACCAGCTTCGTTGGTTTCATTCTCTATTGGGCTTTTGCAACATCCAAGGACATCACTATTGGCACAGTGGCTGTGATGTCTACGATCGTCGGGAACATTGTGGTCAAGGTGCGTAAGGAGCATCCCGAGATGACTGCTCCCGATATCGCCAGAGCTCTGTCTGTCATCGCTGGAGCTGTGCTGCTCTTCATCGGTCTCACCCGCCTCGGTCGCATTGTCGAGCTGATTCCTCTGGTCGCCATTACCTCCTTCATGACTGGCGCCGCCATCAGTATTGGCGCGGGTCAAGTTCCAGCTCTCATGGGTATATCCGGTGTCGCCACTCGTGGCCCGACCTACCTTGTCATCATCGACACCCTCAAGGGCCTTCCTCGGACGAAGCTTGATGCAGCTATGGGCCTGAGTGCCCTCGCGATGCTCTACATCATCCGTTCTTTCTGCAACTTCATGGCAAAGAAGCAGCCCAATCGTAAGAAGATGTGGTTCTTCGTAAGTGTGTATACGTCGCGAGCATACGCCTCTACTAATGTGCTTTAGATCAATACACTGCGTATGGCTTTCGTCATCCTTTTATACATCATGATCAGCTACGTCGCCAACCGTCATGTCAAGGACGCGAAGAAGGCGAAGTTCAAGCTCCTCGGCAAGGTTCCTCGTGGCTTTCAGCACGCTGGTGTACCGAAGATGAATACCGAGATTCTTTCCGCCATCGCCCCGGACATTCCTGTCACGATCATCGTTCTCATCCTTGAACACATTGCCATCTCGAAGTCCTTCGGCCGCATCAACAACTATGTTATCAACCCATCACAGGAACTTGTAGCTGTAGGCTTCACAAACGTCATTGGACCTTTCCTAGGCGCTTATCCTGCGACCGGTTCTTTCTCCCGTACTGCTATCAAATCCAAGGCTGGTGTAAGAACGCCTCTCGCTGGTATCTTCACCGCCATCATCGTCCTCCTGGCTTTGTATGCCTTGACGGCTATGTTCTTCTACATCCCAATGGCAACTTTGTCAGCTATCATCATTCACGCTGTGGGCGATCTCATCACGCCGCCCAATGTGGTTTATCAGTTCTGGGAGACCTCGCCCCTTGAGGTGATCATCTTCTTTGCTGGTGTTTTCGTTACCATCTTTACGAACATCGAGAATGGCATCTATGTCACGATCGCAGCTTCTTTCGCCCTGCTGCTATGGCGTCAGCTTTTTACTCACGGACAGGTGCTTGGCAAAGTTCGCGTTTACCGCGCAACTCCGGATACGATCGCTCGCAAGGAAGAAAGTGCTTTTGCCCATGGTGCGGAGCCTTCCTCCCGGGAGGCATTCATTCCTATTAATAGGCAGGACGGATCAAACCCGAACATCGACATTGAGTCCCCGTATCCTGGTATCCTCATCTTTCGCTTCAGCGAGGGCTATACGTATCTCAATCAGCAGGGATACATGGACGAGCTGGTTCATCACGCCCAGACGATTGCGAGACCAACCACACTCGACCGCTATTCCAAACTGGGTGATCGCCCCTGGAACGATCCTGGCCCACGCCGTGGCCAGCAGGTCAATGTCGACGACAATCGTCCCGTTCTTCGTGCAATCATCCTAGACTTCAGTGCCGTAAACAATGTTGATGTTACATCCGTACAAGGTCTCATTGACGTCCGCGCCCAACTCGACCGCTACGCTGCCCCTGAGAGCGTTGAGTGGCATTTTGCATCAATCAACAGCCGCTGGACCAAGCGTGCTTTGACGACTGCCGGCTTTGGCTATATCGACCGCGAACGCTTTGCATCCCGTCAACACTGGAATCCTGTCTACAGCTACGCGCCTCTGGACACACCCAGCCAGCGCCCTGGAGATGTTGAGGCGCAAGATGAGATTCAATCCGTTGGTGGACGGAAGGGTTTCAACGGCAAGGTATCAACGCTCCACGGCTCGAACAGGCCGTTCTTCCATATTGACGTACCAGCTGCCGTTGAAAGTGCGATCTCTGGTATCGAGCAAAAGTTGGCACATGTGAGCACTGACAGCTCGGAGAAGAACGTGGGCCACACAGAGCTTTCGACCAAGCATGCCTAGATATTATCTTGCGGTGTTGTATCTGTGTTTGCTAGATTTCGGGGTTTTCTCATATACCATTATATTCTGCTATTGTAATTCACTCATTCGCAACTTCATATGCCGTCATATGCGGCGTAAATTTACTAAGATTCCCTATTTTGAACAGTCGCAGCTCAATCGCGCCTAGAATTGAGATCGAACCAACACGCCAATCATAGCTTGAATATTATGCCACGGCCATGGCTACCTCCAAGATTTGGCACGACGTCTTGTCGCAGCTGATCTGCTGCGCACCATATGCAGATTAGCGTGACAGGGATGGCTGAAGCCGCCGCTGGAGGCCCAGATTTGCCAACCAAGCAGAAGACCATCAAGGGAATCAACCATCCCTTGCGCACGCGCAAATTAACTGCACACACCAATATCGGAGCGACTTCCTTAGACCTAACGAATACAGTCGTTCCTGCCCATGTGTCTTGGCTTATGGTGTGCTTTAACAGATCGCTTCCCCGCAGTCTGCGGCGATTCTCCATCACCGTTTCACCCCTTCTGATCGACTTCACACAGCTCACTAGAGGATGCAGCGTGATGCTCAGCTCTGCAGTCCTAAACCGGCCGTCGCCAGTCAATTTGTCCTCACTTCGTCAAATCCGCAAGCTATAGAGCCAAAACGTCCCCAAAGCAACAACTTCCAATGCGCCAACTACTCAACAATCAGGATGCACGAGCTGCCAGACGACATCCTAATACCTATTTTCTCCAACTGCGACATTGAGACACTCTTCAACTTACGCTTGGCATCTACGTCCTTTTGTGCTGTCATACATACGTACATCAAGACTATCGCGCCTGCCTCCGCCGGCATCACTTTCCCGAACTGCAAGTTGCTCCTCACACCGCCCAAGACTGGGTATAGCGTGAGCTGGCTACGCGACCTCATTCCTGCTCAGCTAGCGAGTATAGCGCTTGACAAGGACAAGCTACGCCGCCATCCTTATATCAACTCAGGATTTCCCTATGGAATACCTGGCGAGAGCGGCTGTACGGAAGCAAGGTATTGGCGGCAACGACTGACGAACGGGTGGCGCGTCTTACAATCTTTTCATCTGATCTCTGCAAGAGCGTATTCTAGATCGCACGATCAACGCAGAAGACCGAGCGCGTTTCGAAAAGTTAGTGGAGGCGTCCGAACCAGCCATATCTGGCAAGCAGTCTCATGTCAGTACGCTGGATGCACAGAGCATGGCATGAAGCATATATTTGGGGCCAAAAGCCGCCGCAACTCGCAAAACAGCCACAATGAAGCATGTAAAGACCCGAGATATCCTATCTCAGAAATGCGCCGCAAGGAAGCTCAAATCCTTGAAGAGCGCCTCACGCTTATGAGAGCCATGTCAGATCAAGATCTGCTTGACTACGTATACCTGTGGCGTCTGCTGCTCCACGTCTTTCGTCCTTACGGCAAACCTGGCGTGACAGACCTGGACGTCACACAGCACTCTCCACCGGACATTTCCATACCACATTCAAACTGGTCGACAATCATCTCAGACATAGCACAAGGCTGCTCATGGCTCAACTGGTTCGTCCTGTATGCGGGCAGCACCCTGTTCTCTACCCAATGGTTCCTCTTCTCGCCGTCGAACATCATATTAAGCAACCACATCCGCAATACCGTCTGGCGCACCTGGAACGCACGCAGTACACACCAAATTGAGATCGAACGCGAGTTCATCTCAAAATTCGAGTTCGCGCTGCGCAAACGCTGTCTCTCTTCCGAGCGTTCCAAACGTCTTGAGGCCGAGATCGCGCGAGGCAGGACCATCAACACCATCAGCCTTGACTGTATACCATGGGTCTATGACCAACACCATCGGATAACCAGACCACCTAGCGACTTTCCGTGGTACAAACCTGGTGATTCGGTGCCTTTGGACGGCGGGTTTAGCCTCAACTGTACGCCAGGATCGAGCTGGAGTCAACCAGGAGTGCTGAGACAGGCGCTGACTTGGTCGCGAGGTAATGATGATGTTTTCAGTGGGCCGCTCGCCGAAATCCCGTATCTCGTGTATCTGGGAACGGACAGCGCAGGGAACCTGTGGCGTGGGAGCGAGGGAGATGGAACGGAAATAGCTTTCTGAGCTGCATACGAACAGTCGATCTGCTCAAAGAACGCTGTGCTGCTCAAAAATATTGTATTCTGTGACCATAGAGCGACAACGTCACCATAAACTCCCAGGACTACAATCTGACCGCCAACTCATTAACAACCGCCTCCCCCATCGCCGCCTCCACCTCCGTCTCCCCCGCTACTGCACCCGCTATCACCACCACTGTACCCGCCTCCACCTCCTCCGCTTCTATAACTCGATGTATATGTTGCGGAATATGACCCACTATATCCGCCCCCACCAGAATAGCCGCCAGGCCTTGGTGGGTCAACGCGAACATATTTGGGCGTATATTGCTGCTTTTCATTGTGTACTGTCGCAGATTCTAGATCTGGATATGCGATTGTTTGGCGAGTAGGGTTTGCGGGCTCGATTGGAGAGGGCGAAGATATTAGCGTGACTGGCGTAGAGATCACCACGCTTGGTTTGGGAGTCGGCTTTGGTTTCTTAAGCGGCCTGGAGAAGCAGAGAAAAGGCATTCTTGTCTCGGTGTGCTGGACGGGTCGATGGGAATAGTAGTCTGGAACAGAGACGGGAAGTACGTGCGTGTGCACGCTGGCGATGAGGGAAGAAGCTGGGAAGGATGCAGACAGCGATGTTTGTCGAAATACTATATATGTATGCAGCCAACTGACAGCCTGATGCCTCCGGTGTAGTTTTCGAACTCGAGGCTGTTACCGAGGCTGGGTTGTTGGCTGCGGTGACTGTATTAGGCAGGATTGTGGCTGTAAGGATGCAACTATGCCGCATGAGGCTGCCGTAGACGAACACCCGCGATATGGCCGCTTAAGTGGGAACTTCATATCTGCGTATGACCTTGGTTGTTTTATCTGCCTGTCGTCTGATTTGCGAGATTCGACCCTGCCGTTCTTTTCTTGCTAAGCCTGTGGGGTCGCTTTTGTGATCAGGCCGATACCGACTCACAATCTCAGCGTAAGGCTGCAGTACCATTTGAAGAGTCAGGGGCACATGATGGACGCAGCAGCATTGGATGAGGTAACTTTTATGTAACGAACACATGTCTTGATACTGCCATCGTACGCCAGAAGAATTTACTGCTGCGTCATTGAGATGGTACAGCTACAGCGGCGGTTTACATCCGCATACTTACTCTCCTACATGTTCTATCTGTCATTGACGACGCTGCATATCCGTGCAGACAGTCAGAGCCACATTAGCCGACAACTCAGTCCCCAGCGATAAAGAAACGCACCGCAAGCACCACACACTCTTCCTTGAACATGCCCTGTCGCTCACCTTTGATCTGTCGCAAGACTCCCTTTACTTCTTGCTTGTCCATGCTTTCGGCAAGTGCCATCACGCAGTCATCGTTTAGTGAAGGGTTGCTCACGGTTTTGAGGCGGTTGGGGCTTCGAGGCTTGGTTGGGGACAGTTGAGATGCTTTTCGTTTCTTCGCGTTTGGCAATATTGACTTTTGTGAGCTTGGGGGACCTGGGTGCTGTGACTTTGATGCTGCGACGGACAGCTTCTTGGATGATGGCGTTGGCAGCTTGCGCGGTGACGTGGCAGGAAGCGTGCGTTCTGGTGAGCCATCGTGTTGCGGGATCTGAACGAGAGCAGCATCTGCTGTTTTGTGCATGTCAGCTGGCGTCTCAGACACAGGCGAAGATGGTGCGCTGGAAAGAGGTGATGAACTGCCTTCAGCTTTCTGATGGCACTTCGCTTCTTCATGAGCAATTGAGGCAGTCGGCAGCACGATAGGCGTTGATACTGGCTTGGCAGGCACTCTAGGACGTCTCCTTGCTGCTTCGCGCAGTACTTCTTCGGGATCGTCGAACAGAAAGGTCGCTGCCTTCGGACCCTGTATGCCTGGAAGTGGGCTGCGCGAGAAGGTGCGACGCTGTGACACAATAGGACGAGGAGGTGGCGAAGATATGGGCATATCAGGCGTGGGTATTGGAGCCGCCGTAGCCATAGCTAGTATATTTGATGGTACGAATAGCGCAATATTATCTGGCAAGTCAATTCTAGAGTTGACTGGAGGAATCTCGTGGCTGAGTCCCTGGTGTTTCTTGAGATAAGGCAGTCGCACTTCGAGAGCACAGTCGGCCACGCTGTCGCGCCTCTGCTCGCACATAAGATTGTCGGTGCTATCAAGGTGAAACCGCTTACTCGGAAAGGCTGCTCCAGAGGTGTCTGAAGAGGTACTGTTAGGTAGATCGTTCCGCTCGTGTACCCGAAGATCAACAAGGCACCTCCTGTGTTGCAATATAGACTGCTTTGTCTGACCGTCTCCCGAAATGTGACCCCGAGTTACACCCCTGATACGCTGAGGAGTGCTCCAGGTATGATCGACAATAGCCTTCCCGTTTCGGCCTGTGATAGTCAGACGGCTGAACACAACAGTATTCGAAGAAACGTCGACTTTGCCCTTGGCAGCGCCTTTATTTGGTGAGGAGCTTCGTCGAGGCTTCAAGGGGACGGAAAACATCGCCGTTGGGGGCAGTTTTTCCCACGGTTGCATGAGTGGCGACGATGAATTGACCGAAGTAGTAAATTGCGCAGGCGTCGAGTGCGGGTGCCCGGGTGATGGCGGCGGCACAAGGTCTGGCAGCCCATTTGGAGGCATACATGATGAGGATGCCGGAAGATAAGAGCAAAAGCTGAATTTAGGCGGCTGCTGAAAGCTCATAGGGTAGTGATATGGTGGAGTCGTGGCAGACGGGGGTGCCGACCAGCTGGGCGGAGTTGGAAGCATCAGTGCAGTAGGGGCCACAAATGGTGTTGAAGGCGCGAGATTAGTCGAGACATCTGTTGTATCGACCTGGTCGAAACGCAGTGACCGTGGCGGAGAGGGAATATGATAGCCATGCACTTGTGGCGCTGAGCTCGAAGCCAGAGGTGAGCAATGGTATTCTTGAGAGATGCGAGAGGCATTATTCTTCCACACCGGCACGTTTTCGCTCTCGTAGGTCATGCTTTGTGTGCGATTATGATCCTTTGCGGGCAAGGGTTGCTTGTGCCCGTCACTTCGGTGTTTCGGCGACGGGCACCGCGGACTGACCGTACATGCAGTCGGCAAAACGTTGCTTTGAAATGTTTGCCAAACCGGGGGAGGTAAGACAGGTATCTGCCCGCCCAAAAAGGAGTTATGAAAGTCTGAACTCTTCGGCGATTGCCGTGGCAGCCCTTCGACAGAATTGAAATCTCGGCGTTTGCGAGGACGCTCGTCAATTGCGTCGCTGTCCTCGCCTCCTGCCTCATTGGCGGTAACATCTGCTTTCGCCTCATTGGCAATACTGTTCGCCATACCTTGTGAGTCGGACTCAACTGCGGCTACGTCGTCATCGCTTCTGACCTCGGTTCGTACGGCGTAACTTGGATCCCCCAGTCGTTGAGGGCACTTCAGGTAGGTCGTCCCTGCTGTGATCTTGTTACCATAGCCGGAAGTGATGATGACATCCATGACACCAAACTTCCTACCACCAGGCTTCTGCATGAGAGCAACATCCTCTGGAATTGCCATATTTGCCAGCGCGTGCAAAAATGTAGCGGACGGTGGTGGTTCTCCATACCTGTTAGTGCCCCGCTCTTCGGCCTCTTTCTGGATCGCACCACTGACTTCTAACCAGCGTTCCGTAGATGTGATAGTCTTCCGGAAACGTCTAGTTCCGCCATCTGCGTTTGTGTGAGGTGGTAATAAGACCCAGGGTCTCTCCGCAAGGAAGTCGACTCGATAGCCTGCGAAGATCTGGTGGAGAGACTTTGTGCCTGAACGTATATCGTTGGTGTGGATAAGAGAACATGTCGACAGCTGACCATTGAACAGTACTTCGATCTTCAAATGTGTCTTGCCGCTGAATCCGGAAAGGAAAGCCTTGTCAGAGAGCTTGACGTGTAGCGTAAGCGCATGAAGGCGGCTGTGTTCTGAGGCTATGTTGTCCTTGTTTCGATCGCTGGCGTACGATCCGGGAGATTGAAGAAGGCCAGCATGGACCTGAGCCTGCATGAAAGGCGCATTTCCCAACCAATTCAGCTCGAAGCCATCTCGGTCACCTGGGAACAGCACACGTCTCTCGTTAAGGTAGCCACTGCCCAGTAGCTTCTGTTCAGCGGCTTCGCTTTGTCGTTTGGCTGCTTCGCCCTTCCTAAGGACAATATCGCTGGTAGTTGTCTCGCCGAGAGGCATAGAGCCCAGCCGGACAGTGATGCTGCGAGCATGATAGACTGGCATGCTGAGACAAGGCAAAAAATTGAAGTAGAAGAATTGATGCACTGAGCAACACTGTTGTACAGGCAGTGAAACGAAATGTGACGACCGGTGCTGGAGACGCCCATCTGTCTGGCTTTTAGAAGCTGATCGTTCTTCTTTCGTCGCGATATTGCTACTGTGGGCATGAGCCGGCCAAGCCAATCGCGTGGTCGCGTGACGTAGCGTGCGTCGATTTGGGAAAGAGCAAACGAACATTCTTGCCCGCTGTGCCCAGATCTGCAACAGACAGATCTGATCGATCAATGCTAATTTGCACGACTGAACATGTAGGTTTGTCGTGCTATTAGTAAAGTCAAATTGCCATGCCTCTATCAACAGATCTGTTGAGAAGGCGCCAGGTGAAGTCAGCTGGCATGTATTGCTCTATCCAAGAAAGAGCACGATGGCGAGTATGTCGTCTTCCAGAGTGATCGACTACGTAACGCTGCATTGCTCACGATCTCGCGTACTCCTGCGGTAAAGTGCCTGAGGTTAGGCCACCCGAGCAGCCGCCCCCCCCCCCCCCCCCCCATATGCCCAAGGCTACGCGCCAACCCGGGTGAAAGCTCCCATGTTTGCCAGACAGTCTCAACTTACTCAGAACTCAATCACAGCACCAGAATCAACGAGCTTCTGCCCCTCCCTTTCGTTGTCGGTGCCATTGACGCCCCAGTCATCAGTGATGATGCCAATGGGAGGCCCACCAAGCACATCTCCTAGCTCCCCTATCGTCCTCTCATATATACCACCAATACTACGCTCCTCCCAATCCTCATCTTGATCTTCATCGTCATTATTCTCGAAGCCTTCGAAGACAACGGTGTCCTGGTGCGTGCCATTGACAACATTCTGAGTGCTCTCGGTGTCTGTATCCTTGGCCTCGCCATCGTTTGCTTCCTCTCCATCTTCTCCAGTAACGCTATCCCCGCTCAACACGCGCACTACGGTGAGTCGCGTGCGATCTACAATGCCCTTGAGTCGCACCTTGTCCGTTAAAGCTACCGAGCGGCCAGCTTCGAAGCCTGGCAGAGCGTCGCCGCTTGATGGTTCGTGCCCGGTCAAGAGGGAGGAGAAAGCGTAATCGAGCTTCGAGAGTAGTCTGAAGGTGGCTTGCGTAGAGCGGGCAGTGTTGTGGAACTGCGGCAAGAAGTCGATAGCGAGCACAGCGATGTTGAGGAGATACGGTACTTGCAGGTTGGCTGGACGATTGTATCAGCCAGTTTCAATTCTTCCGAGAGCTCCGAAACAAGAACATACGTGAACCTGACACCCAGACCACATCCACGAGGCCATCGAGGTCCTTCGCGACTTCCCAAAATGCGCGATAGCCCTCCTCCTGGCCTAGCAATGCCGGCGTCTTCCTGTGTGTGATGCGGTTATCTACGCGCTTCTGAATCCGATTCAGGCCGTGATCCAGGTATCTAATGAGCTCGCTTTCTTTTGTGCCGCCAGGTTGTAGTGGGTGCCTTCGAGGCTGAGGTAGGGGCGAAGGGTGCTGTGAGGCAGCTGCAGAAGAGGCTGATGGAGTCGGCAGATCTGTGCGCTGAGGACTTGCGATTGAAGCCATTCTCGAGGGGCCAAATGAGGTAACGAGTCTTGAAGGTGGATGAGCTCAAGGTGGGACGCAGGAGAAGCGGCCCTTGGCGAGTAAGCAGCAGGCTGCAAATCTCATTATACACTGAGCGACTGCGAAAGTAACGATAGGAGAATGAAAGTATACGTGCGGCTCAATATAGCCTTCAGCAACGTGGGAACCGCCTACGTCTGTTGCAGCGCAGAGCGTTGATGGACGACGCATGACGTTTAAGGGAAACCGCCACGGAATGTGGGGTCGAAGCTCCCAGAGCTCCAAAGCAACGGTACCATACCAGGCATCTAGCACAATCTTATTTCCCTTCACCAAGTTTTCAGTGAGGTGCTCCGTCATCGATCGCGGTTCTTTCCAGAGACTATTCCCAATAGCATGTGCAGGTGCTGATGGTCGATGCACACGCAGAAGGCGTGGCTCATTGTCTAGTTCTCCCGTCTTGGGCGGTCAAAATTCACCAAAGACTTCCAACAGTCAACAATATTCGCCGCTTCCACTGACAGACCGCATGTTCTGACAAAATGCAGAGCGAACTCCAAAAAAGGAGCCCCGTCTTGTCATGCTGTGCTGCAGGCTTGCGGCGCCATAGCCGGCTTGGCAATTCCCAGACACAGCCTCAATATTTTTGACCAACGATGGAACCTCGAAGATTCCGAATCCCTGCAACACTTGCTCGAAATCTCGCGATAGATCTGCATTTGCTGGACGCCTTACGCCGCGCGTTTGATGAGGATAAGTCTATTCTGGGCAAGAAAGCGCCCCAGAAACTTCAGGCTTGCTGAAATTGTGTTGCTCCTGTACTTGCACCATCACGTACCTCCGAATTAATTCGCAGCAAAGTCACAAGTAGACCGTGGGTTGGAAGAGAGGGAAGTCAATGCGTCTGGCCCTCTCACGCATCGCAATGGCCGCAAACTACAGCTACGATCCCTTAGCGACCGTTCACGAAGTCCAAGACATAGCCGATGCAAATGAGGCATCCAGCAACACGACTTTAAATCCCCCACAATGGATTCGACGGATTACTCGCCGGCCGTTACCGGCATACAGCATGGCCATGGATGAGAAACCGCCGTATCTGAGCGTCGACAGCTTCGAATTGTTCAACTCAGTAACCTCCACTACAAGCAGCTTCGAGAAGCTCAAGAACTTGGGCAACCGCATCAGAAGGAAGCCTCTTCCAAACTACTTGCGAGGGTCTATTCCGATGCACCCTGCTGCCGAGATCAAACCAAGTCGAGTTGGGAAAGGCGTCTGGAAAGACCAGCTGCTGATTGACCGATCGATTCGAGGAATGGCTGCTTTAATGACCTTTCTTGCTATCGGTATGATAACCTTGATCGCATTATACGCCGACCACTTCCGCGATCGAGCAAACATCAACACAACGTCAGTTGGTGGTGATGCCAGCTCCTGTGAAACCGTAACAAGGACCAACACAGCGTGTTTACTATTGATCAATGTGTGCGCAACCATGATCTTGGGCATCAGCAATACGTACCAGCAGTTGGTAACGTCTCTTACAATCACGGATATCAAGCATGTGCTCTGCAAATTTGGAGATTCTAGGGTGGGGACCAACTCTCCATTTAGTATCAACCAAAAGCGAGAAGGACGCAAGCGGTCGTGGGCAGCGTGGCTTTTCCTTGTCATGACATCTATGCCGGTTCATTTTCTTGGTAAGTTCTCGCAGACAAGATACCTTCAAAGCAGAAATTGATGCAGTAATACAGCAAACTCGTTGATCGGTCCATCTTTCATCCAGAGTCTCCCGAGCCAAGTGGTATTCCACGATGTAGCTAACATGACCGATGTGAAGAGTAGAATGAACAGCGACTGGTACGAGTCCGAAACAATTAACGGATGTGGATCCTTTGTTTGCTGGTCTGCCCTGCGGACTGGCAAGCCTCACTTCCCCGAAAGCCTTCGTGTTATTGAATCAACCAGGGACGTGTACAGCACGAAGAGCTCCGGCGATGTTGGCAGAACATGGGATACTATAAAGGTCCACTATGACGCGAACTGCACCAACTACGTCAAGACGTCAACCGACATTGCACTCCTGGAGCAATCTTACTTCTACAACGCTAATATAAGAAACACGCTCATCTATGGCGATGGCGACTGTGTCATGGGCAATTCCGTGTATTGTACTGTCCATGATGAGAGGCAAGGTCAGTGTCGACTAAACGTTCGCATGAGTGCAGCCTTCATTCTTGCAGCGTGTTTGACACTGAAAGCAACGTACATGCTTTCGGTCAATTTGCTAGCTCGGGGAAAGCTGAAGTCACAATGTCTCACGTTCGGCGATGTCATTGTGGCTTCCGCATCGGATCCTGACCTGAGAGTGCAAGGGTAATTTAGACAGGTTCATTTTGAGAACACTACTAAACATTGACAGAGAGTGTATGGTCAACGGCGGAGATAACTACCGCAGACATAACACGCACACCTGTCACAAGCATTGTCGTGGTGTTTACGATTCCAAGACTGGCAGTAAATTGTCCCGCCGATTAGCTCTATCAGACCTCGATGCTAAAACATGCGTCAGATGAACTTGGTCATTGCCAGAAGTGCAAGAGATGGAACACCACGAATATGTTCTCCAACGAGCCCCAACCAACGATAGCTACCAAGTTCAAGAAGAGTCTCATCTCTAACTTGGGTAACACTGCGTTGACGCAAATGTGTCTGCTGATGTTGTGCACCCTTGCACTCGTTGGTGCCTCGATTGCGATTGCCTTGCCGTAAGTGCCACTATTTGTAATGTATATACCCGCTGACGCTTCCAGTCTGGGTATGGCAAATAAGAACCAAAAAGAGAATTGCAACATCTGGTATTCCGATAGCGAGAATAAACCCGGGTATTGCTCCTTGTCGGATACAGCACGATTCGAACAACTGTCTGGCGGTTGGGGTGGCTTCAACAGGAGCTTAACGGCTACTGCACTGGAGCCAGATCGTCTGAGTAACGAGGTTTTGTCATTTGCGATGTGAGTAAAACTCTCGTTTGAAGAATACCGCTAACAATCGACAGTTCGAACGGCGCGCAGTTTATATACTCGCTTCTGTATCTCATGATGATCTATAATATAACTCTGATTAGCCAGGTTCGTCAAGAGATTCTCCATAGCGCTGGAGGCTGTCTAATGAGACACAGGAGCACACCTGGGGTAAACTTGAGTACGGACGCAAACGATTGCGTACTACACTTGTGGCTGGCGAGAGTTTCGCGCAGGATTATCTCCTGCAACTGCCGAAGAAGATTCTCTTTCCCACCATGGCCTACAGCGTCTTGACTCATTGGATGCTTGGTGAGGCACTCCAAACACAAGAAGCTATCTGGCTCGAGAACGTCGACGGCCGCCACGTCGAACATTCCAGGTACAACGTACGTCTGCCCTTGGAAAATTTACAACAGAGCTGACATCTGCAGGTAACATACGCTGCGTACCCGGTGTGGACAGCAACGTTCCTCAGTCTGCTTATGACCGGCGTGTGTTGGTGGGCCTTCACATACAAGCGTGAAGGCTTCATCCCACAGATGTACGGCAGCATCAGAGTGCTCTGCGCCGCAACAACGCAACTTGACGATTTTCCTTCGAGTGGGATACAATGGGGCGATTTGGGAGAAGGTAAAACGTTTCGACATGCGGGCCTGGCAGCTGAGGAAGTGATGAAGATCGTGCCAAATGCACTCTACGCTGGAAGAGATCTAGACATGCAGGGCAAGACATTCGACAGAGAGACGCTGGACGAGTAGATGATGCAATGTGCCGAACGGGGAGATCCACAGCCATCGAGAAAGGAGGGCAGAGCTTGACCGCTGTGTCTGAGTCACGACGCGGAGAGTGCGGAGAGAACGTGCCCATTTCTCCGCATTCGTACTTAGATCTAGAATACGCTATCTACCGGAGTATCTTGAGCTTAGGTAGACCCCTTTCCATAACCCTGCAGCACTTTACCAGACCTTCGGATAATTGCTGCCTGTTCCGCACGGCTTATGTCGCATTGAGTCCTTGTCACCGATGCAGGATGTTGGCCACATCACCACCAGTTGATATGTAATGACACCGACAAACGAACAATTATTTAGCTCTTGAATTCACGAATCGTGCCTGATGATTTGCTTGGTCATTCGGGATATCGTAAGCACACAACGTGCTTCGGAGTTCGTTGCATCCAACCAAACCCGGCGATCTCAAGCATTGGCGATACCGGACAGTGCTGTGAGTGGTCAATTCAAGGCCCACTAAATAATGTGAGCAACGCCCTTTCCTCGCGCCCTACACCTGCCTGTCTTTGGCAACTTGTCACTGAGCAGCGAGCAGCGAGCACCGCGCAGTCCATACCGACCCGTCGTTGCACCACGATGATGAAAAAATTGCTCATCGGCGGACACCGATCGTTGAGTGCGTTGGAACATTCAGTCTAACATCGTATGGCATGGTGGGTAAAATTTGCAAGGAGGCCAATGACACGTCGACTCCACTCAGTCGTGAATTCTTACCGTAAGTTATTGCAACCCCAAGCTCATTACTCAGCGGCACAGGGCTCCGTAACGTGTAAGGTAGGCACGTGGTAGGTTGAGCCTCATCGCAACTTACAACGCATAGCGCACAACTATAGAAAATCATCGGTCTCCCTTGGCTCCACGAGCTGAATGGCACGGCAGATGGTGATCCGAGATGAGTATGCGCCTTGCGCCGTGTATACTTAACATACACTGTTAATGTGTTTGCTAGCTTTGGGGTTGCGACCGCTGTGGGAAAGTGGAGGCTGAATGCGGCATCACGAGGAACCGCAGTATGCGGTGTCCCCACTCTTCCCATGCGAGCTAGCACTTGGTTCCAGACAACAATCCGTGTCGATTTAAAGTTTTCACCGTAGGCGACAATGGGTCTTTGAGAATGATTCGAAGGTCACACATGGTGATGATGAGTTCCGATCTAGCGTCTCGGACGATTGGCTGTCGCTTGTAGGGCGTGGTGGATGAGTCCCCGCATCCTTCCCGCGTCCGTCAGCCAAGCCACGATTTCTCAGCACTCCTTGCACCTGCACCCTGTAGGTGTCAAAGGGCAAGCCACGCCCTTGGTGAGTGACTCAGGCAACGATCTCGTGGAGGTCCATAAGGCGGCCAGAGCCCCAAGTGTTTGTTTGCAGCTTCATACTAAACCAACACAAGACCAAGAACTGGCAGTACAGATCTTTTCCTGTTCCACCTAGCTAGCCAAAGTCTACTCTGCTTTCATAAGCTAATCTCAGCTCTGGTCTCCAACGCCTTGTGCAACCTCATTCTTTGGTCTTATCTCTTCAGCAGCCCTCAGCTTTGAGGCGCACCTCATTTCCAAGATGCTATCCTCCCCACGCGCATCGATCAGCTCGGGCACTCGCACTCACCCTATGAGCAGCCTGGGCAACCAAGTCGCTGCGGGCGTTGCAGGCAAGGTCCGAGTATTGGCAAACATAGGCCAGCCAAACATCGATTTCATTATGGATGACAGTGATGGACCACGCCGTAGCATCCCAAGTTACTCGACCATGGACACTGTTTCAGGTCATATCGAGATCACTGCGCCATCCGACACTCGCTTCGAGGACATTGACATCACCTTCATTGGTGAGTGAACACGTCACCTTCACATGTTGGCTTGGCCAGAATCAAAGACGAGAGCTAATGTCACATGCAGGTACCGCGACCACACAGGTTGATAGAGTCACTACCACACCTTCCATGACAGGACGAACCGAGAGCACGCACAGGTTCCTCACATTGAGACAGCCAGTGGACCAATCTGACCTCCCAACGCCCAGAATATTTGAAGCTGGAAACATTTACAGGTTTCCATTCACTTTCAACATCCCAGAAAGGCTTCTACCCAAGGCATGTACGCACGACGTAGCGGCAGACCACGTTCACGACCAGCACATGGCCCTTCCGCCAAGCTTCGGTGACCCAGAGCTTTCTGGCTTTGGCAACACTTTACTTGACGATTTTGCTCCCGAGATGTCGAAGATCACCTATGCCGTGAAGGTTAGGATTGCTCAGCGAGGACTCACTGACGACATCGTGCACATCCTCGCCGAGCGTCTGAAGAAAGTCCGCGTCAAGCCCGCCTTTGAGGAGCAAGCCCCTCTCAACATCGATGGTAACGATGAGTACAAGCCAAAGCAAGAGAAGGCTGTCAAGAAAGGGCTTTTCAAAGGAAAATTAGGCACACTTACTGCCCGAACCATGCAACCAGCACCTTTCCGCATCCCAGGGGCCCGCACAACAAACAACAACTCAATCACCACAGTCGCTAAGCTAGTATTACGCTTCGATCCAGCTGAAGAAGGAGCGCAGCCACCGGCCCTCGGTTCTCTCCACACAAAGCTCAAAGCGACGACCTTCTACGCCACGTCACCCCGGCACAACCTACCTTCCCGCAACAATGTAGCATTCGACATGTCTCAGGGCGTGTATGCCGAGAACATCGCATTGAACAGCCTCTGCATCTCGAAACCCAAGTGGGAATCACACACTTCGACCTCCAACCCCTTACCCGAATCGCTAGAGCGCCGCGATTCCGGCATCTCCGATAGCAGCACATCTAGCTCCGCGACGGAGGCCTTCGCAGCTGGCATGCTGCCACCATCAAGTAATTACAAGAACGGCATGTTCTACACCGCGTGCATCCTAGTCCCAGTTGCGCTCACGGAGAAGAAGAACTTCGTCCCCACATTTCACTCTTGTCTCATTTCGAGAACGTACACACTGAAATTGGAATTTGCGCCGCAGGGCAGCTCCAGCTTGAGCCTCAAGGTGCCAGTACAGATCTGCGCCGACGGCAGCGATACTGGCATCGAGAATGTGAGGGCCAGGAGCGTGGAGGCTGTCATGTATCGTCAGGCTACGGACATGTTTACACCGCGCAGCGGGCCACCACCGAACTTTGATGGCTCGGTGAACGTGCAAGCACGAGACGAGCTGCCGCCAGACTATTCGGCATTTGCACCGACCACCAGACTGACGGCAAGAGCTAGGGCAAGCTTTTAGGAAGACAACAGAGACCACGCATTGCTTCGATACATCATTTTCTTTGTTTCGTTGAGGATACCCATTATCAGTTTCTGTGCAACGGTTGTATTTGGCGTTTGGGATTGCGCGAACAATAGCGTTTGCACATCACTATCGAATTTCTGCTGCCTAAAGATTAGTTTTATCGGATTGTTGAATACCCTTGCTATTGACGCGCGTCGCGATAGTGTAGTACAGACAGCATAATCACTAAGAGCTAGTCAAATTGACGAACGTTGCGACTGCAGACGTTGATGCTAATTTACTTGACGATCCGTGGCTGCAGAAAGGGCGCACCTGCAGCCGGCATTCTCGGACCTCGAACTCCGAAACATACTTTACTCCGAAGCTGCCTGACTTTGCATCACGACGACATAAAGCTTGGCAACATTGCTCCGTAATCATACAACTCGATGCACGCACTCGTGAAGACTGATTATAGTCAGTCTTTTATAAGGAAATATGTGCTCTTGCGTGACGGTGGCGCTCTACGGCACAATGCTCAGTTGAAGGACGATTTTCCTTAAGAGGCTTTCTTTCGTCAGCGTCATCACCCTGGCATCGGGTTGACTCATCACTATCTCTTTTCATCCATTGTAATGAAGATAAGGTGTTCGGTGGAAGAGATGGTTTATGCTATGTGGTTGCTACATAAGCGACCGTATAGGCACGCCGGCCGTATGGTCACGAAGTTTAAGTTGACTTCTCGTGTACTTCTTTTCAGTGATGGAACGCTACGGCGGCTGGTCAGTTCAAGAAAAAACACTGTCTGTAAGTAGGTTCCGGGACGCTGGTTAGTGATGGTGTTGTCATATGTCGATTCGACTTCGGATTATAATGCACAAGCCTCAAAGTTGGGTGTGACATAGAAGCAGCTCTTAGTCGCATTGGACTGTCCCTTCTCACGGCATTTCTGGTTTTGTCAGCGAGCGCTGAGAGGTTTACTTTCTTGGGGATGACTGCTGTGCCGGACGTTGACTTCCAAAACATTCTAGCAGACGAAGAGGACAACGAGACTGGCGTTATCAACTAGGACAAGACTTATGCAGTACCATGTTACTTCGCTGTTGCAGCTTTTACCATATTTCTGCGCAGCGTTCACTTTTCGCGATACATCAACGACCTCGGAATCGCCCTATACATGACGCGGAACCAGCGCTACTACAGCGAGATTTACGCAGCTCCAATGAGTGCGCCTGACGCCGAATATATCCTTAAGCTGGCTCATTGCTAGTTGTCTAAGGCCGCCATCTATGAAGGTGGAGATTCCGAGTATAAGAATCAAGAAGCTGCTCTATATACTTTGAGTGCTGAATTGACGCAGAAGACTTCGAGCAAGGCTATAAGCAAAGTTAGCTATCAGCTATCCAAATGCTAGAGCTTGATATAAAAAACATTCTTAAGCCAGCACTACCGCACGCTGGACTTTTAGATGATCTGGAGAATGATGCATTAATGGTGGACAACGTTTGATGAACATGTGGCCTTCTATGAGGAGAAGCATCTGAAGAGCTATAAGGCCAGTGTATTTACCTCAGATAACACTGCGGCGGTCTCTGTTCGGAAAGCTGATGCAAAGACTGAAGCAACTAACGAGCCTAGTGACGATAAGGACAACAGTGGCGGCGACTGGAACCAAGCTGATGAGTTGGAGACTCTATTGTTGAGGTCGGTAACTTTAGAAGTCTTACTTTTACAGCCTAATTATGAAATCCATCTTGTATCGAAGCTCCGGCATCCAAAAGTCTGCCTTGTTATTCTCGTAATGCCAAATGGGGTGCTGATGAAGTGCTGCAGCTATAGAGCTTCCTGCCGGCCCCGCTCTGGTCGACCACTAAAAAGGCTAGCGTTTGCGAAGGTAGCCACATCTCTGCCACAATAGCTCACAGTCATCCCCTTACCTCACAATAAGGCTCAGCGAGTGACTCCGAGATATAGTCAAGTATTGCAGAGCTCGGCCATGTGCGTTACGGCGGCGAGTCGCGCAGCGTGCCACAATAATGAGGGGTTTCGTCCACACCAGTGTTGAAGCATGAGGTGATTTAACCCCAGAGCCTTCCCCGCGTCACAAGAACACCAAACCTGGAACAGCTTCGCGAAACTTTGACAACTTTTCGCTTGGCCAACAGGCGCATGATTTGAGAGGTCCGATAGCCTTGGATGACCGGAATGGGCCGTCTTAGCTTAATAAAGTTGCACCCCGCTGGCCTTGGTGCTGTATCATATGAACATGTCGTTATCCCCAGCTCTGCGCAACCTTGCCTGTTCCTTCGATCGCACAAAGTATCCGAGCTTGCCTGGGATCACGGTGAGCAGTCGGCGGTCGTTGAGTCGTTCAAAGAGAAGCACAGCCCCTACATTTGCGTGTAACACATGTTTTAGTATAGCTGCGACATCCATCATATGCGCAAAGCTCGACTTGGCGATTTCGGAAGCTCACAATTCTACCTGTCTGCTCCGAGATACACTTTATATGTACGGGTCCCGAGGTTGCGCTCGAGTAATTCAGGTCAGTCCAAGATGGCAGACAACTCAGACATGAGAAAGAACACAAACGGCAATACCATCGTCATCGCGATGATAGTACCCGCTTGCTGCGTCGTCCTGTTGATGACACTTTTGATACTGTAAGATTTTATGTCTTCTGACCCGGGAATCAATGCTAAAGCTGTGAGCAGTCGCCGTCACAGGATGTACCTTTTGCCAGATTTGTCTCATGATGTTGAGACGGCACAGCAAGCTGAGCGCATGCAACTGCGAAGGGAAGAGCTCGAAAAATCTATCAAGACTGAATCTTTCTACGACTGGCAGGCTACGCAGAAGGAGAAACATCCTGACTCGCTATTGGCGACCGATCCAGTATGGTGAGTATCAGGCACAGTAAGTGGTAGCTGCACACTCATTGAAGCCCAGTGCAATCTGTCTCGATGAGTTCGATGAAGATGCCCAAATACGTGGTTTGCAATGTTCGCACGCTTTCCATACCCAATGTCTCGACGAGTGGTTCGGGCGCTACAATGAGTACTGTCCTCTTTGTCACCGAACCATCATACCAGGGAAAAGAGTCATGCGTGCTAGGATGATGGAGCGTCCGCGGCCGTTGCCTATCGCCTTCATGGTACGGCTTCCCGTATAGCGCTTCGTGTGTACTACGTTGAGCGACAAAACTAATCCACTAAGACATAACAGGGACATGTCGTTTGAAAGCCCGTCTGTGGCGGCGTGCACGCATGCTGTGATTTGGTGCTGGTCCTTGGCAAACCAGTCTACCATATCAGATACAACGACAAGTACCCGAAGGACATACCGCACGCCTTTTTCAAACACCCTTGATGCACTCTCAGCGAAGCACCACCCGTCTGGCAAATTTCGTGTCTGCTGGTTGATCCATAACATGCCTCGTGCATATGGGGCTATCTAGCAGACAGACTGCATAAGCAAAAGCGACGTTGCATAGCGATAGTTACGTACGCGCCTTCCGCTCGCATCGTCAGCGAGTACAGGCCTTGACGGCCCAACACACAACTCTACGCAACACGAGGCGACACTCACGGCAATCGAACGACTCTTTCCCATCCTGAAGTCCTGCTATTTCAAAAATATCTCGGAAGTAAGCACAGGGAAACAAGTGTTTGACAGTAGCGGAGAGGTATTGCACAAAGCTCGAGTAGCGGGGCTCAACAACCCAGCTGGCTTCGACCGGCTCTCTTGTCTGTACCAGGAGCCACCAACAAGGGAAACGGATGCTCCATACGAGGGTGCCACGCCAGCTTGCATATACAATGCGGAGCCCGGCCCTTCGATCTGATAGAGCGCGGGTCGTCCCGTATGCTCACAATAATAGGGACATCTCCGACTATACGATCTACCCGCTCAGGAGTGCTGTAAAGTGCATCACTAGCATATGGGCTGATGAGAATCGGGCATATCTACACCTGGGCAGCCTCGTGCTTCAAAGCTATGCAAGCGCTATGTAGTCAGGCTTCGAATAGAGACTGATTTATTTCGCTTTAGGAAATTTCTTGTCAAGTTTCTCTATTTCAGCCTCGTCTTGCTGTTCTACAGGAGCTCGGTCGAGCATCCAAGGTTGTGATTCTCAACTGTCACGGGCCCTGCGGAAATACCGACCGGGGTCGATGCGCTAAAGACGGGCGGTTTCCTGAGACCCGAGCCCGCCCCGGGACGACTGTAGCCTCCACCTCAACAACGTTGACCTCCGACATGCCATTTCATGCTGTGCCCTCCCAAATATCTAAAAAAAATGCATCGCGTATCGACGTCATCTTTAACACATGGTCGTGGTGATGGCGCACGATCTGCCTGCTCGCCAAGATGCAGCCCGAGAAAAAGCGGGTCCTCAGCTAAATGTCACGCCACCTGTGGTGGTCTGATATTCTATCTGGACGCTCCCAGAACCGTGGGCTCGACAGCTTGTGATTCACTGCGGCACCGAGATACCCGTCCAAGTAATTGAAACTTCTTCCGTCCAAGTGTTCACTCCATCTGCAACAATCGATTCTGCACGCCTGCTGTCGGAACCAGTCGGGTGTGTTGCACTGTATCAAACCCCTTCAACCGCCGCTTTGGAACTCGCCTAGAGTCACCGGCTATTGCCCGCCTTTGCGCTTGCGTGCCTTTCCTCAGCGTCATAAGCAACGGTTCCTTCCAGGTCGATGAGAAGTAGCTCAATTCTTGTACTTGAAGTTGTCTCTGCCCCCGGCGCCGTCCTGAGCGAAGTCTGTTACACCTTCAAACAAAGGATTGTCAAGGAAGTACAGAGCTTATACTCTCGACCCCAGTTGCGTCGGGCGCCTACATCCGGAATCTAGCCGCATCATTGGCTTGGCTCGGACACGTTAGCAGAACTCGTGTATTGGGCTCTCCTGATCAACGCGTGAGCGCTTTCGTGCAACACCCTACCCATCAGCCGTCATCATGACTCTCAATTGGGATGCATTTCTTAATGCTGAGAGCTTGAATATACCGCACGACCAATGGTCCGATCTTTCAGCACCTACAACAGGCCGTCCGTCTTCTGATATGCCCAAGTCCATCTCCTCGCAGACTTCAGGGTCCACGCCTGAGGACGCTACCACTTTCGACACTCTGCTCAGCGGCACATCAGCCGACCCTTACTTCGATGACTCGTTGTTCATATCGAACGACTACTTCCTGAGCGATCTTGAGGTGCTGCAGCCGTATGGCAGTATTGTCGTCGCAGGTGGTTCAACAACAGAGTCCTCACCTGAGCCTTCCACCGCTGCTGCCAATCTCTCCACTTACCAGAACCCCGCATCGATTTCGACGAACTCCAACCAGTCACCCCAGATGGTATCACCGCGCAGGCAGTCCGTCCAGCGTGCAAACACACTCCCTAACCCCGCTTACGAGTCCATGTTTCCCAACAACCTCGAGACAGGTTTCGTAGAGGATTTGACCTTTCCAAATGGGGTCAAGGATCGATCAACACCAGCTAAGCCAGCACTTGACAAGACCAGGACTGCCATGAACCTCACAACCAAGCGCAATAAGAACAAACCAGACATCTTGTCCGCATGCTGGACGTCACCGCTGTGTCCCAATCACGACCAGGACGGACCAGCACCCAACCCGTCCTCTTGTGGCGGAGGTTGCGCTCCGTTCCTGTTCGCTGATCAAGACCACTTGCCGAATATCAATAGTCTACTGACTGAACCTCAAGAGGTGACTGCTGACGATGGTGTTGTGGAGATCCAGCCTCGACGAAAGAAGCGCTCAGAGAGCGAGACATCCTCTGGCGAAGCCACTGGACGTTCATTCCAGCAGCCCGCCAAGACAGCTGCCGAACTTGTTGCTGAGGCACAGCAACGTATGAAGACCGAGACAACAAACGACTCTCCTATCCAAGAATCACCACCCGCTGCGATGGATGATAAACCCAAGAATCGCCGTAGACTCCCTCACAATCAGGTCGAGCGCAAATACCGAGAGTCGCTCAATACTCAACTGGAATCTCTTCGACGCGTCGTTCCATCTCTGCAACAGAATGCACGCGCGTGCGACGGCACAGATATCGAAGACTTGCCAACGCCCTCCAAACCCAGCAAAGCTGTCATCCTTGCTTCTGCAACAGCCCACATCAAACAACAAGAAAAGGACAAGAAGGCCCTTGCTGACGAGAATGCCCTCTTACGAGCGCGAGTTAAGGCACTGCAAGCACTTGTTAAGTGCGATGATTGCAGCTTGATGCAGTATGTCATGGACATGAAGATCAACCAAGCAAAGTGATGGACATCACCGGCGCTCAGACTCCTCGACAAGATGCTGGCAATCTGTCTCAACTATTCACAAATCTCGTCTCACCTATTTTTTACCGTCGGTGTCGCGTTTTGGCGCCTCCTGGAGCATCTCAATGGCGTTCAGAAAAATAGCATTTCGGGTTGGTCTGTCTAGACGGCCAGTTAGCTCCCGTCCAGTGGTGTGACAATCAGTATCCTGTTCCGTCTGTTCCAGGTTTTTAGATAACGTTTTGGTAGCTGGAACGCCCTCAACAGGGTTCCTCGATCCTTCGGTTTGCTGCGCGCAGCGCGCAGCGCGCAGCTGCACGTAATGTCAGGCGTTACGGTTATGGTGTGCCTCGGGTGGCATATGCTGAACAACAGCAAGGCGTTCACAATGCCGCCAACGCCGCTTATGCCCGGCTAAAGTCGGTCGTAACTTCTTCACGATCAATGCACATCTGCAACTTCAGACTTCCAAATCGAACTTCCACCTCATCTGCATGCTCTACGTGATTAAAGCCCGTCTCAACACTTGACAAGGAATAAGCTCAAGAGGTGGGTCATGCAAACCGGTGCGGCAGCGGGCGGAAAAGTCATTGCAGCTGTTGACTCCACCCCGACTCCACCAGACTCCACCAGAGCCCGCCACAACTCCACTATTTATTCGTTTGGCTGTAGATCCCAACTCACCGCCTCGAAATTTGTTGTGGCAAAACCGTAAGGGGGAGGTCAAACAAGGAGTGTACTGGCAAGATCAACAGTCTGCGATAACGAGTACCTGCAAAGAACTGAGGAGTGAGCCGAGGCAGAAATCATGTTGCCATTGGCTGGGATAGTTTCACGTTGTGCGAGCTGGAGGCTGGGTAAGAAGCAGGAGTCACAGTCAAAAGCGAATGGAGACGACTGAAGTTTGAAGTGTAATGACTCGTAGCTTTTCGCTGTTGGTAAAGTAGGTCCCGTAGGTTTGCCCATGTAACTATCCCAGTACGCCAATATTCCCGTAACTGTCCGTTGATCCCAATCCGACCCCGGTATTAAAGTTGATATCGTATCGCGCCAGTATCAACAAGGTGGCGTATCCATATAGACGTGAAGAAGTGCTAATGTAACATCGATGAAGCTAGATGATGGACGTTCTAGTTCTTGAACTGGGGCTCATCGGCCTCGACAGCAGGTGTAGGGGGGACGGAACGGTCTTCCCAGTTGGCCTCTGTGGTATTGTTAGTAACTTGTGGATGCGGTGAAGCGATTATTGCAACGTACGGATGGAGCACTGAACGGTGCCGATGGGCCACTGAGGGCCATCCCAGTTGTCCCAACCCTCCTCGTAGGAGATAATGGCGTCGTGCTCAGCCTTGAAGGCAATCTCCTCAGCGGTGAGCTGGATCTTGGGGATGGTGGTCTGGGCAGACATTCTGATTGATGTGTAGATGATTGTGGTTGATTGGATGAATTTGATGGATGAATTGATGGATTGACTGATGAATGAGAGAAACCTGGGGAGCACTCGAGCTTTTGAATGCTTCCTCGAAAATCTGAAATTGCGGTCGCGATGGAGCGGAAGTCCGTGCTGGTGTAGACTAAGGTAAAGATAGACTCGGAGCCAATGCCGGTATCTCGGGGGTCACGAAGCGACAAGACTAGCGAGTCAAGAACAGGCACGAGGTACGAGAATTATGGGGAGATTCGCCTTCCAGAACCCACTTCCCTGGTCGCCTCCCAGTCGTCTCTGGATGTTCAGGTTTTCTTCCGGATAAAATTGTTCGGCGTGGCGTTCGAGATCTATCGAATGCGGAGGATGAAGGAGTTGAGGTGCAGAACAAGTTTGATGTTGAGCTCGGGAGAGTCCGGCATCGGTCACGCCATCCAGTCTCTCCATAAACGAAAGTTCAAGTGCAAAACAAAATCACCTGCCCCCTGTTGCGCAGATGTGTCAACTGACACTGTCGCAGCTCCGCGATTGTCTGCCGGTTACGGATGCCACGCATGCACACGCCACGCTGCTTTTGCTGATACTCACACCACGCAGGACAGCCTACGATGCGGCTGTCGCTGCAGGTCGATTGCATGGAAGTAGTCGTAAATAAAAGGTACTACCGCAGGCAGCGGAGGGCAGCCCATTCATCAGTAAAGGCAACTTTCATCAGCACAATACAACAATAATCGCAGTCTTGAAAAATCTCATGCTGCAACTACAGCTCATCGTCGACACGTTGTATCACAATTTCATCCCCGCATAGGACATCAATGCACGCGAAACCCGAAACTCGGTCCCCGCGGTTCAAACCTACGATGTCGCCCTTCCCCAACGTTCTCCACCCTTCCACGCGCTCCACTCTTCTCGGCGATCGCCAAATGTCGGCATCAACACCTTCCCAAGAAGAACGCAAGAATGCACATCAGACGGCACATCAAGTTGACCACCATCACATCTCCGCATTTCTGTTCAGTTTTTTGAGCCATATGTTTGCACCAGCCGCGTGTCAGCAGTGCACTTCTTCAACAACGTGTTGGACGACCTCGCATCATAGCGACTGTGTAGCCAAGAGTAATGATGGAGGAGTAATAACGATGGAAGATGATTTCGTGCTACTGGAAAATAGGAGTAGCGAAGATCAAGATGGTAGACCACTCTGCCGCGAAGCAACGATCGAGAGTTGGAAGGCCCCAAGAACAGTGCAGAGAAAGCTTGGAAATGCACGGCGGTGGACTGATTTGCCGTATTTTGGCTGCCCGTAAGCGGCAGGAGAGAGTTCGGAGGTTTGAGGCAAGGAGCATCCACAAACCAAATAGATCAAATGTAGATCTGGCAAGCTCGTGGCGACCGAAAGGACCGCTAGGTGATGCCCAAGCAGCACATTATTGTCAAGGCTGCTTTACCTACGAGCTGAGCAGTGATGATAAACACATTGAAGAGAAGGTTTCTCAAATCGCAAGCAGCAGTCAATGATTCCAGTCATCCGAGTACTATAGCCCGTTATCCGCAATGTAAATGCATATCCGACGCCCATGCTGTGCAGACGCTGTCCAGGAACCCACAAAACGGCTCAGATGCAGGAGCCAAGTAATAATGGCAGCCTCGTCAGCCTCAAATCGCCTGCCCATGCACGATCACCATCCCTGGTGGCAACGTTGACTCGGGACCAACGCTGGAACGCTCTCGATCAGCGAGGGACGGGCCGGGCGGGTTGCCTAGCATGGTTGAAGGGGAAGGTACAGGATAGGTGCATGAATGGACACGAAAACAAAGGCTAATGTCGATCGCAGAACAACCAATTAAGGCCGTTTAATGTAGGTACTGGCCATTCAGAAACCTCGAGAAACGTCTGTGCGCCACCTCGTATTCTCATTCATTCATGCACCTATCCTGTACGAGGCGAGACGCTGGAAAGGTGGGAAATTGCGCAGATAAGCCCCTCAACACAAAGCAAGCGCTTTACGCTCCATAACGCCAATGGAATAGTTCTTGGCCAGATTGTCAAGCGCCGGCTCCGTGTTATTCGAGAGCATACCTAGAAAAATCGTGTCGCCTTTACGCTCGTCATCTTGCTGCCGTTCGCCATCAGCCCCGACATCGATGCAATGCCTGCAGATGTTCTAGCACTGTTAACAGCTGAACTCATTTTCTGGTAAGGCCCCGTCAAAGCGGAATGCCCAATACTGAGATGGCAGGTTTCAGTGTGAAGCATTGCAACGCGGACGTATATAGCCTTTCACAGTCTGCATGCTGAGCCTGCCAAGTATATCTATGTTACGAGCGAGACTGTCATGAGGCGCCTGCCTTTAGGCTTTTGTGGCAGGGTGTTCCATGGTCAACTCTAGAAGCATGGCTTTCACTTCCATCTAGCAGAGGCTGCCAACTGCCAACTGCAGATACTGACTACCTATGGTAGTAAAAAAGTTTGAAGTACAGATATGCTCTCATTTATTACACCTTTCTTTAACGGTCCTTTGGCCGCTGCAATGCTTGTAGTGCTAGCATCGCAGCGAGCTTGTCGTGGAATTCGGGGAATTACCTCATTCATAGCTGGCTTTTCCAACGCTTCGAGGAGAGGCAACGCACATTCGATTCTAGTAAGTTCACCTATCTGAACTTCTGCCGGTAAAAGCTTCTAGTGTACTGTGTCGCAGTCCAGCGTCGTGAGATCTTCTCGGCGTCATAGAAAGACCATGGGCAATTCTGCCGGTCTTTGCAACTGCGCGAAGTTCAGCGCACCAGCGAGCAGTCAGTTGCAACAGTTTGAACTGCCCAGGTGGCATGTCACTGCAGGAACCAGCCACTGCGAATCATTTAGACGCATTGATTTGATGGGAATAGTGGTCGAGCATATATGACAAAGCTGGATATGCCCAGTCCAGCGCTCACCGCCCACGTGAGTTATCAGATTTAGCGATCAGTCATGTCCCCGTTCTTGGCGCCGCCCATGCACCGAGAGAGTCACTGCACGCATCTCATTGGCCAGAAACCTGCGCATTCTTGCAGTATAAACCACTGGAAGGGCAAGGATGCAACGGTACCAGATCCATATTTCAGACCTTGAGAACATGAGTACCGTCGAAGAAGGCGCAATTGCGCACGAGACAGTGCATAAACCGATCAATATCGACCATGATGTCGAGAAGGGGAGAGGTAATGCGTTGGACCACGAGGCAACGGGTACGCCTTCCTATCGCCGTCTGATACGCGAGCTCACATCACACCAGGGCTCTACGAGAAGCAAACTGATCTGCCGCCACTGAAGGGCCTGTCATTCCTCGACCGATTTCTGGTACTCTGGATTCTCATCGCTATGGGCGTTGGCATTGCGATCGGCAACACTGTCGATAATGCTGGACCTGCTTTACAACGGGGCGAGTTTGTCGGTGTTAGCATACCCATCGGTATACAATCTCGTAACTTCATAGATCTGATTATTGACTGACAAACCTTGACAGCCATCGGTCTCCTTGTCATGATGTACCCCATCTTATGCAAAGTTCGCTACGAAACATTGCACCTGCTCCTCTCGCACAAGGAGCTCTGGATACAAATCGGCATTTCGTTCGTTCTGAACTGGATGATTGCGCCGCTTTTCATGGTCGGCCTGGCATGGGCCTTCTTACCAGACCGCCAGGATCTACGAGAAGGATTAATCTTCGTCGGCATCGCACGCTGCATCGCCATGGTGCTCATCTGGACAGACCTTGCAAAAGGAGATGGAGACTACTGCGCGGTACTCGTGGCCTTCAACTCGATACTGCAAATCGTTCTTTTCGCACCGTTGGCAATCTTCTACGTCCAGATCGTCAGTCATGGAGCAAAGACCAGCATCTCGTATGAGAAGGTCGCCCAGAGCGTTGGTGTCTTTTTGGGTATTCCTCTCGGTGCCGCCGTTCTCACGCGGCTGGTCCTAAAAGCGATCATTGGCGAGGAGAGATACCAGCGTCGCTTCCTCCGATACGTTGGACCCCTCTCCCTCATCGGCCTTCTCTACACCATCATTGTCTTATTCGCCAGCCAAGGTGCCCACGTAGTCAGACAGATCACCGACGTCCTTCGAGTTTGTGCACCCTTATTAGTGTACTTCTTAGTCCTCTTCTCGGCTACCGTGTGGTTCTGTTACAAGATGGGTTTTGCCTACAAGCTCAGCTGTGTCCAGGGGTTCACAGCCGCGAGTAACAACTTTGAGCTTGCCATTGCCGTAGTAGTTGCGGTGTACGGTGCCTCGAGTGGACAAGCGTTGGCGAGCACTGTCGGCCCGTTGATCGAGGTGCCAGTGCTGGTGGTTCTGGTGTACGTCCTTCAATGGTTAAGAAAGCGCTGGCAGTGGGCCTAAGAGGTCGGTTGGATGTTGATGGACTGAAACAATCAATCAGCGTACAGATAGAAGCAAAGAGAGCGTTCGCATATCACATTAGCGTGAACATCATTTCTAGATTGGAGATTGTTGGCGAGAGCTGGACATGTGATGACGGGATAGTGTCCCAAAAAATACAGAAGAAAGAAGGTGACCCGAAAATCTACCTAGGGCGACGACTAACACAGCCACTCAAATATATCGAACCTTCCACAGAAATTATGCATACGAAGCGTAACCGTGGTATCGGGATTCGTCCATTTCCAAGCTAAGACTATTAGGGCAGTGTTTGACAGTAACGAATCAAGATGCCAAAGCGTTCGGCTTCGAACCTTCCATGGTTCGTATCACGGCCGCTGCGGCAAGACTAAACTGCCGTAGTACGTAGCAGCATACGCCATCGCCTATTGGCGCCGGAGGTAACACCGGTGCCAAAGTGAAGCGTCCTGACCACATTTACGGCTTTTACGAAAGACGGCTGCATGCGGCCGCCATAATTTTGGGGGCGAACATTCTCGGTAACGTGTTTCACCAGGCAACCCAAGCAATAACTAGCGAGTGCTCTCCTTTGGCGGGACATCATGAATCGTACTCATCGTTCACTCGGCAACTGACGGACTTGTCGATGAGTACGTGTGTCCAACCGGACGTCTGTCGTCCAGGAAATTGTCAAGTGCAACTGACGACAACCCAGAGCCTGGAAGGTGACTGTTACTTTTGTTCCTCTTTCGATGACTGTCGAGATGTGCACATCTCTAATATTGATCATAGAATCAAATTCCACGCTGTCGTGGACGAGGGGCGCTGCTTTTGTACTGCTGCATAGATATAACCGCTCGTGCAATGGCCGAAGGAGAATCACGGTGGGACGTCTGATGCTAGCCAGCTGGCCGTTCCGTCCATGACTTGCAGAAGGTGGTTCGAAGGGGTCGGGCAATCTCGTTCAGCCGGAGACTTATTCTAGTTGGATGTAGCATCGTCGTCGATCTCCATTGTGGAGTCGAAAATCCGCGATGTATTCGCCCAGTGACTCGGAGACAGCGAGCGGTTTGCAGTGTTACAATTTCTGGAGCGCAATAGGCCTAAGCGAAGCCACTACGATTGACAGGATGGTAGCTCTTGTAACACGCCAATATTAGTGACCAGACAGACTGTTATCACCATTGACATGGCGAAAGTGATCGCGGGAGGGCGAAGCTAGGCTTCCAGTGCCGTGTCCCAGGCGTAGCGCTTCTAAGGGTGGAGACCGAATCGAGGGTACATGCTCTGGTCTTGATCTGTGCCGGGACTCGAAGCGTCTGAGCCATCAGCATCGCACTGCAGATGCTTGCATGTCCGATTGTGCCCCGCTGATGATGTGGAAGCTTGGTTGTGCTCAATTGGCAATCTGATTGCTGTTGGGCTGTTAGTACCGCTCCAAGATTTTTGCGTGGCTTTGTTCTAATGTCGCTTGCTCAACTCGCTGGTATGATTGCACATGTTCGAAAGAGCCAGATTTTGTGCAATCGAGTTGCGTCTCTCGTGGTGTGTACTTGTATATGCGAACATCACCATTTCAGGCTTTTCCCAGATCAGGGGACTCGAGCGAGGCCCCCAGAGAAATGGTGTTTATGAGTCTAATGCTAGAAATTAAAATGAAGGGGGTCGTTCTGTTGTGCTTGTGTATGACGATATTCAGGGTGACAGCCCTACGTTCTGAGGCTGACGGCAGGGCGCTTTGATTTTGCTTGGTCCACGTAAACCTTTACACCGCCATTTTGAGCTGCAATTCAGACATTCCCAGACACATCAAGACCGGACGTCCTCTCTGGGGTTGTTCAAGTACTCCGTTTGGATCTGGCATAAGGTAGGTGATGCGTGTGAAAACATGGCTTTGCTCTGTAAAACCGTTAGGTGTTTAGTGGACAAGCTTAGGTAAGATATAATTCGAGCCACAAAGTCAGTTCAGTCGAAAATTAGCTGCTGCTTCCAGCAAACCTACCGATCTTGTCGATCCGTCGTGTGAGTGCTGCCAGATCACCTGTGGCCGGTGTGCAGTGCGAAGAATCGTGCAGGTAAAGCGACTAGACATGCCACGCTATAGGAAGCGTTGCTATAGGCAGGGCGCAGATAGTGTCGGCACTAGTAATCAGCCATGTCAGTCTGAATCGCAGCACTGCCTGCCTGCGTATAAAAGATGTGGTCTGCACGAGCACTTATGCAGTCGCGCTGCACGTTTTCGAGTACCGTTACCTATTGGCGTGCTAATCCTGGCTGAAATACTTCATTAAAGGAATGCGCCTCTGTTGCAAAACGAGTATGACTACCCTGTCGATGCCCACATAACGAAGACACAGGCTAGACTCGCGGCAGGAACAAGCTGGCACCGACGCGCTGATCGCGGTTGCTGTGCAAGCAGAAGAAAGTGCCTCAACGACTGGACACGCCTTCCCCAAATTACCGGTCATGAATCCGAGGGGCTGGTTCGGCTACCTAGCGGCTGCCATGTTTCACCTTTTGCCTTTGTCCACGCTGCCCTCAGCAGGGAGCACGTTAAGGTGAAGCACGCCCTCACAGTCGAAGCCAATACGATATTTCATTTGCAAGCGCCGAGCAGCCTGTTCTCTCGATTTACAAGAGAGTGGACTCGTAGCCTTCAATTGCTCCCACAGGCTCGGTGAAAATTAGCTTTGTGGCTCTTGCTCCAGCAATCCCAGCGCCAAAATCCACTAAATCCTACCCAAACAAGTCTTTGCTTAGCGCAGGATGTAGAAAGACCTCACCAATATCCGGTTCCAAATTTCTCGAACCACTGACCGCCACAGAGCAGGCTCAGGGACGTCAAAGACAGTTGTATGTCATGAGAGACAGACCTGCTCCTGCTGCCAGCATCCCAAGCAACTTCACTTTGTCTCATGACATGAAGTATACGTCTTCATTGGGCATTGTCACTATCTGACCTGTCAGGGGAGATTCGACGTGCTCGCATCTTGCCTTTCAGTCTGATTGAAACGAAACTTGCAGGATAAATGCGGTAATCCATGCGCACGCATATCTCTTACCAATCAGTGCGAAAGCCCCCCTCTCTGGCATTGAGTGAAATGCGGCAGCTAACGCATGATCCGGATGTGTGATTCCAGGCTGACGACCAGATTCTTGGGATTCAGCGACTCGCAACATATACGTCTCCACGTCATGTACTCCTACATCACAGCTTGCTGGGATGAGGAGCGCCTCATTGCCCTCAGACGACCAATTGTGCAGCTAAATTTACGCTCGTATACAGAAGCCATACGGGTCAAGTCGTGGGTAACCTAGTGTCCTGCATTAGGCACTTCTCACCCGGCAGAACCAGTGGCCGAGCCAAAAATCGGTCATTGCAAGCAAGCAAAGTCCGTTCCCGCAACTGGCCTCCTGCAACTCGCCAGTACCTAGGTTCTATCAGATCTGAGCAATCGTTCAGGTCAGGAAAGACCAGATTTGATTTCTCGACTTTACGAAGCCAGTAACCACAACATATACAGATTTTATCTCCACACAATTGCCTCCAGCCCCTTGCTGCGCTTTTGCGGTACCGCCTGCGGGCCGGCACGGGCAGCGATGGGAGGTGCACTGATGCGGCAGTGACCGTGCCTCAGTGCTGCAAGTCGGAAACATGATGGCAGCTCATATCGGTCGCGCTCAGATCAATACACGGATTTGGGCACCCTCTCCAAAGTTCCCCATGATTGCCGCTATCCCAATAACGGGCCATGCAGGAAGCCGAAGACAGGCTTACCAGGCGTACGCCTCATGAGACGGTTGTGAATCATTTATATTCCTACACAGACGTGCAGCTGACGCTGACCAAAACAGGCGTCTTGCGTCAGCAATGGGTCGGTTGAGAATTGTGCTGGGGAGCGCGGAGATTGGTACCAGCGTGCTGGAATCAAACCCAAACTCTCATCACGGTCGACTGCGCAAATGCGTCGCGCATGCCGAGCGACGCTCAACCCTGGCAGAAGTACCGAAGGACGTGTTCCATCGGCCCATGCTATGGTTGCAGCACCTGTCACGGTTTCACTCGAGACATTGTCATGGCAGCATCAAACGGTGTGGATAGCAGCGACTGGAAATGGAATGATGGCACGGCTTGATTAGTCGACCCAAGCAGCCGGCGGCGATTGGAGAGGTGTTCGGCGCCGGCGAGAGCAGTCCTCTTCGTCAGCCATCAGCGAGCCAAAGCAGAGGCGGTATCATTCATGCGCACGACCTTGCACTAGGGGTTTCGTGTGCTGAGCGGTGAGGGCACAGAGCAGCGCAGCGCCGTGCAGCGCAGCGCAGCAGCAGCATGAGCGGGACGCAGCACGGTAGCATGGGCGAGCAGCGTGCGCAGCGTCCGTCAGGAGGCAAGCACGATGCTCATGCATTCCTCAGGGCTCAGGGCGCCTGCGAGACGCTGGCAGGCTGCGAGGTGCCGTCTCGCCAGCGGAGGCCGTCCAGGGCGCGGCTCTGGCTCTGGCTCCGGGACGGCGCAGGGAGCTGGCAGCAGCGATGGGTGAGGGGCTCAGGACACGGACTGGGGAGATCCGCCGAACTGGCTATTCGCAGAACCGACAGGATGGATAGTGGGACCAGCACTAGGCCGCTATTGCTCACGCTCCGAGCACACCGGCGGGCGTCCTGCTGTCGCAGGTTGCAGGGACCAGGGTTCAAATTAATAGTGGTGCTGTTAATGGCTTAAGGCGCGGGTGGTTCCCAGAAGCACCAGCAGGTGGACCCAGCCGCCTCGGGCTGCCTCTGCTCGGGCACGCAGAGCAAGAGCCCAGCGCCTGCGAAGGGACGCTTGAAGCAGGGGTGTGCGGGTGCTGTCTTAAATAACCCTCCCGCATCTACTCCTGCCCTGATGACTGAGAGAATCCCGGCCGTTCTGCCTGCCCAAGTGCTATACCTACAGTAGTGCTCCACGATCCCGGCAGGCCGTCTCGACTAATAAAACCGACACCACTCGCACTTAGCATCGCCGCCGCTCCCCCAGCAGGGCCTATCCTCCCTACCCATACGTCCATACGCGCCCCCAGCTGGAGACACCCTCCGTATCTGACAGTGCTGCCCTCTGCCCGCCCGCCTGCACGCTGCAGCCCACCGCTGCCTCGACGACCAGCCTGCGACCGCGTTCACGTCTTATGACCAGCGCGCCCTCACGCACGACACCAGTTCTCCGCCCGGCTGACGAGGCTGTTTATTAGTCGACGCTGCCCGCCCACGAGGCCTGTTTGCTGCTCAATATCGCCCCAATGGTCACAATGGCATCGAATGGGTGAGTGCCCTTGCCCTGCTCCTGCTCCTGCTCCTGCTCCTGCTCCTGCTCCTGCTCCTGCTCCTGCTCCTGCTCCTGCTCCTGCTCCTGCTCCTGCTCCTGCTCCTGCTCCTGCTCCTGCTCCTGCTCCTGCTCCTGCTTCTCCCCGCTCTGTGCGACCTCCCGTCCCGCGTTGGCGTTGGCGCCCGCGCTCCTTCTGCGCAGCGAGCGTCTGGCGTCATGCGCAGCACCGCTGGGACTGCGCCCACTGCAGAGCAAAGCTGGAGAGCCTGCAAACGCAGACAACTGACCAGGCCGCAGATTGCCCGTGCCCGCTCAAAACAGCAATTACCTTGAAAATGGCCGCTACTACCACGGCTACCGGAGAGGCATCTACCAATATCCGTGCGACGAGGTGAGCAGGCCACGACAGCATGGCAGTTCCAAGGCCATTTTCTAATCGACTCGCCCAGCCTGAAAAGGACCGCATGGACATCTACCACAAGATGTTCTCGGTCGCACGGCGAGACACACTGCACCAGGCCCCCGTGCCACCCTACGGAGAAATTCGCATTCTCGATGTGGGCACAGGCACTGGCATCTGGCCGATAGACATGGCCGAGTAAGTGGCAGAGACTAGATTGCGTGGTGTGCAAGGCTAACCGTGTGCGTAGCAAATACACAAATGCCGAGGTATGCAGACGCGCTTTTTCTGTGCTGCATTGCGGCATGAGACAGACAGCTGACGATAATCGCGCAGGTTTTAGGCTTGGATCTGGTCAACATCCAGCCGGAAAGGTATGTGCCCACCCTTGCACCTGTCTGTCGGCACACGCACTAACTGCGCCCATGCAGAATCCCCCCGAATCTGCGTTTCCGTGTACCACGCGACTACGAGAGCCCGTGGTCGCTAGGCGAGGATTCCTGGGACCTGATCCACCTACGAATGGCCTGCGGCAGCGTCACGAGCTGGCCAGAGCTGTACCAGAAAATCTTCGCGTACGTAGCCCCCCTTGTGCGTGCATTATCGAGCCTAATAATCGCAGGCACCTGAAGCCCGGCAGCGGTTGGATCGAGCACGTTGAGATTGATATGCAGCCGCGCTGCGACGATGGCACACTCGATCCCAAGGGCAAGCTCGTCCAGTGGTACGGCTATCTCGCAGACGCAACATGGCGAGTCTCGCGTCCAATTGCATACGACCACCGGACGCGCCAGAATCTGCAGGCAGCCGGCTTTATTGACATTCAGGAGACAGTGATCCGCGTTCCTTACAACTCGTGGCCCAACGACCCACACCAGAAGGACATCGGCAGGTGGTACAACCTAGGCATCACCGAGGGATTGGATGCACTGTCCTTTGCCCCTCTCACACGCGTCTACCAGTGGGATCTCAACGCCCACGTTAAGCCGCTCCTCGAGGGCGTCAAGAAGGAGATTTGCAACCGCAAAATTCATGCGTACAACAACATGTAAGTCACCTGTTGTACCAATTCATTGAGGTTGCGACCCAATGCTGACCCCTTGCTCCACAGTCATATCTGGACCGCCCGCCGACCTCAGCAGTAGCATTGTAATATGCTAAAATTGAACTTGCAATGCTGTTCGTGCAGCCGCTATTTCTGGCCGTGTTCACCTGCCACCACCCCGCTCTGGCCGATATATTCGCCAACGGGCCATACTGCATTCCTCCGATTGTTGTTCGGATCCATTGAAGAAATGCGAGACGCTGGCCTGCAACCTCCAAGCGCCGACCCGGCTCTGCAGAAATCCCGTGGTCCGAGATTGTAGCGGGGGCCCACCGTGCGTCGAGCCCATACCACTGCTGCGCTGCTTTGATCGAGCCTGCGGTTCCGCAAGGCGGTGCAGTCAGCGCATACTCCGCCTATTCGACGCAGAATTCACTTTGTTTTCGAAAATTAATCATCACATTCTGGCGGCGCTACTTGCGACGGGAAAACCTGGAGTCCTTTGACATCTCATCGTTCTGGCGTTTGGTCATGCTTGGGAGTATGATACCATGATTCTGCTACTACGACCTCTGAACGACATGACCAAGATTGTTCTTCGAGCAAATATCACCTTTCTACGCATTTTGTAGTCTTTTTCCGGTACCATGGCTATCATGGGTATCATGGCTACGCTCTGGTCAGTTGTCTCAGCGTTTCCGCATCTTCGCGAGGCTTCTTCTGTTTCTGGCGGACAGGCTTGAGAACCTGGTGGTCGGTCTGCGCACTTTGTCGCCCAGCATCCCTGGTCTGCAACCTGCCAGACATTGCATCCTACCTTTCGGTGTATGAATACTGTTCTCCAAATAAATAATATACTCTTTTTCATCCGCTATGCCAATATTTAGTGACGTTGTATTCGCACTTTGCTGATTCGACAGACGATCTCCAGATCCCACGCGAAGATGGCTGCAGATCCCCACCTCCACCTGATGGCCGCCACGACGTTCTGCACGTCAACTCGCCACGAGTCGGACATTACTCTTCGTTGCATGTGTCATTGCCACGCGTCGCTCATGACGTCTCGGGAACAAGCCATGTGCCCTCCACGTATGCGCAATGGCGGTGCACATCAGCGGTGCTCTTGATGCATCTCCGGCAGCGTGAATGGCGCGTAGAACATGCTGCCTCGCTAGGCTGCCTTCCCGACTTTTCACCGCACAACGATACAAACACGGATGTACTTCTCAAACCGCAATACCAACGGGGACGTGCGACTCTCACGTTCGCAGCACCTGGCGCCTGCGACCCTTACTCGACCGGCTACACTAATCTCGCGCGTAGGTTGTCAACACGAGGACGGGCTTGGGGGGCCAAAACTCTAACATGATTCATCTGCCGATGAAGTCACAATCTGGCGGAGGGGCGTTCCGCCCAGGAGCCGCGGGAGCTCAACTGGCATCTCGGCCGGTCCAACCAACTGGAACAACTTGGCGTGCACCAAGTCCGACCGAACGCCAGTCTGCGCCAGACGCCCGCTGCTCCCGTCTCGCTTCGCCATTTCCAGTTCCTGCTCCTGCAGAATCCTTCGGCGCGTCATCTTCGCGATACTTGCTGGTCTCACTCTCGAGTCTCGACTAGCGCTCAACCGCTTGCTTTTACAAGGCAAGCTGACGGTACTTTCTCGGCCTTACATTCTGGCTGTCTTTTGCGCGCCGGCTTGCACTCGCCAACAAAGCGAACCCGCGACGCCATCTCGTCTATCTGACACCAACGACCCGCGAACACAGCGCCGGCCGGTTGACAGTCGGCGACCAGCCCTACAGGACGCCGCTTCCAGGGCGTGATTCGCTGCGCGCTGCGCGCTGCCTCTCCCTGACCTCTTGCCCGTCCGGGTGTGATCAGCCTGTGGAGAGCGCTCAGCGCGGGAGCACGTGTATAACTCTATGCCTCCGGTCAGTCTCCAGCAGCGACTCCACCGCAACCCACACGTCAGCCAGATGCAGTAATCCGAACCTGCGAAACAGCGACCCCATCCCAACAACGTTCAAGCCCTGAACCGTCGCGGACCCCGTCATCCGGTCGACGTCCTAACTCCTGCATGACCGCGCCACGGCCTGGAAAACTCGCGCCGTAGTTGCGCGACGCCTCCACGGCGACTTCAGAGGCCGCAGTCCGTCTGCTCCGTTCATCCAGTACTTGAATTCCCCGCAGCGCAACAGCATGCTCGCCATGTCATGTCAGCAAGTATAGACTATAATCAAACTCTATACGCATAGTGCAAAAGCGGGACAGGCGCACCGCGCACGTTCAGATTCCCAACGCACTGGGCGCCCTACTCGCTACAGGCCCGCCGGATGTCGACTCGGAACTTGTGGCGGCCATCAGCTTACACCAATGATCCGGTTCGAATAGAACGGGGACTTTGTCTACTTTGCTCAATGCAGGAGCATGACCGTAATGAGCCTTCTACTTGGCAGGACGAATCACCAGCTTCAGCATACGCGTTAGAAGAAGCATATTTCTGACGGGGCTGTCTCCTTCCTATTACAGGCCAGGTCTGGTAAACTAGGCCTTCCCAAGCAAGAAACGGATACCGTACCCCTTCGCACCGGCGTCGCACGCGCAGTAAGTGCATTTCCTCCTCTCCACTGCTTCCATGATGAGCAAGCTGGGGCCATATGACTTCCTCCCCCGCGCCCGCACTTGTGGGCGCAGGGTCGCAGGAACGATGCTTAATCACACCAGCAAGTCCATATCTTCTCAACATGCCTGATTATTTGCAATGCACTTCGCTAGCCCCGCTATAGTCGCGTTTTCTTTTCGGCTCAGCGCACTGATGACTGGTCTAGGAACCACCTTCGGTGATTGTATGACTCTGTGCTGTCCCGCAGGCGCAAGCAGGTAAGCTATAAACTCCCGGTTGATTGTCAAGTCCAGCATCGATGGTGAGTGTGCTTTGTGTATGTAGCTAGGCTCGCGGCTGCGCGTAGCCCTGCTGCAGACTGAGCTTGCTTGAGCTGCGAGGGGTCGTGGTTGGCGGCTGCGTTATCTGTGAGATGGTGCATTGTAAGTCTGACCCTGTCATATGTGTAGCGTCCCTGCGTCGTGATAATGTGGATAGAGCTGCAGCACCAGACAAGTGTTCGATCTCGACAACGTCAGACCGTGCAGTCTAGATTTAAGGCAGATGGTGAGGCTGTCGAAGGCTAAAACATGGTGGTTCTTACGTCATGCTCACAGCCACCGGCTCCGTCGCTGGGTCAACTGGAACAAATAATATAGGCCTTTGTCATCTAGGACCCGAGTGCTGACAGGTTACCTGGTGTACCAGGTGAGCTAAGTCACGCTGTCCGTAGGGTCGTTGGTAAGCTGGCGCAGCTTTAGCCTCTACATCTCGGTAAGGCTGGCAAGCTACTAGGTTTGCGCCACACATGTAAGGCACTCCAATTTCAACGTCTGAATATCGTAGCTAGTTCTCGACATTGATCGTCTCTTTGCAACAACCACCGTCGACTTGGTGCGCTCCCCGTGCTCTTCCCAAATCATTGACGCCCGCTTCTCTATGCTGACGCAAACAGTAGTCACGTAAACATGACGTGCTAATGTCCTAAGCGTCAGTACCGCTTGCGAATAGACAAAAGTTGGTCGCTGCTTTCTCACTGTGCGGATGGCACCTCCGCGGTTATGCCCCGACGTTCGCGATGAATGATCACTTGTGCCCAACTCGCGCCGAAGCATCCGAGGAGCCACATGATCCAGCGTCACGAACACGTTCAGACGATATGCTTCTCGCAATACAAGAGCCAACATCACTTGACCCATCACAAATTTCCACGTCGCTCCTTACCAGCAATGATGACGGCACCTCCCGTGACCCAGCGTCGTAGTAGCGATTGCCTCGCGCTAAGCCCTGTGTTCTATGAACGTTTGGCTCAAATCATTCCAGCACACCTACATGCTCACCACATGCCAAACTGACAGCCGGATGGAGCCGGATTGGCGCATACTGACGTCCAATTTAACGGCGATCGCCCAAGAAAAGGTTCGCGATCCGTTGATGATTTGCTGGTCTGATGAAAACGTCAAGGCGATGTGAAATCATCTTGAGTGAATTGGTAGTATGGGCAGGGGCTGTGGCTTGTCGTCGTGATCTCCTTGCTTGAAGATGTGATGACGTGGTAGTTCGTGCTCGTGACATCCAGGCTTGCTTGGGGATTTGGGATATAAAGAAGCATCAACGTCTTTTCTGTTCTGCACATCACGAGCACCGTCACAAGCAAAACAACAATTACAACCAACATCGACTCTACATAAATCAGCAATGGCTTTCGGACGTAGTGCCCATACAGATCGTACCGCAGCTCCAGGAACCGACTATGGTACCCCTACAGACCGCTTAGACAGGGTGTACCGCCCTCTTCTCGCCGCCAACCACGCTCTGCACATCATCTCCTCCATTATTGTTCTAGGTATCTCGGCGTACTTCATCAACGCCTACACGCACAATACCCACCTGCGCTACTGGGTCGCTCTGGTACGTCTCCCTTCCCACTCCACACCTCGTCACTTCCACCACAACGTGACGTAACAACACTTACCAATAGCCCCCAGGCTGCGGCAGATACCTTGCTCTACCTCCCTGCCGTCATCCTACCAGCAATCAAAAAGTACAAGGGCCACTTCGCCCCTTTGGCATGGATCCTGTCGTACCTGTGGCTTACGGCGTTCATCTTCGCGACACAGGACTACGAGTACAACGGCGGGTGTGCTGCGAACTCACCAAGTGGAGTCAACAAGTGCAGCTTGAAGCGCACGCTTGAGGCTTTTGCGTTCATTGCTTTCTTCACGAGCTTGCTGGGTACCTTGCTTGAGGCCCGCCTTTGGCATGGCCACCGCGTTAAGCGTGCGCATGCTGGTAGTGTGGAGAAGCATCATGGTGTTGGTGCAGCGCCTATTGCCTCTCCTTCCGTCTAAGGCGTTAGAGGCTCGGGCAGGGATGGTGAATCTGAGATTAGCGGGTTATGGCGGGGGACTACTGTTAACGAGGATAGGACGCGAGTGTGTAGGATAGTGCAGGTTGCGAGAGCTGGGAGCAACTAAGGCTTTAGAGTAGGGGTGGCTGTAATGTCTAATGTCGGCTTGTGTTCTTTACCAAGATACATGTCGCCAGGCTACCCGTAGTTTCCGAATCGAGCTTGCAAAATGCCATGATCTGTCACTGGCCCTACTATAGACGCAGAAAAGCGTGTTGAGAGATCGCGAATATTCGCTTTACTAGTAACATTTTCGAACTCAAATCTACTTCCAGTTCGACTGTCATATACACATGGGGGTATATCGCGTGGGCAGCTTCACCTACGTAACTTTGGTTGGCCCTTGAAAATCTCGAGGCTAATGGAAACTTTCCGCACGTCTGAGCTGTTCTGGCGACCGAAGACGTTCGAAGCATCGTGAATGGTGCACAGCAGTGCCGTCTTTGATGGCAAAGCGACCGCGATGAGTCTGCGGCTGCATAGGTTCTACTTCCAGACTGCGTCACCCACTTCCAGCTTAGTATGCTTGCGACACCTTTGGCACGAGTACCGGTGACAAGCGATAAACTGGTTCGTCTGTCTTCGCAATCACCTTCGGTCACCAGGAATTCTCCATGATTGGAGTGAATGAGATGCGAGCAAGACAACCCCAGGCTGCTCCTTTGAGCAGGTTGTTCGTTGGCATAGCGATCTTGGCGTCGAGCTGAGAGGGCTTACCGCTAAGAAGGGATCCAATACCCAGGACTTCCTCCTAAAGGTCTTCGATGCAATCAGAGCCAAAGTAGCCAGACTGAAAGGACCGAACCTGTTTCCGGTGGAGGCATGGCATAATACGATGTCGACGTTACTGTGCACTTGGCATGTAAACACTAAGCTTGTGCCGATACCGAAAGTGAGGAGTAGAGAGCAGGGGAATTGCTACATGGTGGAATACGAGTCGGAGGTGTTGGAGCACCATGGTACAGATGACTTCCCGATTTGAGGGAGCGCGACGGGCGAGCTGAAAGACGCGGATACAACCAAGCGTTAGCATGCAGCTTTGGCGATGCAAGTACGTTGAACGTGGCAGGCAAGTGGACGTTTCTTCAGTCGTTGTCGCGCGCCGTATCATTGGTCAGCACCGACTTTGCAGAAACGGTTTCAGAGGTCTGAAATCCTGACGCCAAGAAGTCCATTGTTGGTTGTGATGTAATACTGGCCATACCGGAAGTCCTGGTGGTCTGAGAGACATCAACGTTTTCCCTGGTCGAGCGCAGAGTCAGCCAATTTGTTACTAGCATACTCAATACAACTATGTGTGTCAGCGTGTCGCTGCAGACTCGAGCTTCTCAACTTACTGTCTGTCAAACACATGTGCTGGCAGACATGGCTGTGTGTCGCATAAGGCCAAGTGAGGAAGAGGACGTTGTTCGCGGTCTGCGCGCAGAGCAGGAGGCAAGAGCCAACAACATTGCGCAAGAGCATAGCCTTAACATTGCGCGAGCAGTTGACCCGGGCAGCGGGACGATCTCTGCCAGCGGCTCGCCAGAAGAACTTTGACAGCAATCGTGTCAACATCCTTGCAGGGAACCTGAAGGGGCCGCTGGATTCCGCATGTACAATCGAGCCAAGAGCCGGTCGCAGCTGCCAAATGAAGATTGCAGCCATTACAACATTTACGACGATATCCAAAGCGATCACAGCGATTGCAGAGTCCGGTCGAACACCAATTCGGCAGATACCATCCAGGCGTGACAGTTCAGATCGAGGCGCAATGTACTCATAGCCGATGATTGCAATCCAGCTTGTGACGGTCAAAACTGCGCCAATCACCCATACTGGGTCTTTGAAACGGTCAATGAAGGGTGCGCGGACTATGCGGACACGCTCGACGAGAAATAAATATCTGGACAGCGCATCAGAAATACTGTGGTCGACCACTTCATGGTCCACTTACAGTGCAATTTTTGCTGCCCCATACATAGCAATGCATACTCGAATGGCATTAAAGCATTGCTTGTCTGTAGAGAGACCAAGACCCGCGTTATTGATTCCGAAAGCGAACACGAAGGCGGTACTGATGAAGCCTTGAGTGTAGAACAGCGTGTCAGCGAATCTAGCGCTCGTCTTCTGTCCAGACATGCGACCGGCTCGATAGCCTGTGTTGCGTCAGTGACTTAACAATCAGCACCAATCGCGACGGAGACGACAAACCTTGTGCCAGGGCAAGCAAGAACGCGTAGAACATGCAGGAAACCACCACAAATGTGCGGTGAGTTGCGTTCTCACCCAATACAATAGCGGGTGCATTGTCGCGAGCTATGTTGATACCCTTCTCGACAGGGTAGGCAGCGACAAACATGCCGCTGAGCTGCAGAAGCGCCGGTGCTGTAGTTGTGGCAGATATGTACAGCATCCTTAGAGGTCATGTTGAAATGAGAAGTGGGGAGCAGGCTGAGTTTAACAGTACATCAACGTGTCTGGGTGGAACGATCCATCCGTAGCTTCAACGGTATCCGGGGTTCCGCTCATAGCTGAGTGGTCATGGCGCCAGCGGTATGGCGTACGGTGTGCAATGTTAGAAGTCGTACCCTAGTAGTTCGAACTCACTGTAATGTTGTATTATCAAATGACTTTTTCAGGAGTGTACTCCGGTGGTCGTGGTGCCCGGCTCGGGACCACGGTCAACCATGTGTCACGGTAGTTTTGTGCGCTCAGCCTCGGATTGCACGCTTCGGTTTAGCCGAAATTGAGGATATACGATTTAAGGCTTGGGCTACTGGATAGTCTTTTCTATATGTTACACAGCTGCTGACAACGTTTGACAACGTTCGAGGCCTTGGCTGAAGCGCGTAATGGCGAGAAACCTCGAGATCCACTGGGAGAAGCTTGTTTCAACGTGATGTTGAGTGACTTGCTATGGTAGATCGCAGGCTTCGCTATACCTGACGAATCTATCATTTTCCTTACCGAGGTCACCGAGGATACACCATCCTGGGCATTGCGCCATTGCTTATCGCGAGTTGTTTCGAGGCCCAGTTCGAGGCCCAGTTCGAGGCCCGATTCGAATCCCAGACGATTGCATCTGCGTTTAACAACTGTTCGCCGTGATCAAATCTCGGGTCTTGAAGTATCTAGCCTTATTGTCGTAGCTGACGCTTTATTAGGATTAGTTTTTGCAGAGAACGATGGATGCATGAATGCTCAGACTCGTATTGGAATCCTTCGGCCCTTGTTGATGAGGCCTGGATTGGGCTCAGAAGAAGGCATTATAGTGTTGCTGCTCTTTGTGGGAATGAGAAGTTGTTCAATGACGGAACTCATGAGCCGCGGCGAGAAGAGCTTGAGGTTTGCGCCCAGAACCAATCAAAAGAACGGTAATGTTTCAAATGACAGGTCTTTCCAAACCATGTTGCAAATGCAGATATAGCTTGTCGTCCTCTTTGTCCGTCTTGTGAGATGGAAGGCGGTGAGTGTAGAAGCTATGAAGCCGCGGAAGGTAGATTGTGCTCTGGCCGCCGAACGCGAACCAGAAGCGGGCCGGACCTTGCACTAGGTAGCTTGCAGGCTTTGCCAAAACCACGGTAGAATGTTGTTTGTAATTATTACGAGAAGACATCTCAATACATCTAGGAAGGTTGTGCCTAATTTGAGAGCACTAGTTCATGTGAAGAAGCAAACTTCTGCAATGGAGTTGTCACTATTGGCGTACAATCATCAGCAGATACAACAATGGCAAAGCGAAAGGAGTCTTCCACCTGTAACGCTCAATCGATGCGAATAATCTGACAAGATACCCTACCCGAGTGAACCGTCAAGATTGAGAAGCGATCAGACCCACATTATGGCCAACACAGCCGTATCCCGCATTCGTTTCAATGGCAAGACTGGCGTGTGCCTCTGTGCTGGGAAGGAGGAAGTTGTTATTTCAGCTCGGGCTATCCATATGCCGCAGTTTCCCACAGTTATCCGGTATAAATGATGCTAGGTATCTGGAGAAGCTCAGCATCCAGTCTATCGTCGATCTTACTAGCCTGCCAGAACCTACAAGACCATCCAGTACTGGAGGTCAGGTACAATTGTGAACAATTTGCGCTCTTTCTTCATTACACCCTGACGACTGACGCTCTAAATGTCTCCAGTTACTGTCCGAACGGGGGCCGCTGCAATCTATCGCTATCTATGCCGCCTGACAGCGGGCTCTCTAGCAAGCAGGGCGCAAAATGCAAGACTGCTACGAATGGACATCCGATGGTGCAGTTCCAGTTGTACAGCTATATATAGACGACAACTCTGCGGCCATCAAATCTGCCAAGACCAGGGTGTTTCTTCTTCGCTGCCATGAGGCAGTCCGGATCTCATCATTCTGCGAGGGTCCAAAGGCCTGTGCTTAGCAGTATCGACTCCGCAGTGGCTGTTGGTCCGTCCCGGAACTCCCGCCCAGATACGAGCAGCTACATATTTCGGCCTTTCAATTGCAACTCCAGGAAAAACACCACACATAGCGAGAACTCGATTTTTGGAATTCACTCGTATTTTCGCGCTCAAACGGTCGCTCTTGACGCCAATTGACTAGCCAGCACCCAGCCGCAGCAGCCCACTGCGTCTGACGTGCCATGGCGACACCGTGGCCTCAGCAGCCCACGTGGCCCACCCCATTCCGCGAGCACGCTACACGCCTCAGCACCTACCTTCAGGACGCGCTGGCCTGTATCGATCGCACGCAAAGCCAGCCTGTGCCAGCAGACCTCGTCAAGGTCATTATACACGGCACGCTGACGTTTATACTGAAAGTGCAACACACGCCTGACCTCAGCACGGTGTGCGACGCGCTTAGCATCCTGCAAACTGAGGCCAAGGCGTCCTCCGACAACACCACGCGAATGCTTAATGCTGTCAAGCAGGAACTCAAGACCGAAATAAAGAACACCGCTAATACCGTCCACGCAATCGCCACAAACGTACAACAAAACATAAGGAACGGAGAGGAAGCTAGGACTGCAGCCAAGGAGGCGGTAGAGGTAGGTAAGGCCAATCTGCAGATGGCAAGACAGATCAAAAACGCAGGACCACAGACTGGTGGCGTGCTCAGCTACGCTGCGATGGCGGCGAGGGGCGCACCGCTAGCAAGTACAGCGAATACACAAGTTCCCAGAATGGCTCCTATGCAGACGCAGCGTGAAGTCGTTGTGACCATTAGAGACCCCAGTACAGTGCTCAGCCTGCGGGCGATGAACCCGCGCAACCTTAACGCGCATGTAGAGCGCGCCATCGCGCAAAGCAGAAACGAAAACATTAACAGCATCAAGGTGCTCTCTTCAAACCAGCTAAGAAGCGGCGACCTTAGCATCAGAACGGCGACCAACAAAGAAGTAGAAGCACTAAAGCAGTTCGCTGACGACTGGGTCCACCGCATCGGCAACAGGGCCACCTTGCGGATTACAACCTACGGCATCATCGCACACGGCATGCGCACCAGCACAATAGACATGGACAGGTTTGAGGAGACGAGGGATCAGCTACTGCTGGACAACAAGCCGTTCATCCCACAGGCAGAGATCAAGTACGTCGGGTGGCTGACACGCAACGCACCCACGAAAGCCGCCTCCAGCGTCATCATAGAGTTCAGCAAGGCAGAGGACGCTAACAAGATCATTGACGAGGGCCTCATCTGGCAGGGCGAGGTCTTCCAGTGCGAGCGATACGAGCGACAGTGCCGAGTGAAGCAGTGCTTCAAGTGCCAACACTACGGCCACATAGGAACCCAGTGCAAGGCAACAATCGCATGTGGCTACTGCGCGCAACAACATGAGAGCAGGGATTGTCCGTCCAAGCTCGACCGGAACGTACCCAGGAAGTGTGCCGCCTGCCGAGGCGAACACGAAGCGTGGAGCTACCAGTGCCCTACCAGGAAGGAGGAGAGGGCAAAAGCAAGGGCTGCATACGACGTACGCCCATACTACCACCCAGTCGCGGAGACACCAAGGAACAACATCCCACTGGAGGCGTCGGCCACCTCTGTCCGACGGAGTAGACTCGCCCAAGCTCCCGCATCGACGCAGCCAGCACCAATCACCAGGAACCGATCGCAAACTGGACGAGGACAGAAGAGGACTAATGCAGGAACTACCATTGACTCAGCAGAGCAGCACAACCAGCCAACACACGCGAACGGCAGCCAAAGGCCGCAGAGGCACGTCATACCTACCCGGAGGGCCATGGAAGCTACCGGGAACAGCACGCAGCAGACACAGAGCGGCACTAGCCAGCACATGGAAATCGACTCTGACAACGAAGCATGAATAGACACAACAGACTGAACATACTACAGTACAACGTAAGGAAGTCGAGAGACATGGTCATGGCGTCGCTGCTGCGCGATCAGGCGATCTACGACTTCGACATCATCGCCATCCAGGAGCCGTGGAGGAACCCGTACTCCGCCACCACTCATCACCCAGCCAAGGATAGGTTCCACCTTTGCTACCCAGCAGGAGACGCGGAAGGCCAAGCACGGGTCTGCTTCTTCATTAACAAGAGAATAGATCAGACAAAGTGGCGCTTTGAGGAGCGAACAAGAGACATTTGTTCTATTATTATTAACATAGACTTAACAGACGATCAGCAAAGCCAAGAGCAGCTTATTGTCCACAACGTCTACAACCCGCCAAAGACCTCAAACAACCGGCAGAGTGCAATACCGCAGGTGCGGGAGGCGCTAAGGCATTACCAGACAAACGAACAAGTGCTACTTGGTGACTTCAATCTGCACCACCCCTTATGGGGAGGACTAAACAGGGAGGTCACTAATCCTGAATCAGAAGACCTAATAGACATCATAGGGGACTTTGCGCTCCACAACACCCTCCCACCAGGCACAGTAACGTACGAAGAAGGCCGATCGCAGTCTACAATCGATCTTTGTCTTGTTACAACAGGGCTGATTGAGCAAGTCATCAAAAGCGAAGTAGACAGGAGCCTAGACCACGACTCAGATCATCTGCCTATAAGCACAACGCTAGATCTCACAGTGCAATGTCTTGAGAAGAAGCCGCGGAAAGACTGGAAAAGACTGAACGAGAAACTGTATACGAAAGCGCTGAGGCGCTCTCTGCCTCCTCTTCGAAGACCACTCACAAACACAGCGCTTGACTCCTACACGGCTGAGGTGACAGCAGCAATCCAGGACGCGATACACGAAGCAGTGCCCGAGACTCATCCCTCCACCTATACACGCGAGGGATGGACTGAGGAATGCAGAGCAGTGCTCGCTGAGACAAAACGACTGAAGAGAGCACACAGCCGACACCACACAGAAGAGACGTGGGAAGCATACCGCGCCGCAAGGAATCACAAAGCGAGGACGATTAGAAAGGCACTGCGTAAAGCACACAGAGACCGTATTGAGCGGGCATCTGAGTCGCCAGACGCGCTATGGAAGCTAGCGAAGTGGGCACGCACGAGGCACGACCAGTCCACCAGATCCATACCAACTATACATCACCCTGACACACAAGAAGAACTCATCGACCCTGCAGACAAAGCTGAGCTGTTTCGAGACGTCTTCTTTCCAACGCCACCTGAAGCAGACTTGGGAGACATAGAGCACGCTGCGTACAGCGGCCAGATTGACATGCCACTGATTGAGGAGAAGGAGGTGCGCACAGCGATACGAGCGGCATCGCCCCTCAAGGCTCCAGGGCCGGATGGCATCATAAACAAAGCGCTGCAAGCCGGCATCGATCTGATTGCAGCCCACCTGACGAGAATCTATAACCAAAGCCTACGGCTGGGCTACTGCCCGGTCTCGTTCCGAGCCTCTATCACAGCGGTCCTGCGCAAACCTGGTAAAGCCAACTACGCAGTACCTAAAGCATACCGGCCCATCGCACTGCTTAACACAATCGGCAAGGTCATGGATGCGGTAGTGGCACGGAGACTGAGCTACCTCGTTGAGACCCACCACGTGCTACCACCGACCCACATGGGTGGAAGGAAGCATCGATCTACCGAGCACGCACTACACGCTGTCACAGCGAAGATCTACGAACAGTGGAACAACGGCAAAGACGGCCAGGTGGCCAGCCTCCTGTTGCTGGACGTGTCCGGAGCCTTCGACAACGTATCTCACAAGCGGCTGCTTCACAACCTGCGAAAGCGGAAGGTCGACGAGAACACAGTGCGCTGGATAGCAAGCTTCTTGAGCGACAGGCACACCCATATCCGGGTCGACGGATTCAACTCCCAAGAATACGCAATTAACACGGGCATTCCGCAGGGCTCGCCCCTCTCCCCTCTGCTCTATATCCTCTACAACGCCGATTTGGTCGACCAGTGCAACGAGCAGACAGATACCATGTCTACAGGATACATTGACGACGTGGCCATCCTCGCTTGGGGCAAGACCACAGAACGAACGTGCGAGATACTGGGCACAACACTTGAGAAAGCACAGCGATGGGCAACCACACATGCCTCAGTGTTCGCTCCTGACAAGTTCCAGCTGACCCACTTCACAAGATCGCGCAAACGCATCAACGTCGACGCGGCCATCCAGACAGAGTGGGGCGAGATAAAGCCGTCACCAACGTGCAAGTACCTAGGCTTGACCCTTGACACCAAGCTGAAGTGGAGAGAACATGTAGAGACGGTCAGACAAAAGGCAACTCGCACAGTGCACACGCTGAGCAGCTTAGGCAGCTCCACCTGGGGCGTCCGACTGCAAGACATGCGCAGACTGTACGAAGCCATCGCGCTGCCACAGATGATGTACGCGTGTTCCATCTGGTCCAATGCCAACCTCAACGACAAGAAGCGCGGCTACACGCACAAGACGGTCGACGCCCTGCGCAGCATACAAGCAAGAGCAGCAAGAAGCATATGCGGCGCCTACAGAGCGACATCAAGGGTCGCACTGGATGTGGAGACATTCCTTCTTCCCATCGAGCAGCAGATCTGGAAGCACAACGCGGACGTCGTCACTCGACTGTCTTCGTCTAGGACCATCGCACAGACTGCGTGCTACGAGCCACGCGAACCGGTACCAGTGGTCATTGACAAGAACTACAGGGCACACAAGAGCCCCTGGCAAAAAGCTTACGAGGCACTAAGGAGCAAGCAGGTGCGCGATCTTGACAAGCAAGAGCCCATCCCTCCGTTCATCACACCGCCGTGGCAGCGAGGGCCACACACCTACATTGACAACGATGCGGAGGAGGCCCGTAAGCACCATGATCGAGAATGCGCAGCAAACAAGAGCCTCAGCATCTATACAGATGGCAGCGGCATCGAGGGCGAGATCGGCTCCGCAGCAGTGTGCCTGCTAACACAACAGACGCTATCCGTACATATGGGATCCGACACACTGTCGACAGTATACGCAGCGGAGCTGCAAGGCATCAGCCTCGCACTGCAGATCGCGCAGGAGTATGCAGACAGAGACGGCGAACGAAAACAAATTGCCATATACACGGACAACCAAGCCGCCATCTGGTCAATAGCCAAAGCCGAAGGGCGATCAGGCGCGTACATCCTCGCGGACATCGCGCAACAGGTTCTGGAGCTCCAGGACAAAGGATACTCAGTGGCTGTCCGATGGATCCCTGCCCACGCGGGCATACCTGGAAACGAGGCCGCCGACCAGGCCGCCAAGGAAGCCACCGGATGGAGAGAGAACGGCCGCAGACAGCAGCCAGCAGACCCGCCCGCACAGCTATACCCGCTCAGGACAACGCTCAGAAGATGGTGCAAGACGCAGGCAGAGAGAGCGTGGATCAGCGCGTGGAGGGAAGACAAGGAAGGCCGCGCGACGTACAGACACACGCCAGTGCCCACCAAGAAGGTGCTACAGCTCCACGAGAGGCTCAGCAAGCGGGAGAGCGCGCTGCTGGTGCAGCTGCGGACCGAGAAGATCGGTCTCAACGACTTCCTCTTCAATCGCCATGTTCCGGACATCACCAGCCCCCGTTGCAGCTGCGGAGAGAGGCGACAGACCGTCGCGCACGTCCTCCTCCGCTGCAGCAAGCACAAGGACCTCCGGAACCGCATCTTCGCCAACCTTTCCGGACGACACAGCCTCAGGACCATCCTGAGCACGCCGCAGCTAGCTACCAAAGCCGTCCAGTATATGAAGCAGACGCAGATCCTTGGGCATATGGGGATCAGAGATACGTAGACGACGCCGAGCGTTGGGGGGAGACTGTAGGTACAGCGGACGCGACAGACGAGGCAGAGCGCCTCTATGAGCCTAGAATCACAGCATACAGTTAGAAGAACCAGTATCTAGATGGGCCGGCAAGCATATTTAGATAGTGGTTGATGGAAGACGGCAGGTTACGGGGGCAGCTGGTTCTTCTTCGCGAAGGATGAAGTGGGGCGGCGCGGATCAACGTCCGCACCGCGTCCGCTGTCTGCCACAGCCTGTCACTCCGGACATAGCTGCGCAGTACGCGGCTGAAACCGAGTAGGATGACTAAACTAAACTAAACTAAATTGCAACTCCAGGATCTATCCGACTCCTATCCTCGATGCGCCACTCATCGATTGCAAGGCGCTCACAGACCTCACGGAAGTTGCAATCCTGTATGCGATGTATATGAAGAATCGCAAGCTTGTATCAGGGCCAGACATGGCTGTATTTGGTTCCGTGGGAAACAGCACCAACACCTGGAGCGAACGATGGAGATGCGATCGAGGGTGCTAGCATGACCACGCTCACGCCAAGCAAAGCGACCAATGCTGCACGGCCGCCATAAGAAGCGTGAAAATGGCGGTATTGTGGATACGCAGAACAGGGTGTCTGGCACCAAGAGACTGAGCGTGATCAATGCGAGTCTCTAGCCCGCTAGGCTTCAGACGAGCGTCCACACAAACGCTGATGAGGCTATAATTTTTGTCAAGACAAGGCACAGGTTGTTGTAAGGCATTCGTAGCGGTCTCGTGAGTGCCAGTGCATTCGGCTGCGGTCGTCCAATTTCGTGACCTGACGGTTGTTCAAGAGCTCATTCCGAGGATGTTTAACAAGGCTCCAACACGTGACTGAAACGGAACTACCTTCTGTAGTTCCGAAGAGTAATATCCGCGGTTTACCCACCCGTCGGCAGTTCTTTCGGCAGATTGTTTTAGCCTCAAAATCAACTCCTGAGTGTTCTACACTGACACGCCTGGATGAATGCATAGCCCGTTCGTTCTAGTTGGAGACAGTCGCGGTGCATCGGCTGCTAATACACGCTTGGCAGGTACGAGAAGACCAGCCGCAGCCACTTTTGAGCGGCCCACAGGGAGAGAACTTCATTATCACTGAAGAAAGGCCATACTGTGGTATGTACCATAAGTTTTGTAGGTGGGGAACAGCGTCTAGGGGTGCGGCCGGAATCTCATACTAACCAGAGCTGTTTCAGCAGCTGACTACAATTATTACATCGCACATTATCAAATCACAAGCTGCGAAATTTTTAATACATCAGCCTCGCACTAGGACCCACCTACAAAACTCATGGCACATACCACAGTAGACCGGAGCACCCCAGACTATGATGCACGAAATGAGCCGGGGCCCCGCAGATGATGATAACGCAGACGCTAAAATACACTTGCGTACGCAGGTAAATGATGATCCCCTTCCTCGGTAGATGCACATGATGAGCTTAAGTACAAGACTTGCCCCCCAGTTTTCAGGAGATCAATGAAAGTTCGCTCTCCTCTCTACCGTACAAGATGAAGTTCAGCCAGCCCGCATGGGCGGCTCTGCTGAGCGCGGTATTCGCTCACGCCTCTCCCCACGAGCCACAGCCGTCCGCATGCTCCACAGGGACCAAGCCAAGCGACTTCAACTCGACGTGCGCTTCCCTCGCTTCAAGACTCGAGGTCGAGAACGGAGCCGTGTATTTTTCGGAGTTCGTTGCTGCTGGTACCAATCTGAGTCTGTCAGACAATAACGCCACGTGCACGCAGCCTTACATCCTGGTCCCTGCAGACATCTGCCGCGTCTCGCTGTATGTATCAACTACGGATCACTCTGGGTTCAACATGGAAGCTTGGCTTCCTACCAACTGGACCGGACGATACGTGAGCACGGGTAAATGGTGTCCTTTCTATTGTATGCATTTTGCTGATGTCTAGTCAGGTAATGGTGGCTTAAATGGTTGTATCAAGTATGAAGATCTAGCGTACACCACCGGTGCGGGCTTTGCGGCTGCCGGAACAAACAACGGCCACAATGGAACGAGCGGTGAGCCCTTCTACAAGAACGGAGACGTTGTTGAAGATTTTGCGTATCGAGCGTAGGTGCTTTCCCAGGCTTCTAGATTCTTGTAGAGCTAACTCTTGAAGGCTATACACCGGAACACTGGTTGGCAAGCAAATCACTAAAGACTTTTACGGCAAGGCCCAGGAGAAGTCCTACTACTTCGGCTGCTCCACTGGTGGACGACAAGGTTTCAAGATGGCGTCCGAGTTCTCTGAAGAATTCGATGGCATTGTTGCTGGTGCCCCGGCTGTGGCCTTCAACAACTTGACGAGCTGGTCAGGCTCGTTCTTCCGCGCCACCGGAACAAACATCTCAGACACATTTGTGACTCTCCCTCAGTGGGCGCTCGTCCACGCCGATGTGCTTAAGCAGTGCGATCTCCTCGATGGATACGCTGATGGCATTTTGGAGTATCCTCCACTCTGCAACTACGATCCTTCCGGTCTGCAGTGCACTGGAAGCAGCAATGCCAGCACCTGCTTGACTGCCAAGCAAGTCCAGACTGTCAAGACCGTTCTTTCTCCTGTGTACAACGACAACGGCGATTTGGTCTACCCTCGTCTGCAGCCCGGAGCCGAAATAGTTGCCAGGTTCACTCTTTTCGCCGGAGCACCCTTTTCTTACACCACTGATTGGTTCCGCTACGCTGTCTACAACGACTCCACCTGGGACTCGACAACTTTGAACGACACCGACTTCGACAATACTGTACGCATCAACCCTGGAAACATTCAGACGTGGAACGGCGACCTAAGTGAAGCGAAGAAGAACTCAAAAATCCTGCATTGGCACGGTGGCATGGATGCCATCATCTCGAGCGCCAACTCTCCCAGGTACTACGACTACGTCAGCGAGACAATGGGTCTATCTTCTGATGAGCTCGACGAATTCTACCGCTTCTTCACCGTCAGTGGTACTGGCCATTGCGGTGGCGGAGATGGCGCACACGTTATTGGTCAGGGTAGCGATGAGGTCTCTTCCTACGATCCTAAGGAAAACATCTTGATGGCCATTGTCGACTGGGTAGAGAACGGCAACGCCCCTGAGACCATCATTGGCACCAAGTATGTAAACGACACCCAGAGCCTGGGTGTTGAGTTCAAGCGTGCGCACTGCAAGTATCCAAAGCGAAACCAGTACAAGGGAACCGGCGATGCCAACTTGGCCGAGAGTTGGGAGTGTGTCGATATATAGGTCTGAGCAATCCCAACGAGAAGAGAAGTGATCTTGGACAAAGCCAGTTTTACCTCTCAACAATGCGATTAGCAATTGGTTATGTCCCGACGAATGTTGACATGTCTTTGTCCGCCTCTCGCTTTAACTCATTTGATTCGCAACGCAAGGTGAAGTCTCGGTAGGGTTGGCAATAATATGCACAATGCAAGTGGTGTGATTCCCTTGGTCCACACTAACTCCCTCTCGCGACGCAGACACCACAATGACCAAATCAAGCAGCAGCGGCAACAGCGATACATCCACCTCGACCGGTTGTTTATCTCGTTTGTAACTCCAACCAGTTACCGATTGTGACGTGCGTTTCAAAGTTGAGTACATTCTGGTAGGCGAGCAAGTGCATATGGTTACAGGTGACTCTCTCAAGATCGGTGATAAGCTTCAACGCGTACTGAAGCAAAGTGATGGCTCGATGAGCTGTCTCATAGCGGAGTAGTAGCTGTCCACAGTCTTCAGTCCAAGGAAATTGGGGTCACCAAGAAGCGAAATGGGAGAAGCCCTATCACGTCACTCTAGATGATGACCAACCTGCGATGTTGGCTGAGACTCGTCGACGCGTGCCATTGCCACCTTATAACGCTGCAATGTAACTTATCCAGAAGGAATAGGCGTGTGTTGAACAACACAAAGGGCCTAAAGGCAGGCAAGATGCCGCGCTGCTGAGAGTTTTCGCTGGCGTGCTGTTGGTCGCGACACAATCATGTGTGAGTAAGCTTACGAGATCAGAACCTTGGGCAAGGGAAGAGAGACATGACCCATAAACCAAGAGAGTCAAGAACTAGAAAAGGAAAGCCCAGCGACGAAGCGGCCCGAAGCTGAAATTTTCAAAGACTCCTTCCGTAAAAATGTCCGCGGATAGGAGATACGTCAAATCCGGAAGGTCCAGCTCGGAAAAGCCAAGACGCCCAAATACATATTCCGGTCCTTGGGGATTCAGCTGCCAACTTCAGCGACCGGAAGATCCTTGCTGATTTCCACTAGATGAGCGCGCAGTCTTCGCATGCCACTCGAGTGCACTCGCGTCATCGACACGGGCCCCAGCGCAGTGGCTTGCCAAGTGACCATCAAGACGAGGAAGACCTGCAGATCTGCGCAGGTTCCCGGAGACTAAGGCAGCAGCGGACCATCTAGTGAAGCTCAATTTCGGGCCGCACGGTGGCATAGCGAGCGTGTTTGCGTTTGGAGAGTGGGCGGGCCGCGAAGTTTTGCGAAAAGTGCGACAATACTTCTGGCCTTGACGAGCTGATTCAAGCGTTGCCATATCGAGATAAGTAGTTGTGTCGTGTTCACCGTGTGATGACGAGCTGTCGTGACTGCACATCTTCGCGGCTGCCTCTTCGCGGCTACTCTTTCCTTCAATGCCGCGCACAAATCTCCTTTGTTTACAACGAGTGTTTCCCACAAGGTGACTCCTGCTGCTGCGAAACCGAGGTCCAGAAAGCCTGGTGATAATGATCAATCGCATACAAAATCTATATTTTCTGTACCGACTCGTTCCTCATCTTCACTGCCCGCCCTACTCTTACACAGAAATATATCACCATCTACTGAGGCGGCAGCTGGCCCCCCTCCCTGCTCCCACCCTTCTGCGTCGCTTCCTTGACCTTCTCCGTCACGCTCTCTACCTTGCTGCCTCCGCCAGAATTGAGGAACGACAGGTAGCAGTTCCACCCGAGCGAGATAACGTTGACAACCAGGACGCGCAGGTCGGCGGGCACGTACTTGAAGTTGACGAACTGGACCCAGGGCCAGACCATGAAGTTCTTGGTCAGGCCGGGGACGTAGGCGGAGTCGAGGCGGTCGCGGACCGAGGAGCCTTCGAGGTAGGCCATGGATGAGAGGAAGAGGCCTGAACATATCGCTTAGCAGTACACCAGCAACACGCCGTCATGGCGGAGACGTACCCATGTTCACGGGTGCAAACAGAAACTGATCGCATGCAACCCGCGCAATGATGGTCCCGTTCTTGCTCGACGTGTTGACGTACTTGGTCAGCACACCATACCATGTCGTCGCTGCAGGCCCAAAGATCAGCCCGCCGTATCCAGCCATGCGTGCCGTGCGGTAGGGGTCGTGGTTCTTCAGCCCGCGCTTCTCGACGAGGTGTTGCGCCATCGCGTCGCCTGTGCCGAAGAGAATCTACCCAACGACATGATCAGCTTTATCCAATTTCGCTTTGCTGTGGCTTTATAGCCGTGGAAGGCGATGGAAACGTGGTCGAAGGCCTGCATTTCCTGTGGTGAGGTATCGTCTAGCGGTGTAGAGCAAGTGCGCGTTGCGAGCGATAACGAACAGCGAGGGCGTGCAAAGTGTGTCTCGAGTGCAGACGGATAGCATTTGAGGAAGTCATACCGCGGTAGTAATCGCCTGAGTCGCAAGCGGTGCGCTCTTGAGCTTTGCTTGATACCTGTCTGTTATCAGCCATTACTCTCCCTCTAGCCAAAACACCTTCTGCACTCACCAACGGAACGCCATTGTGTCTATCAATTGAACGATGAAGCTGAAAAGAAGGCGAAAGGGGCTTCGAAAGAGCGACGACGAAGGCACAAGATTCAAAAGAAAGGGATGGAGAGTCGCGACGTGTCTTGGGTTTTGTCTCACTGGAAACTTTAGAGAGCTTAGAAACTAGGGGCCGATGATGTCGTACCGCAGCCAAATTGCGGGCCCTGCGTGGGCAGCGTGGGGTGCTTGGGCGCTACCTCGTGATCGCTGGGCGTGCGCTGGGGAAGCGGGAAAGTCCGATTTAGAACTCAGGGGAGCCGCACGTGTTTGCTTTGTGATAAATCTCGATCAAATTCGAGGCTCTTGCTGGCGTGTGCTTCACATCTTGTGGAAAAAGGATTTAGGTTTGTGCATGCATAGTCAACTGCAAACTCCGCAAGCTAAGAGCTGAACGATAACAACAAAACAATGCATTCCACAGCCTGATCAATCTAGTACCGGCGATGTGTGGTGGGTATAAAAATGGCCGGAGCCCTGCAGTGCTCACAATTGTTGTACAATCGTTCGTCGTGAGTGCCTCCTGGCTTAAGCAATGCGCCGCAATCCTCGCTCCTGAGCCGCGACTTTCCCCGAGTCACTGTGCCTCGCTGTGCTCTTGCCAAAGTATCCTACAATGCCACAAAGCCAGCCCGTGTCCACTCGGCCGGGTATGGATCAAACATATGCTCGAAACGCAGAGCAGGGTATTGAAGAGGTTATGTCGTGAAATTTTGTATATGGATTCGAAAGACTCGTGAATGTGAAAATCAAGCCTTCACCTAGTCGATCTCCATCCGCTGGTTGGGCTGCGGTCCAGCAACAGAGGGCATCTCGGTGCCGTACGCCTTATCGCTCGTCGCCGACTTCTTGTTGACGTGCGGCTTGAGGCCTTTGCTGAAGTTATGGGTGCAGATGCACGCAATGACGATGGTCATCAGCAGCAGAATGATGGTCAGGATGGCGAAGGCAGTCAACGACTTCCGGGCAGGCTTGTAGTCTTCTTGGCGTGCGCGATCTGCAACGTACATGCGGATGAGCTTGAAGAGGAAATACGCCAGCGCAATGAAGTAGACAACGATACAGGCGATCATGCCGGCGACAGACTCGCGGCGTACCCAGAAAGCAGCGGCAAAGAGCAGGAAAAAGGTGATGACCAGCGCGGCAGCGGTGAGGACGACTTCGACGGTGGAGGTCTTCTCGACGACGACAAGGAACTGGACGGTAAATGCGAGGAAGAAGAAGAAATCGAATTTGAGTAGCGCAATGTAAATCTGGACATGTTAGTTTTCATCGTTGGGATGTGGTGACAAGGGCTGCGTACCTGGTAGGTCAAATAGCGCCTCTTCAGTCGTAGATCGGCGCTGATATTTTTATAGATGGTCCAAGCAAATTCGTCGTAGAGCTTCCAGGCAACAAAGGCAAAGGCAATGGTGGCGGCGGCCATGAACACGGGGACTGCAATCAACATGGCCTTGACAGCCATCCAGAAATCCGAGGGGATGAAGTTCTGCTCGTCCAGGGCGAGGGCGGCATCCTGGATCTGGTCGTACTGGATGGCTGCGTACACCATGATACCGACATTGTAGATGACAAGGCCGATGACCTGAATGGTGTTCTTCAGGCGCAGGGCGTCCCAGACAAGGAACAGCTGGTAGAGGTAGCCGAACATGAAGACGGCGAGATATGTGGGGACGGTGCGGGCGTCGCTGTTGACATTGTGGGCCTCGAAGTGCAGCTCGCTCTGAAAGCGGCCGAAGACGTAACTGGCAGCGTGTTAGTGCCAGTGTTGACAGTCAGGGTCCAAACACAACTTACGACTCGAGCGATAGGGCCACGACTGCCTGCACGATGGCGATGATGGCGAAGGACCAGGTCCACTTGGTGTTGGGGATGTACATCCTGGGCGCGCGGCGGACGGGTGGTGGCAGGGTGGTCGGAAAGCCTTCGCGCTCGTGATACCCGCCGGGCGGCGCAGTGAAGGTGGGCTGGCGGGCTGCGTACTGGTTGTTGTAGGGGGAGTAGTCGCCGTCGAGCGGTTGACCTCCCAAGAGGGATGTGCGCGCCTCGTGGTGAGTAATTTTGGCGAAGGGGTCAGCCGCAGACTGCGGCTGGAACACGGGGATATAAAGAAAGTTTGGTCAGAGGTGAGGCGCGGCGAGGCGAGGGACGTGGGTCTCGGCGCAGTCTGGCGGGTGCTGGCTGTGCGACTGCAGCGGTGTGTCGTGTGTCTGTCTGGCTGTGCGTGGGAGCGGGTCGCAGGGCTGAGTGCACGGCTGAGACGAGGATGCAGCCGCTTGGTCGCGCTGAGGCAGCTGAGACGGCGGATCGCAGTCGGATCGCAGAGTGCCAGCAAGGACCAGGCAGTGTCAGGCAAATGGGAGAGCACGGCGCCGCGCTGTTGGGGAGCTGGCGCAGGGCTACTGAAACCGAGCTGGAGCTTAGCCGTGCGGAGAGGCCGGGTGACAGGTGAGCGCGGAATGTCTTGGTACGAAAACAAGGCCGACTGCAGACGTGTGGGCGCGCAGCACAGACTGGGCAGAACGAGCGACAGCGGAGGGGAGATGGTGGAAGAGCAGAAGAATGTACAGAGTAGGAGACTAAGAGTTCGACACGACGTTGGGATGGGCAGTCCGCGCGCGGGCTTGGGTGGGCTACGACTGTCCACTGTGGAGAGGCCTAAACTGGCTCAGGGCTGAGGGACTGCTGGCTCCCGTCTGGCTGCTGTTGGGACCGGGGAACGGAACGCTACGGCGGGCATGCAGAAGGCTTCGAGACTGGAGCATAAGTGGTAATAACAGCTGCTTACAGTGACTGCAATCTTGGAAGTAATGGAGGGCAACTAGTATGCAGTTGCATGCACGCAGGTTGCCTTTTCACGTCAAGCATGAAATTGGAGACGGCACCAGCAGCACCAGCAGCACCTTGCAAGCCTCCAGCGGGCCTGGCAAGCATCTGCGACGATGACGGCTGTGCGCCTCAGCCTCTCTGCAGGGATCGCTCAGCTGCACTAAATTTGGGCAGCCAATCGCGTCCTCTACTGGCTGACAGGGTGGGCCTGTGCTGTGGCGCAGACGCGTTCCTTGTCCAAACGTGTGGCTAGCTCCACCATCCGACCATCGTCATCCACGCGGCTCTGCCCACGCACGACTGCACAGATCGTTGCAGAATGACCTCCGGTAGGTACACCACATACTCTTGGCGATTCCCGTGCAATGCAAGTCATGTACTGATGCCCAAAGCGCAAGCAACTCTGCAAAAGGCCGCCGACGATGGCTCGCTGGACTCGTGAGTGCTGTCATGCTGGGCGCAACAACATGTAGCTGACAGTTGCTGGCAGCGCCGAGTGGCCTGAGACGCTGCAATACATCTTGGATCGCCTGGATGAGGTGATACATCCACGCGCTCCAGCCTCCAACTCCACATCTGACATGCGCAGATAATCCACGAGTTTCCCAAGCCCCCCGCAGACACCACCGCAGCAGCGACCGCAGAGGCAGCGCCCAAGCCAGAGAGCGCCGCAGAATCAACACAAGAGTCTACAGTCGGCGACAAAGAGAATGCGCCGCCCACAACACCCCAACGGCCACCGCCCGTGCCAGTCTTCGCGGCGCCCGAATCGACCGCGATACCTCCAGCCACGACCACATTCTACGCATCAATACGCAACGCACTGTCGAAGAACTTTGCAAAGCACCCGCCGCACACGATCCAGCGTCTGGCTGAGCTGGTCCTCGAACCCAAGCGCCGTTACAAGTACCTCTCGCCATACCTGCGCGCCCTCGACCGCGTCGTCTCCGTATCTTCGCCCCTTACTATCTTCCCACTGCCACAAGCTGTCCTGCCCAGTGCTGGTGGTCTACTGAACGGGACGACATCAATGCCGAATCTACAGACTGCGACACTCGGCTCAGACGAGTCGCTTGGCGGCGCCCTCCTGACACCCATCCCATGGCTGCACAGTCGAGGACAGAATGAGCTTATATCAGAGAGCACCGAGATGGTGGATGGGCCTAATGGTGCGGGACGCATCGAGACCGTCACCGTGGGCATGCTGAGTGGCCAAGTTCCACGGCAGGAGACAGCCGCCTCGTCTCAAGTCTCACAAATTGCATCCTCGCACCCTGACGGTGAAACACTGCCGTCAACCGGGCCTGTCACTCAGGGTGAATTGCTGCGCCAGGAGCAGCAGGCAGGCATTGTACTCAACAACCCCCATTCACTGACCACGAGCCCCACACGGACAACGTTCGGCGAAAACGAGGGCGGAGGTATCGTTGTCGAAACGGTCGAGGGAGAGGAAGAGGCCCCACATGCCCGAGGACCTGAGATTATCGGTCTGGAAGATACCGGGCCGCAGAAAGAAGCTGCATCACTCGATATTGAAGGGGCAATTGGACGCCCAAGCCTTACGCGCTCCAGCAGAAGCCCAGGACCGGCGACAGCCCCTGGCGCAGACCCCAAAGACGAGAAGATGGAAGATGCAGAGGGAAAAAACGAGGATGACAAGGCGGCCGAAGAGCAGCTCAAGACAGAAGTTGCCGAGCAAGAAAAAGAAACTGAGGTCAAAGACGTGGACATGAAGTGATGAAGTCAGCGACTCGCTCCCTAAGGCTAGCAGCGCAGTTGAACGACCAGGTTCCTTACGAACCTCATACCAACCCATTGAGACGGACGGATGGCCCTATATTCTGCTCAGTATTGAGGGCACGAATGATAGGCAAGTGTGTATCGTAACTTCAAGGCTTGATGAGTAGGGAAAGACCCGACAACATCTGTCAGAGAGGCAAGTGCAAGTCTGGCGCTGTAGGTAGTTTGGCAGTCACAACACAACAATCTCAGTCTCGTCCCACGAAAACAAACATCAATCGAACCCTATCTTCAAAAGTATGTGCGCTCCTGTAGCAATGGCACCACTTCATCCTTCGAAGGAGCATGTGCGTATCACTTAGAGCGCGCACGAATAGCCGGGAGTTACGCCCACCAGTCGGCAAACAACCTCGACTTCCTCATTTGTTCACCTTGCTAATCCCACTCCCCCGCCACCGCTTCGGCTGACCTCATGTGAACCCAAATGACGAAGCCAGCGATGATTGCGTCTGGGGAAGCGTATTCGTACCCGCCTGCCACGTTGCTTAGCTGCCGAATGACGTCGTTGATGGGCCAAGTTGGTCTAGAGTCGAGACTCTTGGCTCAAGCAGGGTCTGTCTGGACATCCAGGTCAGCTAGGATCACTTGAATCCCCGGGAGATCAGACATATCTTTCCTCGATAACGAGATCGAGGGTTTTTCATGCGACAACCAGCCTCAGGCCCCACTGGTGTCGTCATTCCCCGTTAACGGAGGGCCTCCTCGGCTGCTCTCGGGATGACTGTGTCGTGCAGATGTTGTGGCCGACCACCTGTTTCTTCGAGAGTATCTCGGTGAAGGCTAGCGGCTCGGCAGGATGGCAGCGAGTTATTAGTAATGTCCCATTGCGTTATGTTGTGAGTGCCTGCCTACTATCGGATGAAATACAGTGCTTAACGCTGCAATCTGCTTAATTTACAGCCTCTAGGACAAGAAGAGTATTAAAAACACATCATATCAGTGCCTAAGACAGCTGAAAATTACGACCGAAAACCCTTGTCATCGTCTTCACTCACAATATATACCCCGACTACCACAGTAAATTCTTATCTGCTGGGAACCCTTCCTGGTGTAACGGGTCCCACTACTTCCAGACCCCACAGGCGCTAGCCGTTTCGGTTACCTTACTAGGTATTCTTGCAAGGTCGATTATGAGCGCTTCGGTGGCATCGATACGCTAAGCGCTTTCATACAATTCGCTCGGCACTCACATCCAGGCTATACGGGCTGGCATGCACGGAAGCCGTCAAGGCACCCATCGTGCAGGCAAAAGTACACATTCTCCGGCAGGACGACATCGAATATGACATCAATCTCTGAATCAGTTGTGCCGACTACATATCCCTTGACATATCAGACCAGATGAATCAATGTCAGCAGTCATGCAATCTGTCTTCAGACCCCTTGCTCCGGCACCACCAGGCGGACCGCTAGAACCCAGCGGCAGTGAACCGCGAAAGAAGAAGAAGAAGAAAGCACGATTAGCCTGCAATCACTGCCGTCTAAAGAGAGTAGGGGTACGTAGGCCCGAGTCGTATCTGGAGCTGTCACCATCTTACCTTAGTACCTGCGTGGTGCCTGTTGTCAGGAAACAGCTCCGGACGCTGACAGCAAGTCGTAGTGTGATGGAGCTCGACCCGATTGCACTCGCTGCTCGCGGTCCTGTGTGCCGTGCATCTACCTGTCTGACGATGCAGACGCTACCCCGACAATGGCTCTCAAGAGCACGGTAGAAACTCTCCAACGCCAACTGCGAGAGCAGACGGGCTTCATCGAGGCCATCCGAAACGCACCAGACACCGAGGTCTTGGCCATAGTACATCGGTTGCGGTTGACTGAGAGCCTCCATGCTGCAATATCACCGTACCAGGGCCGCATGGATGGCCAAAGCCATCTGCCGGAGCATGCTTCGGCACGGACCGCCTTGCCACCGACCGAAACTGGCATTGAATTCGAGCTAGCAATGCTTCAACCGACGACGTATCCTGTCTTAGAGTCACCCAGTCCGTCGTCGATAGTGCCAGCAAGTCTGCTACGAGGGTCCACTCAGAACACATCATTGAGTGGTACCCCAAGACCACCCTCCGACCCCAACACGTACTGCAATCCTCGTCTGGAGCTACTCACCGTAGGCTATTGGACCCGGGTACCAATCGACAATGCGCTAGCAGCTCGAACGATATCACACTTCCTGCAGACTGGTCATCCAGTACTTGGTCTCTTCGATGCCGATCTCTTCCTCTGCGACCTGGTCGGGCAAGGGTTGAACTTCTGCTCATCCTTCTTGTTTCATTCTTTTATGTCGCTGGCTTGCGTACGTCTACCAGCTCCACTCCTCACGAACGCTTTTTGACAGGTGCAGCAATCGTATAGTGCCGTGGATTTGCGAGTCGACCCCTTCATCACCCTCTTTATAGAAGAAGCGATCAAGCTTTGCCCCGCCGAACGTTCGTCCGATACAACCACAACACTAGCCGCCCTCAACTGCCTTTCTCTGGCGACTAGGTGGGATGGTAGAAATGAGCTTGGGGTGAGCAGCATGCCTACTTGAATTGAATACTCTTTAATCAATTCTTTTCTACAGGCCCATCAGCTAGTCACCGACGCTCGTGCAATGGCAACGCGAATGCAACTCCACGATATTGCGCAGACAGATTCTCTCACTGATTACATCAGGGATCTGGACGAAGACGAGATGGGAGACCAGGCACACGTGGCTTGGGGCAAGTGCGGCTGGCAATCGTAGGCGGCCACACCCTGGGACTTCCGGACAGCACGCTTACCTCGTGCAGGTTTCGTGCGAGCTTCTTTCAAAAGCCGCCGATCAGATGCCAGCCAAACTTTCCTATTCCCGACGGCAGATTCGACACTTTCGCAACGCACGATGAGTGCGAGCCCGTGCATCAGGCGCCGACTTGCCTGGGCCGAACAATTACAGTCTTGTGCAAGTTTCCGACCATCGCACAAGAGTGCCTGGCAGTATGCAACACGGAGGTCGGCGCGCCTCTGGTCGGACGGATGATACCTTCGCTCGTGGAAGCAAAATACCAACAACTACTAGCACGGGCATATGACCTGTCTCACTCGCTCAGCAACAATGTCAACAGGGCTACTCATCCTTCGCTCCTTCAGTGCAGACCACTGTGACTTCCATTCAGAACCCTCTCACCTCTTTAAGCCCTCTATCACACGACTTTACTCATCTTCTTTCGACCTTTCCTCAACCCACCAAAGATCATCCACCTCCACTCTCGTTCCTCAACCGACAGCACATCTCGTACCATTTTCTCCTCTTTCATCAAGCAGCCAAAGCGCCTCATGTACGATTACGCGCCGACCTATTCCTTGAGCTCGTCATAGGCTGCATCTTCAATGCCGCAGTGCTGCACTCGAACGACATGATCGTGCACTAAGCTGCGATTGACCCGAGCCGGAGATTTCTTTCGCAGCTCTGCTCAGACTGTAGAGAGAAAGTATCCATTTGCTAGAGCATCTCGCTGGCATTGTGCCCACACATCTATCTCTTGCGCCGCAGACTGGTAATATCACGACAATAGACTCGAGTTTTGAACCGTTCCTCGCTGGCAGAATGCATCATCGCGTCGGAGATGAAGTGCTGACGGATTTGTATGTGGACTCCCAGAAGGCATTCGCAAGGAGGGTGGCGCAAAGGTGAGTAAGCTTGCTGACAAGTTCGAGGGGCTGAGGTTGTTTGAAGATTTCACGCACGACTCTGGCGACGTTCGGACGTGATTTGTAAGGTGAGCAGGCTCGTGTTCACTACCAAGGCCGCGGAGCGCACCACTTGACCGTTGGGCTAGGTTGGCGAGTGCGGGGTACTTGGTAGGGCTGGGTACATCCTTGGGGCGTGCAAGCCGCCCGTTACACTCAAATCAGACCTACGACCCTCGATCTCAGCTCCCAAAATTCCGTACATTCGCTTTTACAATCCCATCCAGCGTCTGATGTCGAGCAGAAAAGCGAGCCTCGTATCCGATATGATTGTCTCGGCGGTGATACTTACTAAGAGTTTCCCCGCGAAACAGTGAGACCGAACCCATGGCGCCACTCTCGGAAATATCTAATTACCTTGCTTGAAACTTCTTGGATGTTACCAATGTGGATGCGGCCCCGACCAGAAACATTACGGATTGGTGTCAGGGGCATCGCGGCTTGATCCCAATGAGCATGGCGTCCAGGACCCTTGATTCTCCTATCCAGGGTCAAGACTCGGACGAACACAGACTTGAATGCGAACAGTCAAAAAGCATGGGATCAAGGAAAAGGGTATAAAACCTCAGGCACAGCCGCTGCGCTGAGAAAAGCTCCAACTCAACCTGATTCCCAAGCCAACGAGGCGCACATTGTCTCCCACGAAGCCCCAAACCCACATACTCTCCCAAACATGCACTTCACTCCCACCCTCCTAGCGCTCTCCGCAACAGCAACCCTCACCTCCGCCCTCCCCAACCCACCCCCCGGCTCCAAACCATCCAACACCCAATCCATCATCAACGCCCTAGCAGGCACCTACACCCTCGTCAACACCAGCAGGTCCTTACTCCCCCCCTCCCCCTCCCCCACAACCTAACCCCCCCAGCACCCTAAACAATGCCCCCATCCCCGACGCCGCCTACGGCACCGCCCCCGTCGGCATCCTAACCTACTCGCGCTCCGGCTACATGAGCGCCACCATCACGGCCACGGAACCGGAGCTGCGTCCGAACCTTACCTTCCCGTTCCAAGCCAATGATTCAGACGCGGACTGGGCGCTCGTGGGCAAGCATAGTCTGGGGTATGCGGGGCCGTTTTCGGTGAATGAGGCGTTGCCCGCGAGTGAGACTGAGGGACAGGTTTTTCATGGGCCGCTGACGGCGGCGAATGTGCCGACTTGGGTGGGGACGAGCCAGAGGAGGAATTATACGGTTATCAAAGAGGGAGGGGAGACGTGGTTGAGGATTGGGAGTGAGAGGGGGGGAGGGTATAGGGGGGTGCTTTTCTGGAAGAGGGTTGATTAGGTGGGGTGGAATGGTTGAGGGTTTGTGGGTTCGGTGTGTTTGGTGAAGATGTTGGGGGGTGGATGCGTACTGAGTGTGGCTTGGAGATGTTTCCTTCCAGTGCTGCGTCAGTGTGAGACAGTGTTGCTTCTACGACAGTGCATTAGATGTTGGACTTGATACCATGCAAGCACTAGCTTACCCTGCCAGGCCAAACAGTTCCAAGCCCGAACAGCTCCACGCCGACTGCCTACCACCGCCACCACCCACCCTCCATCCTCAACACACTCCAGCCAACAGTTTCCACCAACAACCCTGCGATACCCCTCCGACCCCTCCCATACTTCCCCACAAGATACTCTTCCTTTGGTGGAATCGCGTTGGTCGTGAAGTTGCCCAAGTACAACGCAATCGGAAACAGCGCAAACAGCGGCTCACCCGTTGCAAACCCATACGCCGCACCGTACACGACATTCATGCTGAAATTCGGATGTCTGACAACCCCCCAACCTCCCGTCTACCCAGTTTTCCCTCGTTCGTAGGCTCGTCCTTAAGCCTGGCGCTGCAGTTCAGCCGCGGCGCCGCGAAAAAGCGCACGAGGAAGTCTAGCCGCTAGATGGTGTTCTTGAAGCAAGGTGAAGATGCGCGGATATCTTACCTTCGTCAATAAAGTCCACGAGGGGCGGCTCGTTTCACGTGGAATGTGTAGATACTGCCCACTCATCATGCCTGGAAGAGAATCAGCGGGTTGCGAAAATGTTAAATACCGGACTAGGGTTTGTGCGGCACAGCTGAGCTGATGTGATGATTTCCTCGTTGATGAGCGTTGAGTAGCGAGGGAAGGCGAGGCAAGGTGGAAAACGGGGGAGGGTGATGGACGAGAGATGTGGGAAGGAGGGAGCGGGCGAAGTGAAGCGGGGAGCAGGTGTTGGCGCGAGACGGGTTGTTTGCGAGGATGATGGGTGCGTGGGTGGAATGCGGTTTGGAGTAAGAGGGGGTATTGTGGGAGGACGGGGACGAGGTATGCACAAAAAAAAAAAAACACTGGGAAGAGGTGGAGTGAGGGTCTGCGGTGTTGGCGAGATGCGTGAGATGGGAAGAAGATGAGACAAGACAAGACAAGAATGCAGCGGTCGAAGCACTCCATTCCACCCTACCACGCTTGTATACACGAACTAACCTACACCCTTCCGTTCCATCCCTACAATTTCTCCTTTCTTTCTCTTTCTCACTGCCTTCTCGCTGAAACCCACCCCATCGGATCAATCTCTCTCAAGAAAAAAAAGGTACAAAGAGAAGTAAAGTAAAGATTACAGACGCATCAGCGCCCAGAACTTGTAGCATAACAAGGGGACAGACAAGAACGCCTCGCCAGAATGGGAAAAAACGCCCGGAATGCAAATATTATCTCATCGAATCCTTCCTTTCCTTCGCTAACGCTAACGCTATCGCCAACGCTCTATCCATCGCAGCGATGCTTGCTTGCTTGCTTGCAAAAAAAAAAGAACGCACTTGGACAAAAAACGAGATTTACGTGTGCTTTGCGCGTCTTGTCGGGGGTTGTGGTTGACAGCGCGTGCTGCCAGCCAGTGTAGATGTGTCGAGTCGATCAATAAGGTCAAGAATGATGGCTTTGTTCTGGGTGTTTGGACGCGCTTCATTTCCCTGCTCGTCTCCTGCCCATCTGGCGGAAAAAGTCCATGACCTTCTTGCTGCTGCCCGAGCTGCCCTTGTTTCCGCCGGTGCTCTCGTACGCGTCTTCAAACTTCCTGTGCTTCTGGAGCTTGCCGCCGCGCTGTTCGGGCTCGCCGCCCATGCCTGGAGGGTACTGTGCGCGCGACGGCTGCGATCCGTGGGACTGGGTTGGTGTCATCTGCTCGCTGGCTTGGCTGTCGTTGGGATGCTGGCCGTACGGTTGGTTGGGTGCTTGGCTGGGGTGGGGCTGTCGAGGGTTGGGGAACTTGTCATCGCCGATGGCAGCCTGATCGGGGTGGTTGAATTGTGTCTGCTGAGGCGGCGCCGAAGACGGGCCCGCTACGCTATGGGAGTGGGTGCTGGCGTTGGGGTGACGAATGCGAGAGTTGCTGTCCTGCTGGCCATCGTAAAACCCGGGTACGGCACCGCTGCCCATTGTGCTCTGACTAGGAGAACGGGACTCGTTGCCGCGACCGAATGCCATGCCGGAGCGAGAGCCGTTGCGGGCGCGGCCGGCGTTGGATCCGCGGCGTTGACCGTAGCCATCAGCAGGCATGCTCTCTCTCTGGGAGCCGAAGTTCTTGGAGAAAGAAGATGGAAGCAGGGAGAAGCGGCGGGATGTCTTGGTGCCGTCGTCTGTGTTCTTGCGGGAGAAGCTGAAGGATGGGCGGCGCTTCGAGTCCGTGCTAGGTCGTGGTCCTGAGGATCCTATCGAGTTGTCGTTGGACATGGCAGCGGGCATCGACGTGGGCGGGTACTTCTTCTGCCTGCGCTCCTCACCATGCTGGTTGTAAGAGTCCTGGGAGGTGAAGGACCCCTTGGGGTCCTGAGAGTAAGAATTCTGACGACCACCAAACATGGATGTCATGCGCCCAAGCGTCTCTGTTACAGTGTTTGAGCGCTTGTGGCTGCCCTTGGGATGGCCACCAGTGGGTCCAACCTGTGTAGATTGCACGCGCTGAGTGCTTGGCTGCCCAATGCTCGGCTCGCCCATGGCCACAGGCTCTTGGGGAGGGTAGGGAGCAGAGATGGAGTAGTTCTTCTTCTGGGGTTGCGAGAAGCGACCTTCAGCGTTGGTGGGCGCCACCGTAGCTGCCGCTGGTTGCGCGTACGAGTTGCCACGCGACGGCATTCTTGATCCACCCAGTGTGCCGCCTGTCGACGGCCGCGTCGTTGCCGCAGGTGCGGTGCCAAAGGCAGTGTAATCCGACACTGATCTTTGCGCCTGGCTGCCTGGCCTGACTTGTGGAGGAGGTGGTGCTGCACCGCTTGCAGAACGAGGAGGTCTCGAGCCGGAGGCAGATTGGTAGCCGTCTGTAGTCGCGTTGGTGGCCTCGACAGGCACTCGGTCGGCAGGACGAGCCTTTGGCGTGGCATCGACAGGCGGTGACGCTTCGCCGCGTTGTGTCTGCGATTGCGGGGCAACGTATTCAACTTGAACGGTTCGGCGCTTGTTGTCGCGGGACGTCTTTGGCTTCTCAGCTGTCGAGTTGATCTGCTCGCGCTTGTTGGCAAGACCACCGTGCGCAGACGGGGGCGCCTGGGTCTTGGTCGGCTCGCGGACGGATGCACTCCTCGCGAGAGGGGGTGGCTGCTCGTACGGCTCTTCTACGGCAATGTCAGCAGTATTTCCAAGGTGATTGGACTGCAATTTCATACTAGCATAGACGGAGCCTTGCTGCGGCGCCTCGGCGGCATTGCTGGTGGTGATGAAGCCAACGACATGTGCGTAGTCTGCCAGCCAGCTGTGGCGAGCCACCTCGAACAGATCGGCACGCTTGCGTGGGTCGGGGACAAGGATCCTCTTGAGAAGGTCTCTGGCGTGCGGCGTGACGTATTCGGGGAAGGTGAGGGGAGTGGAGACGATGTATTTGTACAGGAGGTTGATGTTGTCACCCTCGGGATTTGCTGGGTCGTCGTCGAAGGGCAGGTAGCCAGCCAACATGGCGTACTATTGATAGTTAGCTTGCACAGGTGGAGGGCGTCCAGACAGCTCACCAGAATGACACCACAACTCCAGACATCGACCTTGCAACCGGTGTAGAGAGAGTCGCTGACGACAAGCTCGGGCGCGGCATAGCAGGGACTGCCACAGCTGGTCTGCATGAGGTCACCGCGGCGCGTCTCGGGGTTGTCGAGGCCCATTTGCCGTATGAAGTCCTTGTCGCCCAGCCTGTACTCGATCTCCTCGCTCAGCTCGTCCTTGGGGTCGAAGGTGTTGGCGAAGCCAAAGTCGGTGATGATGATGTTCTTGTTGCGGTCTAGCAGCAGGTTCTCGAGCTTCAGGTCTCGGTGCACGATGCCCCTCTTGTGGAGGTAGCCGACGCCCGAGATGAGCTGGGCGAACAGCTTGCGGGCGGGGCCGTCCTTGAGGTAGCGATGGTTGAGGATGTAGTCGAACAGCTCGCCGCCCGATGCATACTCGAGGATGATGCCAATGTGTCGCTCCGTCTCGACCATCTCGTGCAGACGAACAATATTCGGGTGGTCGAGGCCGCGCAGGATGTGGATCTCGCGGTAGATCTTGGCCAGGCGGTTGGAGTTGCTGCCCAGGGTTTCGCGCCGTATCAGCTTGATGGCGACCTCGACGCTGCTGTCGCGCTTCCAGCCCATCTTGACCTTGCCGAACTCGCCCTCGCCGAGCGTCTGGCCCAGGATGTAGTTGCCAAACTTGGTGCGCTTGGCGGAGCCCTCGCTCTTGGAGTGGTCCTGCCTGCTCTTGCCGCCAGCGCCGCGGCCGCCGTCGTCGACGCCCTCGCTGCCGACGAGGCCGAGGCCGGTGATGGGCGTCAGGTCGGCGTCGGCGTTGATGGGCGCGCGCTCGGCCTGGCGGGCCTGCTCGCGGGCGATGTCGTCCTGGGGGTCGGACACGCCTATGCGGTTGATGACGGTGCTCTCCTCGCGGGGCAGGGAGGTGCCGATTGGGGGCTGGCCGACGGCGGTGGCCGAGCGGCTGTGGCCGGGCTGCGGGCGGCTCGCGGTGCTGTCGGCGGCGCGGCGGCTGGACGAGGGCGCGGCGTGGCTGGAGCGGTGCGACGAGGTGCGCGGGGGAGGCATGGGCCCGCCGGGCGAGGGGGCGGCGGCGGTGGCGGCGGCGGCGGCAGCAGCAGCAGCAGCAGCAGCATTGCTCATGGCTGGGGCGGCGTTGGGGGTCGATGGCGGGTGGGCGCGGGGCGACGAGGTGGAGGCGCCGGTCGAGGGTCGTCGCGCTCGGGGGGACTGCTGGTAGTGCTGCTGGCCATGCGCCGGGGCAACAGCAGCAGACATGCTCTGCGAGGGAGCCGTGTCGGGGCCGCGGGCGGACGGGGACGTGGACGTGGATGTGGGCGACGCGGGGGTGGGCAGCACAGAAGGCGCGGCGCAGGACCGTCGGCTGTCGACTGTCGGCGTGGACCGTCACAGAGGCGGCGGGGCGGCGAGGCGGCGATGCGGTGCGGGCAGGCGATGGCCGCTGGCACAGCCTTGGGTGTTGTCTGGCCTGGTGTTGACGGCGAGCGGGTCGCGGTCGGGCGCGGTCGCGCTGCGAGGACGGCGGGCTGGGCGATTGGCCGGCCCGCTGGACGCTGCAGAACGCTTGCACGTGGGAGCCGGACGCTGCAGAGCGCAACCGTGGATCGTCGCGACGCGGACAGCGCAGGTACAGGCAGACAGGCAGGCAGACAGGCAGGCAGCTCAGATGCGGGCTTCGACGCTCGACAGAGGACCCGGCGAGTTCACGGCGTGCGTGGAGGAAGTGAGCGAATGCAGCGCAGACAGTCGTCAGGCGCGGCTGGGGCCAGTCGTATCTAACGAGATTGAGCCTGCGGCCGCTTGACGGCTGGGCTGGCAGGAAAGGAGAGCATCCACCGCCCCTCGGCCTAACAACACCCGCACATAAACATCGCGTTTCCCAGCATCGCCGCCGCCTGCCTCCCACACAATCTCCACCGCCGGGTCTGTCCTGGCGAGCATGCGCACCGCCGCTGCCCTTCCCCAGGCACGCACGCGCTGCGCTGCACCATGCTCCCCTCTTGCCATCGCCCTTCGCCGCCGCGCCAGATGAACGGCAGGGTTGCGCCCGTCGTGAGACAGCGACGGCCTGTCCAGTGCGCAAATTGCACTTCATGCGGCACTACGCCGACTACGCGCTCCTCGTGCTGTGACGACGACCACCACCGCGTTCCCACTTGCTTCTGCTCTGCATACCATGACGTGACACGTTCTGCCTCTGCGACGCTGACACCGGCGCTGCTGCCCCTGAGCCCACCGCGCGCGCCCCCACTGACCATCGACTCGCGATTGTCTGCAGACTGTCCGTCACCGTGTCTCAGCCGCGAGCCTGCAAGGAGAAGCGCCCTGCATGGCTCCCGTCGGCTCGCGTCTCGACCCAATCACCTCCCGCCCAGCACCATGACTCGAAACCCTCTCGACGGCTCTCCCAAGAGCAGACCGACAGCAGCCGTCAAAACATCACCTCCATGCTGTCACAAAAGAAAAACAATCGTCTCCAGCCCAACCTGTCATGACAATGACGCAGCCCCGCCTGACCCGCGCGATGCCTCCCACCTGCTGCTTCTCTTCGGAAATTGGACGGCGCTTGGATCGCCCTTGCCGTGTGTCACCTGGCCCACTCCTTCCCGCTTGGCCTTGCTGCCCAGCGCTGACCGACGACCATCTTCGCGCTCGCCGCTCGCGACCAAAGCTGTGCATCGTACAAATGTCTTATAGCACTGGGATGCGTGGTTAACACGGCGAGGGCGAGTTCGTGCCGACGTCACACAAAACACTTGTTGAGCGAACGAGCCATCTCATCTCATTTCTCTCGCCTGAACGGCTGTGTATTCCCCTGCCCTATGCGATGCCGCACAACCACCGCCGCGTTTCCATGGTATTACGCTTCTCAGATCTTGATCTCGCTTGGGAGCCCAATATCCAGAATGTCCTTGCCGTTTTGAAGCTCCTTCTTGCCTGGCATCTTGCCTCTCCGCATCAGCTCCGCGCTCTGTGATACGTTAGCATGGCACTTGACAAAAGCCGCTTCTTGTCCACAGGACAAACAATGCAGTCCAAATGACTGACGTACCTGCGTCATGTAAGGATCCTTCATCATCGAGGCCACCGCAACCACCTCATCTCCGCTCGTGTAGTAGGCCACAAACGACGGCTTCTCGACATCTCCCTGCAGCACCACATCGTCGTACCCGTTGACTGTGTTACCGCAGTATCGCAGTTGCGACCCCAGCGCTGACCAGAAGACAGGTATGAACGCCTTGGCCTTGGACCCAGGCTCGTTGATCGACTGCGCAACCGAGCGCCCGGCGTTCTGTGCAACGTTCCAGTGCTCGATGCGAACCGGTTTGCCGTTGCCTCCGGGTCCGTGGTAGGGGTACGTTGCAATGTCGCCAATGGCGAAGACGTCCTTCAGTCCCTGCACCTCAAAGGCCTCGTTGGTCCTGAGAGACCCGTCCTTCTCCAGCTGAATGCTGGAGTTGTCTCTCAGGTACTCTGTTGCGGGCTTGACGCCTACGCCCTCGATGACGAGGTCGGCCTCGAGCGTGGTGCCGTCCTTGAGGTGCACAGCTCCGACCTTGGACGAGTCGCTCTTGGATGGTGTTGCCTTCTCCACACTGGCGCCCATCTTGAACTTGACCCCGTTCTTCTCAAGCAGGCCACGGAAGATCTTTCCTACCTTCTTGCCCATGACACGCTCCATCTGTTAATGTTAGTCTGTTGTCAGTGAAACTCATGGTTTTCTTTACTCACAGGCTCTTCTTCCATACCGACAACAGTAACGTCGTTCTTCATGCCAGCGAGGCAATTGCCAACTTCCATGCCAATGAAAGAGCTACCGACGACGACAATCTTCTTGCCGTTGTCACCGACGGCCTTCAGGATGTTCTGTGCGTCTGGCAACGTACGCAGCAAGAATGTGTTGCCCAAGTCACCCTTGAGACCCTCGAGGGGCAGAAAGTTGGGTGTGCCGCCCGTGGCCAACACGAGTTTCGAGTACTCGTACGACTTGCCGGATTTCGTCTCCACCTTCTTGCCCGAGAAATCAACGCTCTTGGCCTCATCCTCGACAAACTCGATGGATGCATCCTTGTAAAAGTCCTTCGACCTCCATGCAGCTTTGCTCAAGTCGGCAAGAAGCGCCTTGGAGAGCTTCGTTCGGTCGATGGGCTGGTAGCCCTCCTTCGAAATGACTGTGATCTGGCCCGTGTAGCCTCCACCGCGGAGCCCTTCAACGGCACCGAGGGTTCCGGAGCCACTGCTTGGGTAAGCGCGTGTCGACACGATGTGACAGGATATACATACCCTCCGATGACGAGGACCTTCTCGTCGCTCACTGATGAGCACTTGAGGTTCAGACTCCTTCTAGAAGCCTTCAATGTGGCCTCATCGGTCTTGACGAAGACAGCTCCATCGCGTTCGAAGACTTCGTACTTGGAAATAGGGTCCAGAGCCGGGGCTTCCTCGACGTCACCGGTGGAAACATTGAAGCAAGCTGTGCCATGTCAATGTATCGCTTTCAAGATCTGTGAGCACTACGCACCTCCGTGCCATGGACACGTCAAGCGGCCGTCTGGTGTGAGCACACCCTTCGCAAGCGGCGCGCCGTAATGTGTGCAAGTGGGTGAGGTGGCATGAACCTTGTCCTGTACCTTCAGCAGCAGGATCTTGCCACCCTCGACACCCTCAACCTCGACTTCCTTCTTCTCGCCGTTCTTCAATTGCAGGGACGTGACGTCCTTGAGCTTGAATTCTTGCGCCATAGTTGTGAAAGTGGTGCTGAATGCAGTTCTTTGGATATAGGTTGTATTAGATTGTGCCTTGTACTGAAGCTGTAACGAAGTTCGAAGAGGCCGTAGAAGACGTAGTGACTGCATTAAACGGTGTATTGCGTGTACTGGGGGCTGTCGGCGGTACTGTGTATATGAGCTCCGCAGTAACTTGCTGGCAAATCGCGGGGCTGCTGACCACGCTTATTCCATTGCGACTTGATTTGCTGAGGTGACATCATGAAGTGCAAGCACGACCGCGTCTCCGGCAATCGATAAGGGAGGAACGCGTCGAGCCGAGTGACGTTTACAGTCCCGAACATCGAGTCTCTCAATTATCGTGTCGTCAACAGCTGTTCCAGGCGTTTTTGTTTGCCCCGGATTTTAGCGGCTGCGAAACCACTTCCATCCGCAGGACTCTTCGACGGTGTGACAGCGGTGACATGCGGGTGACAGTCGGCGGTAGCACGCTCACGATGGCCAGTCAGTTGTTTCATGCTGCATGCCGCGCACTTGGAGCTAACGACAGCAGACACGTCCTTCCCAAGCGATCTGCCTGTTCCTCAAGACGACGGCGCATGTAAACATCTGGACGGTTCCAAGATTCCGTCCGTCTCCTTACCGTCCACTTCCGGCGACAAGGTGGATGTGTCGAAGCTCGCAGGGCTCGCCATTATCTTCTGCTACCCGCGAACAGGCGCTCCAGGCGAACAGATACCAGATGAGTGGAACGCGATCCCCGGTGCACGAGGCTGCACGCCTCAAGCCTGCAGCTTTCGCGATGAAATGAGCGAGCTGCGCCACAGAGGCGTGAATACCATTTTTGGCGTTTCCACCCAGGATACCCCATACCAAGCCGAGGTCAAGGCTCGGGTGCATCTCCCGTACGAGCTATTGTCTGACGCCGATCTTTCATTCACCAAAGCCTTGAAACTACCCACGTTCGAATGGCAAGGTAAAAAGCTCATCAAACGACTTGCGATCGCTGTCGAGGACGGCCGGATTATCAAGGTCTGGTATCCGGTCTTCCCTCCAGACGCAAATGCCAAGGAGGTGGTCGTGTGGCTGGCGCAGAGGAACTAGCGGCTCTACTACCAGGCTCACCTCCTGAAACCACTTCGCGGTATCAGGCACGAACTTTAGCGTATTCGACTCGACCTTTTACGGACGACACGCTGATCCTACGCGGTCGGTTGCCTGTATCCGGAGCACCATGTCAACAACATGAATCGCCTCTGCACGCGCACATGTGTTCGCGATTAGAGCGCGCTCGCGCTGCTAATGCGCAACATCTTCACCGTTAGGTCCACCTCATTTCCCTCGAGCTTTTTTTGTCCTGAGGCCGCTGTTACTTGCCTCGAATAGTCGATTTTGGTGGAAAGTTTGCAACGATGCGACGATGGCGCAAGGCTAGCGCAACATCAAACCACCAAGTTCAGACGGATCTACTTACGGCTACTCCCAATAAAGTATCCGCCTTCTAGTCACCGGTACAATAACGTGGGAGACCCCCGTTTCGGACGCGATGTTGTGGCAAGGCAGTGTTTGCAGTGAGGACCTTTCTCGACCCCATAATCTGATGCCTTTGGACATCGCATACTTTCGTTAACAGACTTACAAGCGTTCGAAACGATCTTTATATTCATGTATGCTCTTGACGTCCAGGCGTGGAAGAAGCTAGCTAACCCCCCGACGTGTAGTACTCAAACCACTACGTTCTTTTCTTTGCGTTCTTTCAATCATAATGTCTACCAGTACCAGACACGTCGTCTCTACCAGTACACGGCGCGATATTTCTACCAGTGCAAGACGCGCTTTTACCCTCGAGATTGATATCGCGACTCCTTCACCGACTGCGACCGCTTCAATTACTTCAGATACATTGTCTACGGAAGCTCCTGCTTCACAAGCCTCTGCAATCACATCCACGCCGACACCCACATCCACAGCATTTAGCCGCACCTGTGCTTCGAATAGTGATTGTGTTGGTAATGATGTCTGCTCAAGCGGTTCTTGCTCCAGTATCAGTCAAGCCGCGCCATTCGCACCTGCTGGAAGCCTGGGCGCAGAACCAACAACACACTTAGAGACGAACACAGCCATTGGCATTGGAGTGGGCGTTGTAGCACTAGTGTTATTAATGATAGGTGCTGGGTTCTGGTGGTTCAAATTCAGACGGGGTCGACAACAACCCACCACATCACCGGAAGCGCCGCCCACAACACGCGACCGATCGGCGTCGAGTGCGACAAAGTGGACGATAGACAACGACCAAAGGACTCTCGTGGCCTCCTTGCCCAACAGCCCACAGCATGCCGCATTTACAAGACAAACACCCGGTTTCCCTGCGGAGTTCTACACAACGCCAGGGAAAGTCCTCGATGACGAGAAGGACATTGCAGAGTACAGGCGAGGGAACGGAGCAGATCAAGATAACGAATTGCCACCAACGCCTGTTGACAAGGCTCTTCCGGAACCTCCGTCCGGAGAGACACGCTACGCGATCAACGTCAACATCAACAAGAGCATGATCTTCGATGACATTGCCTTCAACGCCGCCGCTTATGCTCCAAGCCCTGTCTCAACGCCGCAGGAGCGCGCGCCAAAATATCGCTTCGAAGAGTACCTCCCTCCTGTCCCAGTAAATAACCCCCGTATTTCCATTACCAAGACCGTAAGCAGAGGGAGTGCGATGAGCTCGGAGTACGAATTGGAGAATTATCCTCACGGCAGTGACCAGGTCGAATCCAGCAGAAACTCAAGATCGGATGCTGGCAGCATGCACGTCGCATCGCAAAGTCACGATCGTACAAGCAGTGCTCTGGCAAAACTGGAAACCGGTCTTGCCTTACCCGAGCTTCCACCTCCCAGCCCCAGTTTCAGCTTTCGTTCGTACGATTGGTACCAAGATATCATCAGTGGTGACCAGTCGGCCATTGAAGAATCGTCCGAGATGCCGGCAGTTGGACAGCCCAAAACGCCGGAGCTGCCGACTCGGAATCCAGCAAGAGACGTAAATCCTCTACTTTCGAACCCTCCCGATGTGGACCCTAGCTTGATGCCCGAACCGCTCTCTCCTGCTTTCCCTTCGCCTGTAGCGAGCTCACACCTACATCCAAACTCTGCCAGACAGTCTCAATTCCCAAGCCCGACAAGTCCCGACTTTCGCTTATCTCCAACCGTTTACCAGATGCCCAATGGAGGTATGGTGTCGAAGCTAGTACCAAGCCTACCCAATACCCGGCCAGTGAGCGAGGCATCAACGATGACTACAACGACCATGATGACGGGAACGTACTCACAACGACACTCGCGATTCGCCAGCTGGTATCCCGAAGATGACCTCGACATCCTCGAGGAGGACCTAGCCCTTCCGCGATTCCCAACGTACAGCTCAATGCGTGCGAGCATAGTAGACGGTAGTCAAGCTTCGCAAACCGTACGATCAACCGCACGGAACTCCGTCCTTAACTCCGCCTACAGCCCTGCTCATAAATCAAGAAGCCAGAGCGCACCACGACCGCAAAGCACGCTGACCACCACGACTCAAAAGAGCCGCTTTTCGAGGAGTTGGCTGCCAGACGACGGATTGTATTTGCCGGCCGAAGGCACAGAGGACTCTTTTGAAGTGTTCCAGCGCGAGAGACTGGCGAGTGGACCGACTAGCTACTCTCCACTTGCGTAGACTCCATTACCTTCGAGCCTCGATACGACTGAGACGTTTTTGCTTTCCTGTTTACTATGCGCCGTCTGAGCACGTGCTTGCCTTTGTTCGAACATATACCAGGCGTTCCGACTTTCGGCTAATCGTTACTTGTTTTCTAGCGGTGTTTTGTTGGCGTGGAGCCATGGCTGACGGGCCGGGCGTAAGATGCACATGTGGAGGTGCGGATGTGGGGATTGCGGGATGTTGGAGAGCGCGAAGCTTGTCCGGCGGTTGATCGATCGACGACGCGATGGCGAGGGTGGATCGCACATGAGCCTCATGCCTCTTGTATTTGTAGGAGTGGTCTGACACTCGGGGTAATAAGCGGGAATAACGCAAATATAACAACCACATCAGCTTTGACGAGGCCATCCTGCTGCACTGCAAACTCGTATGTCTTGAGCAAATGTCGATTTCCCCGGAAGCAAGACGGAGGCGCAGAGTGCCAAATGCGGGAGACATAGGGCACTCCACTTGTACTACACGCAGCTCAAGCACGTTGAGATGCAACAGCGACATCCCGGAAACAAGCTCCCACGACACAAGTCTTGTATGGTTAAGCTGTCAACCCGCGTGTACTCTCCCGTTCTAGCGCCCAGAATCGACGGAACGGTGCTCGCTGTTCAACCTGGCGGCCCGACGCCGATTGGCCCGTTGTCGGCACGACCGCTGCGTGTGGAAGGGCATCATGTGGACTGGACATCATTCGTGCATCACCGCCGCGCTTCCCTGCGCGCACCGTCATAAAGTGTGCCGCAGGCTGCGGGGAACGGAGGATGGTCAACAAACAGCCCAAAACCGTCGAGATGGGACACAGCTGGAGGTATAAGTTGAAGCGTCCCGGGCTGCCGTGGAAGAGAGCAGTTGCAGTTACGACCTTGGGTGTTTTCTCGATTTACTATCTCCAGCGCTCGTTTGAGAAGGCACCGGCACCGCACGCGGCTGAACTGAATAAAGAAGCAGATATGGCTCCCGAGGGTTTTCTCAAGGCTTCGGCCATGGCGACGGCGCTGGTGGCGGCCGCGGCTGCTCAGACGGCTACGCCGACTTCAGCTACGGGCTGGAGCACGACGCTCGCTGGCACAGCCACGTCTTTTCGTCCTGTGTTTACGATTCCGGCATCGGCGGATCAAGGGGTGGATGTTATCCCCAATATCCAGGATCCTCAAGCTGTTAATGCTCAGGATGTCTGCCCGGGGTACAAGGCGTCGCACTTGAAAGAGACTGATGGTGGGATCAGTGCTGTTTTGACCTTGGCGGGCGCGCCTTGCAATGTCTATGGAAACGATGTTGATGTGCTGAACCTCAAGGTTGAGTACCAGTCAAAGGATCGATTGGCGGTCAGCATCGAACCAGCTTACCTTGTACGTTCCTCGCGAGGAGTTCAAAGTGATTCGAAAGCTGACGCAAACAGGATGCCTCCAACTCCTCGCACTACATTGTCCCCGAAAGCTTGGTTCCTAGACCTCACGCGGAGGACTCGCACGAAGATCTCGATCTTGCGTTTGCGTGGGGCGATGATCCGTCGTTTTGGTTTACAGTGGCTCGCCAGTCTACTGGAGATGTTATTTTCACTACCAAAGGCACGCATCTCGTATACGAGGATCAGCTCATCGAGTTTGTCAACACGTTGCCCGAGGACTATAATCTCTATGGTCTTGGTGAGCGTATACACGGCCTTCGCCTGAACAACAATTTTACGGCTACCATCTACGCTGCTGATGTGGGTGACCCTATCGATCGCAACATCTACGGAAGCCACCCCTTTTACTTAGAAACCCGCTACTTCCCAGCCGGTGGCAACGACAACAAGACGCCGCTCAAGCAATCCGAAATTGTTGACGGAAACGGTGAATACCCCACCGGCGACAAGGGCTCCGGATTCAAGTCCTACTCCCACGGCGTCTACCTTCGCAACACGCACGGCATGGAAGTCGTTCTCCAGCCCACAAACCTCACATGGAGGAGTCTCGGAGGCAGCATCGACCTCTTCTTCTTCGACGGACCCACCCAGCCCGCCGTCACCAAGCAATACCAGACCTCTGCCATTGGCCTGCCCGCCATGCAGCAGTACTGGTCCTTTGGCTACCACCAGTGCCGCTGGGGATATCGCAACTGGACCGAGCTCCGCGAGGTTGTCGAGACGCTGCGTAATTTCAGTATTCCTATGGAGACCATCTGGCTTGATATCGATTACATGGATCAGTATCGCGATTTCACTACGGATCCGGTTACGTTCCCTGCTTCGGGCGTTAAGGATTTTTTCGACTGGTTGCATGGGAATAATCAGCATTTTGTGCCTATTGTGGATTCGGCGATTTATATCCCGAATCCGACGAACGCTAGTGATGCGTACGATGTCTACAACCGGGGTAATCGGTCTGATGTGTTCCTCAAGAATCCTGATGGTAGCCAGTACATCGGTGCGGTGTGGCCTGGGTACACCGTCTTCCCGGATTGGATGTCCGCGAACGGTGTTTCGTGGTGGGTCGATGAGATGGTCGAGTGGCACAAGAGCGTTCCTTTCAGTGGGTTCTGGATCGACATGTCTGAAGTCTCGTCGTTCTGTGTCGGTTCCTGCGGTACCGGTAATGTTACGCTCAACCCCGTTCACCCGCCTTTCTCGCTGCCAGGCGAGGTCGGCAATGTCATCTACGATTACCCTGAGGGCTTCAATATCACCAATGCGACAGAGGCTGCTATCGCTTCTTCTCTTTCGGCTAGCCAGGCCGCTGCTGCATCTGCGACCGCTGCCAGCTCTGTCGCTGTCGAGTACCTTCGCACCACGCCTACTCCGGGCGTTAGAAACATCAACTACCCGCCTTATGTGATTGACAACGTTCAAGGCGATCTTGCTGTTCACGCTGTGAGCCCCAACGCAACCCACCAGAACGGCATGGTTGAGTACGATGTCCACAACCTCTGGGGCCACCAGATCCTCAATGCTACTTACCAGGGTCTTCTCTCTGTCTTCCCCGGCAAGCGGCCTTTTATCATCGGCCGCTCTACCTTTGCCGGAAGCGGTAAATGGGCAGGACACTGGGGCGGCGACAACGCGTCGAAGTGGTTCTACATGTTCGCCTCCATCCCGCAGGCACTCTCATTCTCGCTGTACGGTGTCCCCATGTTCGGCGTCGACACTTGGTAAGTCCCATCGCTTTGTCGCAGGAAAAAAAGAACACCAGCTAACACACTCACAGCGGGTTCAACGGCAACACCGATGCGGAACTATGCGCGCGCTGGATGCAGCTCTCGGCCTTCTTCCCCTTCTACCGCAACCACAACACCCTATCGGGATTATCCCAGGAGCCGTACCGCTGGGAAAGCGTGGCTTCTGCTTCACGAACAGCGATGCACATCCGGTACTCCCTCCTGCCGTACATGTACACCCTCTTCCACCAGGCGCACACAACAGGCTCCACGGTCATGCGTGCGCTGGCGTGGGAGTTCCCCAACGAGCCGCAGCTCGCAGGTGTCGACACGCAGTTCCTGCTCGGTCCCAACATCCTCGTCACGCCTGTTTTAGAGCCACAAGCAGATACTGTCCGCGGTGTGTTCCCTGGTCTCGTCGACGGCGAAAGGTGGTACGATTGGTACACGGGCGAGAAGGTGCAGGCTGAAGCCGGCGTCAACACGACTATTTCTGCTCCTCTGGGTCACATCCCCGTTTACATCCGCGGCGGCGCAGTGCTCCCAACGCAGGAACCGGGGTACACTACGACCGAGTCGCGCAAGAACCCTTGGGGTCTTATCGTTGCGCTTTCAGCGGATGGCAGTGCATCCGGATCCCTCTACGTTGACGATGGCGAGTCCATCGAGCAGGAGAGCACGTTGGATATCTCGTTCAAGGCGCAGAGCGGCTCGCTGAAAGCTGATGTTCAGGGCGACTTCAAGGACACTAATGTCTTGGGCAATGTTACTATTCTTGGTGTCCACAGCGCACCGACACAGGTCAAGCTGAATGATCTGACTGTTGATGAGTCAAAGATCGCGTACAATGCGACTGCGAGCACGCTGAAGCTTTGCGATCTGAATGATCTGACTAGCGGTGGCGCGTGGCAGGGCAGCTGGACGTTGAGCTGGGCTTAGACTCGGAATGTACATAGGTAGATGTTAGAATCGGGTAGCTGGAATCAAGAACGGTTCCTTTCGAGGACACCTCGCTAACATGACAACCTCGACCTCTGCGCAGAATGTGTAAACAGCAACAAGTGGTGTATGAATGATGCCCTGTCCCACCAAGTTTCAAGTTTTGGTCGTTGTTAGCTCCCGTTACCCGTCAACGGGTGACGTCAGCGTGCTTCCTTCTCAACTCCGCATCAAAACTATCGATCCCTTCAATATCAACATGGCATAACCACATATCACCCTGGATTGTCTCCTGAGACCGGCAAATCCTCACATTCACAAGCAATCACAAAATCTGCCACTCAGACCGCCACCATGCCCGACGAAAAAACCGAGCCCTCCGTCGCCGAGCTAAAGGACATCGCAGCCAACGCCTCTGCCCCCGAAGACAAACTGCAAGCCGCAGCCGCCCAAGCCGAAGCCGCCCTATCCTCCTACAAAACCGCCTCCTCCCTCCGCTCAGCCGCAAACGCCATCCGCGACCCGGCCAAGCGCGAAAAGTACCTGCGCGACGCGTACAACAAAGAAGTCGAGGCCCATGGCAACAGCAGAAAAGCGCGCATGCTGCAGTCGGGCGCGTTTCAGGGCACGGTGGGCGGTGCGGGGATTGGGGCTGTTGTAGCGGGCGGGCTGGGGACGGTGGTTGGGACTGTTGTGGGGACTGTGACGGCGGTGCCGGCGACCGCTGTTGGGGGGCTTGTTGGGGCGGGGGTGGGGTTGGGGCATGGGAGTTGGATTAAGTTGGGGAAGGCTGGGGAGGGGAAGGATGGTAAGGAGGGCGAGGAGGGCGATGAGAATAAGGAGAATGAAGGGGGAGGGGGGCAGCAGGTTGAAGAGGTTGATGTTGATGATGCTGTGCCGAATCCGGAGGTGTTGAGGCAGGCTGCGGAGGATATTAGGAAGGAGAGAGAGAGGGGTAGTTTGAATGCGGAAGGTGAGGGTGATGATGATAAGAAAGAGCGGAGGAAGCCGAGGAAGTTGAGTCGGCAGGTCAGTGAGGTAGGGCAGGATGAAGGGAAGGAGTTGCCAAAGTCGGAGAAGAAGAAGCCGCGGAAGATCGAAGTGCGAAGCAAGCAAGAGGCAGCGGCGGCATAGTAACGTTGCTGAGGTTGCTCTTTTTATGTACGTCACTTACACCCTGCATACAGCGCTGCATATTACCACAATCCATCCAGGCACAATCTGTGTTTTCTCTGTATGATATAGCATTACGACAGTATAACAATACAAGCCAGGAAACAACTTGAACACTCCACATCTACTCCACCGCATTCGCAGCGTCTGTCTCAAAACAAGCAAAACCGTTCATCCAGTCCCGCACAGCTGCTTCTGCATGCTGCTTCTCAACCTCCACCAATAACCCCTCCGGCGGCAGCTCAGGCTCCAGCACCTTGCCAAGCTCCACCTGCAACATCCCCAACGTCGCCTTGCAGCCATTGGCAACCAACCACTTCACATAGTCGATATCAAGCTGCTGGCTAGGAATCGCGCGCAGCAGCCGATCAACGATATCAACGGGGTCACCGCCTTCGTACAGCGCCGCGAACACCGCTTGGTAGATGTGCGACTTGCTCGTGTACTTTGCGTCTGGGTTGCCGGCTTCGAGCATCGCTGCCGCGTATATGGTGCGGTAGTGGTTGGATTTCCAGAAGGTGAATGGCGTCTTGAGGAGCGCGCCTTTGTACCAGTCGCGGTCCAGGAAGTGCGGGACGGCGGCGTGGCCTACGCAGCGTGGCATCGCTAGGGTGCCGTCCCAGTCGAGGATGCCGGTGACGTTGCCGCTGTCGTCGATTAGGATGTTCTGTGTGTCGAGGTCGGAGTGGCGGAGGGTGAAGGTGTCGGTTGGAGTGGAGTGGAATGTGGGATGGGCGAGGATGATCTCGAGGATTTTCTGCGTGCCTAGGGTCATCATTTCTTCCCAGGTCAGACCCTTGGCTAACTCTGGCGTTTCAACCGCACCCCAGGCGTTGTTGATGTACGCCTGCGTGGAGGCGAAGGGCCCGCGCTCTTCGTGGTCGTACGTATTCCAATAGGGCCAGACGTAGTACTTGTCGAGCGGAAGTCGCTTGCCGACGGGATCATCAAAGTATCTGTAGTAATCTTCGTGCTCAACGCCGACCTGGTACGGCATACCGATCTGAGCGAACTGCAAAGCATTCAGCTCGGTCATATGGCCAGCGAGCGAGCGGAGAAAGTTCAAACGCTTCACCTCAATCTCCGGCGCTGGGCTCTCCCCAACCTCCTCGAACCAAAGCTGGGTCGCCGACTCCCCTGCCAGCTCCTTCATGACGATGTACGGGAACCCATACTCGTTGTCAAGAGTCGCGGAGTACGCAATAGGGTAAGCGATCGGGATTTCTGTGTTGTCGCCGATGAGGCGCATAGTCTCAACCTCTTTGTGGAGCATGTGCTCGTCTTCTGGAGTCCAGCGATCAGGCGTACCGTGACCAGGGACCTTGACGATCCAGCCTTCGAGGTCGTGAGTACCTGGCGCAAAGGTCTTGACTTTGAAGACGAGGTGATATGAGCCTTCTGCAGTGGAAAAGACATCCATTGGAGCGCCGCGGTAACGGTATGAGTACCTTGTGAGTGCGGCGCGCAAGAGATTGATGACCGTAGTGTGCTCGATTTGTTTGATAATGTCCCACTGGCATCGGTCAGCGCAGTCCTCAACCGTGTCCTCGATCGTGTCCTCGACGGTATCCTCGACGGTGTCGAGCTTGACGCCCGAGTCCTCCATGGCGTGGTTCCAGGGCCAAAGCTTATCCTTGAGCTTTTGTAGCACACAAGCCAGCTTCTGCTGCTGACCTTTTGACTCCTTGGTGATCATGGTATCAAGCTCAGCTGGAGAGGTTATAGGAGCCGGGTTTGTCTTCAGATGTGAGGTGTTTTGTGGCAAGACACAGGTGGTGGACTCCATCTCGACAGATGTAAGGTTCTCTGACTGATACGGCGGCGGAGTAGCTGCGGCGTGGACCGAAAGCGCCGTGTTGGTGGAAGAGCTCACTGTATGGGAGAATTCCTCGAAGTCGTCTTTGCGCGCTGTGCGAGACGCTGTAGATGCTGAAGTGGACGAAGGAACGGTCAAGTAGGTGACTGAGGTCTTAGGCGAGACCTTGCAAATGTGCACTGACGAAGCAGCGAAGTCACCGCGGTCAACGTGATCAGTCTCGGGCGATTCGACCGCGACAGGATGCTGCAGTGACTCGAAGGTCTCCTCAGTAAGAACAGACAGGTCAGTTTTGTCGTACTCGATTGGAGGGATTATGAATTCCGGAGCACAGGGCTTCTCTGTCGCTGTTGCAGTACGTTTGTTACGACGATGGAGAACAGCAGCAGTCTTGCGACATTGGCGGTTGAAGTTTGCCTTTGCTTTCGCGACGAGACCAAACGAACTCTTTGTGTAATCTGTCGACAAAGAGCCGTCGACGTGAGTTTGCTCTTTGTCACGCTTGAACAATGCACGCGTTGCGGCCTTGAATCCGAACTTACTAAGCGCCATTGCAGATGTAGTATTGTCCCGGACAAAGACTTCTCACACTTGGTTGAATGGGGAGTGTAGGCTATGGAACAAGAGAGACGGGGCCATGGAGGGGTTTGTATTGTCAATGGTGGTCCAGGCACATAGTGTTTGCATAGTGAAAGAGAACTGATTAACTCCAACACCAGAGACTAACGCATTATATGGCAAGTTCTGAGTATTATTCGGATTCTGTCGACCCTACACCTTGACGGTTAGCCACTGGACAAATATTGCATCCAGGTGTTGCATGCTTCCAGAGCTGCAAGCATCACAGTATGAGAACTCTAATGTGACCAGCAGCAATAGCTGAGGTTCTATAAGATATAATTGATTTGGCTGAGTGGTAGTAAGTCGAATCTTCAGGCACCTTGAGCGTATGCGAAAGATCGAAGCGGTACGTATAGGGGCATCCAAGCCGTCTTGCATTACCAGCCAGACAGTGCGTTTATGCAAGACTTGAATAAATGCTCACGGGATCCAAGAACATTATGATTTGAAATTGTTCACTTCAGCAGCCTATTGGAAGGACGTCGTGATTATTGTGCAGCACTGAGTGGAGTTTTGTGTATCAACAATGACTAACATGCACTTTCACACTCATGCTCGTTCCATGCATAAAGGTCCCAGGCAGCATTTCGACTGTCTGTCCATATACAAGTCACTGCAATCAAACGTTTAACCATCCATTTATCAATATTCCTTCGCGAAATATAGTAAGTTTTCACTGCTACTAATTCCAGCAAGAACAAGACATTGGTCGTGATCGAAGATCCCCATCATGCTAGACGTCACAAAAAAGTATCAATACGTGCAAGAACACACTGAAACGAACATTGATCTCAACAGTTGGCCAAAGGCCCTGCGCGTGCTCTACGGTCCAAATTTTGTCGGCGACTTTGATCCCAGATGTTCCAACATCCGCACGGGAGAGTTTATGAGAGGCACTGTTCATCATTGCTCTCACGGGGAGGACCATGCTATCACCACGTCACGCTACAACAAAGGTCATCAGGCGTTCTGCCACGAGTTCATAGTTGTGGACGGCTCTGTCGTCAGATGTGGCATGCGTTACAAAGTCCTCTCAGGAGGTTGTGGCACGCATAAGGCAAGGTACATGCACGACAGCATCAACCTGAAGGTGAAGAACCTCATATCTGGTAAACTTGGCTCCATTCTTTGGTCAGAGCTGGACAACATGGGGGATCTCGCCGCACAGGCTGCTCACCACTCGAGTACTGAGGACGAGGACAAGCAAGCTATTCTTTCCAAGCACATGCAAGTTGAGGAAGAGGCGAACGCTAGTAGCGAGCCATTACCTGCGGATCACGCTGTCTACAACCAGCACCTCGCTTACAACGAGGTTCAGATCCAGCGCAAGCGCACCGAGGCATCGGAGCGCAAGTCTGAGCAGAAGACCGGCTCTCGTAAGCTCAAGCAGAAGGCAAAAGAAGACGTTCCACCAATACCACCAATACCTGACATTCAGGTTGAGCTCGAGCGGCGAAGGCTCAACGGCGGTAAGACCAGCAAGAAGACCAGTGATAAACACGCCTTCTCGATGAAGAGAGTGTACAAGGCGACGGCGGAACTCACCATTAACGAGTAATAGCCGCCTAAATGGTACCTTAGATTACTACGCACTATCGAGTAGTGTACCATGATGAGCATCTCTGGTATAATCGATTCTTTGCTACAGCCGCGAAGTACAGGATAACACATAGGCGACGTTCTCGTTCCTTCACACTTCGGCAGACCGACCAATATTGACAGCTCTGGTAATTGGCAGGACTAGCTAGATTAATCATTGTCAAAGGATACAATCATACATGGGAGATGTCTGTCGTTTACTCACTAAATGTTCAACTCGACTGAAAACGTTGTTCTGATTATAGGTCGAGTTGCACCGAGATTCTGCCACATTCAGCGATACAGCAATGACTTTCTTCGCTACTTGAGACTATGCAGAGCATGGCGGATTATGATGTGTGCTACTCCATTCACTCAAAAATCTGGGTTTGTCCTGACAAGCTCTGAGAAGGACTCTCCGTTGCAGATGTCAAAGTGACAATCAAGGTAATGCTAAGCCGAGAGAAAGAAATGTGGGAGACGAGCTGCCGCTCCCAACCTAAGGAGTAGCGAAGGCACGGACGGGGTCACCAGATGATTATATGTAGGCAGCTAATTGAGATCTGATATTTATGGAACCAGAGGAGAGCCGCAACGTGCTGCAGTACCAGCAAATCATTTCCCGATGTTCGCACATGCATGGTAGCTGTCTCGAGGAATTATCAATGGCTGCAACAATTTTTCGTAGACAATACGCGCGCCAAATTTCACTCCATTCGTTCAAAGACGATACCTGAAACCGAAAGTTTCCCAGTCCGTGACATCGTCAATGTCCTCAGCTTGCAGATCCAGCTCGGCCACTCTCGTACTCGGCTCTGCTCTATCAGCAACCTTACCCGCGAGCACACCAGCAGATCCAGCACTTCCCTTGATACCCTCCTCCTTCTCCCTCTTCGCATTGATCCACTGCAAGTAGCATCTCAAGATAACCGCCAGTCCCACGACCAAGCAGTAGCAGACAAGGATCGCTCTGAACGCGGTGTTGTAGTGAGGTGCCTCACCGGCGCGGAAGAACTGTGGTCCAGCTATGTTGCCAGCACAGTATGCAATAAACAACATCGCAGTCATTGTCATCTTCTTCGTGACACCTTTATAATTGGCGCCGACGAGGGACATGAGCAATGGGATCGCGCCCGGGCCCGTAGAAAGCAGGAAGTAGCCGAAGAGCTGGACGCCAGATGAGGTCTTCGGGCGCACGTAGATGAGCGAGCTACCAATAATGGCGGGTACGACGACGCAGATAATGAGGATGCAGTTCATCTGGCGGAAGCGACCGGCAAGGTAGCCAGTTCCAGCTATTGTACCAGCTGCAATTACGGATGCAGGAATCACGAGAAGGGTCGACTGAAGGCTCGTAAAGCCAAAGCTCTTGATGACCAAGTTGCCGAAGTTCTGTGTCCCACCGTTAGGGATCTGTGTGAGCAAACTCATACTGAAGATGATCCATGTCTTAGGATCGCGAAGACATTCGACAGCCTGGTCCAGCTTCCATTTGGTGTTGTCGGTTCTTCCTGTTCCGGCAAGGATTACACGGCGCGCTGCAACCTCGCGTTCCTCCTCGGTAAGGAACTTTGCTTTAGCGATACTATCTGGTAAGAAGAGAAGCAAAGGGATGCCCCAGAGGAATGTTAGACATCCGAGAACGATGTACATCCATATCCAAGGTGCAAGTGAGTCTTCGATGTGGCCTAGACCGTACGCGAGGAAGGACGCAACAAGTCCGCCGACAGAGTTACCAGCAAACCAAAGCCCGGTGCGAGTAGGGATTTCATCTCGGGTGTACCTGTGCGCCGTCAGTGTCTGATTGCTACTATGAGTCAGGTGATGCTTACCATGTACTCGTGATGAACAGAAAGGCTGGGGTGATGGTTGCTTCTGCGACACCAAGTAGGAAGCGTACAGTGATGAGGCCGCCAAAGTTGCTGCAAGCTGCCGTAAGAGCCACAACAACGCCCCAGATAAATGTGTTGGCTGCAAGGTACTTTGCCACGGGAAGGCGAGTGATGAGGAAGGTTGTAGGGTACTCCCAGAAAAAGTAGCCAAAGTAAAAGATACTTGAAACCCAAGAGTACTGTTGGCCTTTCAAGTGCTGTTATAGTTTAGCTGGCTTCGAAGCGTGATCGATGTAGAGAACCTACCGTGTCCTCTCGCAGGCCAAACACTGAGGCTGAAGATAGGATTGTTTTATCCATGAAGTTAAGGTTGTACGTGATGAACATGAGTGGAATGAGTCGCCAGTCGATTTTGCGCAGCATACGCTTCGCAAGGTCCTCCGCATCCTGGTCGAACTCATTTTGGGGTTCTCGCTCGGGCGTGGAGGTCGTCATCTCGTCTAAAGCTTCACCCAAAGAATGTGCAGCACAGTATGAGAGAAGACCGGTTATATTTAAGCATCTGTACGGCCGGCATGATCAAGCATCGGACGCCAGCCTTATCGGTGCTTGAGTCGGGCTATCGTGGCTGACCAACGATATCGGAGATAGTGTAGTAGCAGGATGCAAGGAGTGGGGTACGCCAAGATTGAAGTGTGGATCTTCAGAAAACCGTCCGGTTTAGGCATACCGTAGCGGAACAGAACATCCAACCTCACCAGACGACCTGCCACACGACGTTGGAGAATCCAACAATTTGTGAAAAGGCCTCGTTACGCCTGTCGATTTCCCTCAACAGGATTACACGACCGTTCCTGTCTACAAACCTCAAGTCCTCCCCTGGGTCCTTCTGCAGCTTACTTGGGATGTTCCTCGTTACTATGCGATCCACCTTTTCGATTCTCTCGAGCTGGTCGTATTTGAGATTCCAGAGGACGCTGTGTCCGTGGTTTGCCAAAAATCTTATGGCATCGGCGCCAATCACAAGGCGGCCAGTTACCTTGTCCTGCTTTGCGGTGTAGCTGTTGTAGTCATGATCTGGATCGAAAGTAGGAGATGCGCCGATAACATCTGATACCACTGGGGCTGGTTTCTGAGCGAGTATCGTGCCTTCAGCCTGAACGTATTTGACTGCCCATTCCGCTAAGAAGTGTCAGTAGATGTGTACGAGGAATACTCACAACTCACCATGCGTTGGGATGTTCCATAAGAACCGTTTGGTAGGAGATGCCAACAATCTGTATTCTGGAAAGTTAACGGCAATCGGGTAGAGAGCGAAGTATGTCACTCCTGCAGCGAACGTCGCAGTCTTGACTAGCAGCCACACCGGGACAATCGCAGTGGCCACTGTGAGTATCCCAAGAAAGACCAATGTACGTGACGTACGATGTGGCACACGCCATTCGTAGAAACTTGGTGGAGATCAGCTGCTTTTCTCTATGTGTAGTCGAAGACACGCACTTTCGCAGACTTTCGAAGAAGTTGGCCAAATCTGCCAACTGTAACATCAGCCATGGCCCTAGGCCTTCGAGAAGCTTGTTAGACCACCTCTCCTCTCCTTCTTTGATGATGAGTTCTGTCAATGATAAGGCAGTCTTGCGTTGGTTCTCTCGGTGTTCGATGTCTGCACGCAAATCTTCTATAGTGTTGCCGTGGGCACGTCGTTGAATGACAAGGTACATGCATGCGGTGAGCTGACCAGTTTAGCACATGCAGACGACCTTTGCAGTAGTCGCAAGCACTCACGCAGCCTGGGAGTAACAAATTGAAGTACCAAAGTACCGAGTAAAGCAGTAAATACTTCGCTGTGGTAACTGGTTGTTCCCAACGATAGATCCTTCGTGAAGTCATGATAAACTCCTGTAGAGGGGAGGAGGCTATCAGGACGCGTTCGATATTCGGCAAGATGGTCTGCTTCGAAGGCTCTGGTGGATCGGACCCGTATCCGATATACTGACCCCCGTACTGATGTGCGTAATACACAAGCAGCTGCTTGGAGTTAGCCGGCTTTGGATTCGAGAGTGAACGTTTCAGGCAAGCAATCAACCTACACTCAGTGCATACCCTCTCCAGTCGATGATCAGGCCTTCTAGAGGATCGTGTTTCTCGAAATCGGACCTTGGTCGCAGCTTGACTTCATCTCGTGGCAGACGCCTGATCTTGGTGACATGACGATCGAAGGTCCAACGTGCGTATGTGGCCTGACGTTCCTTCATCAGTAGGGACAGGTTTTTGATCGCGAGTAGTCGTTCGGCGTCATTTTGTGCGGTGTCGACTGCCTCGGAGGCGCGTAGTAGATTCACTTCATCGCCGTGAGGAACTTCCTTCGCTGTGATTTGCCCGGCTGACTGCTTATCAGTCTGCTCCGAAATCTTTGCTCTCACAGTATCGAGGGGGTTGTGAATCAAGTCTTTCATGGTTGGTTTATCAGGTTCTGGCGCATCGGTTACATACCGTGACCCTGGATCTTCACTGCCAGCGCCTGCAAGTGCTGTTGTTGTATGTGCGAAGTCATCTGATGCTCTCCCAATGTGTAGCTTTTGCCTGACCTTCAACCCTGCTCTACGCTTCCCCTTTTTGATGGAATCAACGATTTTGTGTGAAGAGCTCTGGGGATTCTCGAGTCGCGCATTGTCGTCTGAGTCTTCGTTCTGCGAGTCGTGCGCTTCCGGCAGCTCAATCTGTGCTGACTCCGTGATCTTCGCACGGTCGAGTCCCACCTTAAACTCATCGACCAGAGCGGGCTCCTGTCGTGCTTGCATGGATGCCGCAGCTGTGGTTCACGCCACGTGTGGTCAGGTGCTTCAGGGTAGCTACTTTGATGTGTATTTAGTAATAGTATGAAGAGGTGGTAAAGTTCAACGGCCTAGGCTAACAGCATTGATGCCCTGACCACCTGTCTACAGTTCGTTTGTTCGCAGAAACCCCTTCCGTGGCGTAACATGGGCACGTCATCCTTCGTCACCGCAAGGCACCACGCGACTTCCTTGAAAAGACAAAGGCAACAACGCTCGAGTAACAACGACGGATCGGGAGTATTGAGTCCTTCAAACACGGCTGGTGATGCGCTCCAGTGCGAATGCGACCCTTGCTGGTCCGCTGGTGTCAGTAGTCGAACCGATGACCGCACGTTGCGGCCGATGTTCAGGTAAGGCTGAGGTGACTAAGCAGGGATCCCCAAGGTGCATGAATCACCAAGTACTGGGAGCTGTTAAGGATAGTCGACATCGATATATAAATCCAACCATAGATGCGGACACATTTGATACTGTCTACCATCCTGAAAGACTTAGGCAAGAGCTTGTGAGGTGGGGTCGAAGAAGACCTGCGAACGGCGAAGGAGTGTACCGTGTCCGTGCGTCAAATGCGCGGATTCATCAAATGCGCGGAATCTCCCAAACGCGTGATACTGCAACCCACGATGACTCAACGCCACCATGTCACTCGAATCAGCCCTTGCAGAGATAGCTCAATTAAACCCTTGCGAAAAGGTCCCGTATACGAGAATTGCCAGAAAGTATGGTGTTGTGCGCTCAACTTTGACGCGCCGCCACCGAGCTGAGACGCGCCCGCGCAACGAGGTCTCAACAGAGCAGCAGAACCTCAACCCACAACAGGAGACGGACCTTGTAAGATACATAGAAGAGCTTTCAGAGCGTCGGCTACAACCTACAAGGCAAATGATACAAAACTTCATGTCGTCTGTAGCTCAGAAGGAGGTCTCCAAGAGTGCTGTTACGCGCTTTATCAACAACAAGCATCATAACCGACTCACATCTCAATGGAACTCCGCGATGGACTCTGCTCGTCACAACGCTGATTCTGCAGTTAAATATGAGCAATACTTCAAGCTGCTGCATGATAAGATTCAACAATATGACGTTAAGGCGGCACACACGTACAACATGGATGAGAAAGGCTTTATGACTGGCATTATCGGCAGGTCAAAACGAGTGTTTAGCAAGAGGAAATTTGACAAGGGAGAGGTTAGAGCATCCCTCCAGGATGGCAATCGCGATTGGGTAACAGTGATAGCTTGTGTGTGTGCTGATGGAGGAGTGCTGCCGCCTGGAGTCATCTACGCCGCTGCTGGAAAAGATGTCCAATCGAGCTGGGTGAAGGATATTGATCCCAGAAAACACTCAGTACACTTCACAACGAGCCCTACGGGATGGTCAAACAACGATATAGGACTTGCCTGGCTTGAGCAGGTGTTTGATCGCTACACCAAGGCCAAAGCACGGAGGAAGTGGCGGCTATTGATCCTTGACGGCCATGGGTCACACGTGACGATGGATTTTATCACTTACTGTGACGATAACAAGATCCTGTTGTGTATCCTTCCTCCTCATTCAACTCACACGCTTCAGCCATTAGACGTTGTGTGCTTCAAGCCGTTGTCATCCAGCTACAAGCACTACCTCAGCATCTCTACACATGAGAGCCAGGGCTTGCTCCCTGTAAAGAAGAGCGACTTCTTTGGCCTGTTTTGGAAGGCCTGGGTAGCTACATTCACAAAGGAGATGGTGTTGAGGTCCTTCTATATAACAGGTATAGCACCCCTCAACCCCAGCATTATTGTCGACAAATTCACCTACAAGGACTCCGAGGACTCATCCGAAGCTAGCTCAGATACCTCAGTATACAGTGGCAAGGATTGGCTTAAGATTGAGTCGCTTGTGCGCAATATATCAACTGATCAGACCAGTAAGGATACGCGGAAAATCCTGCGATCACTCCACCACATCTCTATACAAAACGAGCTCCTCCACAGCGAGATTGTAGGCCTCCGAACCTCGTTACAACGGAAGAAGAAGCACACTAAGAAGTCGTATCCTTTGCCTCTCCAACAACGCCAAGAATACCACGGTGGAGCTGTTTTGTGGTCACCAAGCAAGCGCCGTGAAGCTGAGCACCGATATGACGTCGTTCAACGCCTGGACATGGAAGAAAAGCTTAGGAAAGCAGACGAGCGGGAGGTGGCAGCTGCTAGGAGGCTTGTGAAGGAGAAGGAGAAGGAGCAGAGGCGTGTGGCGCGTGAGGCAGCTGCTGAGGTGCGGAGGAAGGAGAAGGAAGAGCGCGCCAAGGCAGTCGCTGAACGCAAGGCAGAACAACAGCGTCAGAAGGAGGAACGCAACGCTACAAAAGCTATATAATTGCCCCAAAAGGGTAATAGGAAGGCTTCACAAGCTACTGGGTCAAAAAAGCGTCAAAAACAGGTCAATATTGACGATGCTGTAGGTGCTGCCCCTCCGCCGCCGCCCTCATCGCTGCCACACAAAACTACATCACGTGGCCGCAACGTCAAGCTTCCAGCAAAATTCAAGTAGCACATCTTTTTCGCAAGTAACGAATTACTGATACACCACGAAATCTCACGATAATAGCTGTTGTGGGTGGCTCACAAGCCTCATATTATCTGATGTGGGTGAGGTCAATTCCGCGCATTTGATGAATCCGCGCATTTGACGCACAGACACGGTAAGCAGCGGTATTGCGAACTCTCAATACTCACCGCGCGTCAAAAGATGTGGCTAACCTCACAGACATCCGCTGTATGCGTTTGAGTGATGAAACAAAGTGGCGATTTTCAAGATATTGCGGCTCTTGGGTTGATGGTCTTCGGACTTCGATGTCCGGTCATGAACTCCGCGTAAGCATGCATGCCAACTAATTGCATGCGCTGCCATGTACGGACAACGAGAAGTGATGTTTACCAAGACCATTAATAGAAAACGCGCTTAATAAGTTAGTGGAGTTCGCACGAGAGCATCTCCGTTGTAGCACAGTGAGGACATCGAGCATGAAGTCCATTGCCCGACGACAGTACCATCGTAGATAAATAGCTCTGTAATGCAACTCAAAGGCGCTATCAATCATACCCAAGACAAGTACTTCATTACATACAAACAACTTCACCATGCTTATCTCCAAGCTCGTCTTCATCGCCGCTCTCGGTCTTACAGCTGCCGCGTACCCCGCAGGTCGGGCTGACGATACTGGTTTCGATGCCTCCATAGCACTACGATCGGACAAAACCACTATTCCGAGACCCGGAGGATATGATTCCTCCCAATCAGGCTCTCAAACGGGGCAGCGACGTCCCAAGACCAAGAGTCCCAAGAATTCTAAGCGTGATGGTCCGCATCCTCCTCACGTCAATCCTTCCAAGGCACCTGGTCCTCAGCGCATCGGCAACGGTGGAAGTAGGGGTCCTAGCAGCCCTTCACGTCTGCTTCCAGGTGCAGTGCCTGGCGACCCGCCCAGACAGTATACTAAGCGCCATGAGGGCCATTACTCGGAGCAACTTCAGAGTCCTCCTTCTGGCCCGTCATCAAAGCCAGGTAGTACGGGCAATTCGCGCGATGACCATTCAGGCGCGTCAGGGAGACCTGATCGTGAACAGTCCGGACATACTAAGAGCGATGATCATGAGCATGATCATAACAGGTCTGGCAAGGATAGCAAGGACAGCAAGGATAGCAAGGACAAAGACGGGGAAGGTAGTGGTCGCAAGGACGACAAACCAGGAAGAAATGGGAAGGGAAATGGCAGCAAGCATGACGAGGCATCGCCTACAAGCAAGCCTTCCACTCCAATGCCATCCAAGTCAGTAGAGTCAACGGCCTCGGTTGTTCCTACGCCTTCAGCTTCTCTGAAGCCCGACAGTCTTGCCGAGTCAGGTTACTAGGAGATAAGGATCCCTGATCCCGATGATTGAAATAGAGGGTGTGAAAGACGGTACCGGCTGGCACGGTATTCTGCATAGACTGGCGTTTTGCGTAGCTTATCATTTCCTTGTCAGTGCAATATATAGCTCTCGGTATTTGTAAATCATGGTAGAACCTATCAACTGGAATATGCAAGTGATGTTGAATTCTGAGGTACATTGTGACATGATCAGGCCTTGAGACTGCTAGTCCCACAGAAAGTTTACAACCTTCCTCCAGCCCGTAGACTTGGGCTCCTCCGGCTCAGGATTTGCAGCAACCTGCTCCAGCGCCGCTCGAATTGGTACATCCGTAAGATTCACAAACTTCGTCTTCTTGATGAACTTCCAGAGTAAGAATGCTGCGATCACAAGTGGGATATCCAGGTATGATGACACGAAACTGCTCGTCGACCATCCGCCCTTGGTGAAGTTCGAGAATCCGCCCGTAAGCAGGATTGTGAGGCACATGAACAGCGCTACAGGCGATGAGTACGGCGTCCAGCTGTTGTAGAACGGTAGCTCGGTGCGCGAGATGCCCTGCTTCTTAAATGCCATAGTCAGGCGGATGTGGTTGAACAAGATCGATGACCATGATACCAATACACCAGCCGCCGTGAGGTCGACCAACCACCAGAAGACGGTCATGGCGCTATTTGAGAGGGCCATGAAAGCCAAGAACATGAAGCAGGTGTTGAAGCAGACGCAGACGTATGGTACACCCCAGGACGAGGTACGAAGGAAGATCTTCGGCGCTTGGCCCTTGATAGCTAGACCGTAAAGGACTCGAGTGCCGGCAAGGAGGGCTTGATTGGACGAAGACCAGGCGGAGGTGATAACCACAGCATTAACGATGGACGGGATGGCTTTGATGCCAGCAGCTGCGGCGACGATGACGAATGGACTCTGTGTGGCATCACCGGACTGGTCGTTGAGTCGCTCATCATCGCTCGAGACGATCATACCAACAATAAGTACTGGATGCTGTTAGTGCCATTTCAGAATATCATTCCTGATACAAAACATACCGGCGAGGATGTAGAAGATCAGTACTCGAGCGAAGACCTTCTTACAAGCCTTGGGGATGTTTCGGCGCGGATTCTGCGTCTCCGCTGCGGCCATTGCCAACGACTCCACTCCAGCAAAACTAAAGACAGCATTGGTCATGACAGCCCAGTAGCCCAAAAATTGACCCCAGGGGCCAGAGGCGATATACTCCACGAAAGGACCAGGTTGCTTCCAGTACCGAAATCCGATGCGTTCCTGTCCAGGGATACCTCCTAGATCAATGACCAAGCCAAGAATGATCAAGAAGATGACCAGGAGAATCTTCAGGCAAGCAAAGAAGAATTCGACTTCTCCGTAAATTCCAACGAACGAGATGCCGACCACAAAAGTGATTACAATAAAGATGCAAATCCAGATCGCAGGATTGAGATCAGTCCAGTACTGGAAGAGCACGCAGATAGCCGAGATCTCCGCAGGAACAGACAGCAGGTTGCCATAAACGATGTTCAATCCAATCGCGAATCCAAAAGCAGGATCGACAAGGAATTCTGCGTGTCGCACGAACGAACCCGTGACAGGGAGCAGCGCAGCGACTTCTCCAAGCGCGAATTGCACCGCGCAAACGATGAGTCCGACAGTCGCGTAGCCCAGCAAAGCACCAAGTGGGCCGCCAGTCTGGATAGAGCCACCGAGTCCAAGGAAAAGTCCAGTTCCAATTGCACCGGCAATGGCTATCATCTGGATGTGGCGTTGGCGCAGACCCCGGGCGAGGCTGTTATTTTCCAATTCCGTGACGAAGTCGCCCTCATGATCGTGATTGCGGCTCCATGAGGCTTCAAGGTCGGCGCCATGGGAAATGGTGGCGTTGGTACCGTAATCGAGGTCGGATTTAATCATGTTGCCGTTGGTGTCGCTCCTGCTCTTCGAAGCCCGAGTACTCTTTTTGATTGGGCCGTGCGGGGTGCTGGAGGAAGGTGCGGTGGAAAACGTGTCGTATTGGCTATGCGTCGCACTGGCATCAATCAAAGGCGCATCATCGCCATTATCACCGTGTGAATTGGGTCGTGTGCGACCGTTTTCAACGGGCATGCTCAGGTTTTGTACGATTGAGCTGATATTGCGAGAAGGACCGAAATATTGCGTGCTCCGTATTCACACGCGTTGTGTGCCCAGAACCACGAGCGGCGTCCACTGGAGTAGCGGGCGTGAGGCTCAGAAAGCTAGGACACTGCCTGAAGAAGCCTCGCTGCCGTGCTTGTGGGTGTCATGCTTCGGAACACTTTTCTGTTGAGTCGTGGAGGGAAGAAAAGCGCCGAGGATGCGCCAATCTGGTGGGCAATTGCGTGATAGGGACCCGCACAGCGCTCCTACAACTACAACGCCGTCAGCTCTTGAGGCTGCCCGAGTCTACCTTTGCAGCACGAAAGGCAGCTTGGACATCATGAACCTGAGTGGGAGTAGTTACAATCTTGTTTGCCTATGTCAAAAGCTGAGGCATTAGAACATGTACAGTAAAAGCGCTTTCATGAATGAGCGTGACTCGGCGCAAGAGTATAACCACAGCTACATAACGCGAACGTCATTCATCAACAACTCTTCCTTCACCACGCGCCCAGCATGGCCAACCCGATATTATCCTCCACAAAGCAGTCTCAGCAGCCACAACAGGGAGTCGATTACCACCGTAAATGCATTTCTCAGGCTCCCACCTTTCAAAACTTGACCAACTTCCAGCCCACATGCAGCGCCCTGCTCCACACAAACAAGCCGCTGGAAATAACATAGCAGATCACCGTCCAAATCACGACGCCCCAGTATGCACCTCCCGCCGTCTGACCCAAGATGGCGCCTGCGATAGGAATTCCCGTCAGGGTACTGAAACTTACAACGGTGTAGCACGTCGCATAGTAGCGACCGTACTGGTTCGTCTCGCACAGCTGACCGACACACACGGGAGTCAAGCTGATATTGCTGCCAGATGCAAAGCCGAAGATGATAGCGTACACGATCGCAAGCGCCTTGATGGTGGTCGCTGTGTCCTGCGTGGCCGGCGTCAAGATCGCGGCGGGCAGCCAGAAGGTAAGCGATGTCGCGCCGCAGATAGCCAGTGCACCGATCATGCAATTGAAGCGACCCAATTTGTCAGCGAGTAGTCCGGGGACCCAGCGCCCGAGGCAAGAGCCCGCGTTGAAGATAGCAATGAGTTGATACGAGAAGGCATGAGACATTGCGCCGCTGGAGGACGCGAAGGTAGTGAGGTACGTGATCGGGACGAAGAGTGCCCATTCCATTAGGAAGATGGCGATGGTGAGCAGGAGGTAAGACTTGTCGCGAAAGATTCGAAAGTCGGGCAGAACTGACTGTCCCGGCTTGGGTGGGAGACGAGACTTAATGAACAAGCAGGCGATGATGCAGCAGAACACGTCGATGAATGCGATTATGCGTGTTGCCCACTCGAAGCCAACTTTGGGGAGCAATTGCTGCAGAGCCAAAGGGAAGATAACACCTCCTAGGGACCCTCCAGCAGCGGCAATACCTGTGGCATTCCCGCGTTTGACGAGAAAGAAATGGCTTGCGGCCGCAAAGGCAGGGGTGAAGATCAAACTGGTCCCAAGACCACCTAAGACTCCAAAAACCAGGAAGAAATGCCAGTATTGCGTGCAGATTCCAAGCAGGAACATAGAGAGACACAGCAATATACTGCCAGCGAGTACAAGCAACCTCGGGCCATGGGCGTCGAAGATAGGACCGATTTGTAGTCCACAGAAGAACGCGAGAAAGATGTACATGGAGAAAATCCACGAGATCGAACTCTCGCTATAACCTTGAAGCTGATGCTCGGCGAGGTAGCTGTGGTACACACCAACCGAGTTCATCATACCCAGAGCTGCGAGGAGACCCATGAATGATCCGAAGATGCAAAGCCAGGCTTCCAGGCCGCCTTCGGGGTACGTGACTTCATCCTGAGGCGCTAGTGACGGGTTCTCTTCATCTGAAGAGGACTCCCGACTTCCTTCAGTCTGTGACTTCTCCCGTGCCGGGGCATCGACAGAGCGAGTTTGGGCACTGCGGCATCTTGATAAAGTGTCCGCTGGCGGGATCGTGAATTCGGCGGCGGGATAAGAATTGACGGTTTCGAGCTGATTATTGTCTGAAATTGGTCCTGGCGTGCTGCCTTTGACTTCTTTGCTCATTCAGGGTAGATTGGGTGTGATTGTGAGGGCAGAGAGCGACGTATTGCAGGAATTCGTCGTGATGATAAGTAGCAGCTGTATCAACGACAATCGCTGTGGTGGTGACGCAAGTGGTTGCGCACTCGCCAGTTACTTATATCCGTCGATATCTCCCCGAGAGGTATGGCTCCCAATGACTGTAGTCCCCGAGAGGTTTGGTGTTGCAGAATGCTTGAAGATACGTGAGGGGGCGTAGCTTAAATATGACCAATGCTTTCAGCCGTGCCGCTTGGATGTGCCGCTACCGGGGGGAATCCGAGTCCTAGCCTGCAGAGGCTTTCCGCACACCGAAGGTGCCCATCAGCAGAACATAACGCAGTCATGAGCTCCCCCACATGTACGTAGGGCGTGGGGACGCGGAGATGCCCACTTGGAACACAACAAGCGACGGGAAAGGGTCGCGATGCGGTATCGGCCGCTACCGAGCAACTTTTTCGTAATGACATTTTCCCTCGAAGGACCCTTGTGATTGGGCGATGTTGCCGAACACGAAGATGATTTTGCATAACCAATCGCAGCGATGCTAAGGGCAGGAACGCCATGGATGATGCGATGTTGCAAAGAAAAGAGTCAATACTGGAACGCACAGCGGTATCGACTTGGAGAAGTGCTGGCTTTGCAGATGTAGGGCTTCAGAATTATCCTTGCATGATGTCAACGGGTGTCAACAAAGCGCATTGTGCTTTGGGAAAAGCAGAGGGCCGAGTCGCATCCGGAACTCGTTGTTTTCGTCCTCCGATAGTACTTTCGCGGGATTTCCTACTATCTCAAGTATTGCGCTTGTATCCTTTGCTGGCCAAACATGCTCGAGAAGGTACTCAGCGGCCTGGATCGTCTTTGTTTGATCTGTGACTCCAACAAAGATGGTGTACCAGTACAGCGCTGGTGTGCGATTCGAGATGTGTTTCATCGGAATCGTGTCCAAAACGGAATCGTGGCGCCTGGAGGCCGCATCGCTCTTTGCGAAAGGCATTACAGGCATGAGGCTGACTTGAGATGTAGATGGCTCGACAGGGTTCGAGGTGCTGTGCTCTATACCCCAGGTTAGCAGCTGACACTTGGATAAGTGGGCATACCTACGGAGAACGTCGAACAACAGGGCAGTCTCATTCAAATCCGAACAATCCGGATTGAGGATGTCATGGGCAGGGTTGGAAGCGCAGTACTGTGTCGCCATATGAAGAATCAGCCAAGCGCCACGGAAGATCCAACGCTCGACGTGCGGCAAGTCGCGCTCTCTGGAGGTATATAGGTCCTTGAGTTTCTGGCTGAGGAGACTATATAAGGTGGTAGGGCGCTCCTGTATGGACTGAGATGCTTCTGTGGGCAGCGTCGAGTTGCTGCCTGACGCAGTGCGACACGACGATGAAGGCATTGTGCAAAGAGGTTCAACGTTGATCGGGGGCTCGGTATCGACTTCGTTCCATTGAGGTAGCGCACACGCGGGTTTATGTTCGGTTTCAATGCGCGCAGTGTGGTCAGGTACGCCAGGGATATTCGAGAGCACACTGCGAATTCTGTTATTACATCGAGCTGCCAGACCTTTGAGATCGCGGCGGATGAGCTTGCAAGTCCAGCGCATATCGTATGGCGTAGGTAACATCCTATTTCGGGTTGACAAAGGTGGTCTGGATTGGACAGCGCCAGGTGTGGCTGGAGATCAGAAGAACTCTGGAGGTAAGGGTTGTATGGCAGTAGTGGTAGTTGTGAAAGCAGGAAGGAACAGGGGAGCGAGAGGAATATTGAAACAAATGATGCAGTGCAGACCCTTGTGGGGAAGTGAACTGCACCACCAGCCCCTTCACTTCACATCTACGAATCCAAGGTCATCCTGAGTTGCACGTGCTAGCATCGACGTGAATAGAGCAGGGCGTCTCCTCCAAATACCTACAGCTTCCATTCCAGAGGTTTTTCAATCTCCAACACTGCATCTTCCATCCACCCGCCGAAGCCCCATGGCTTTACGTCCTTAGGCCAGTACCTCTCCTGCTCAGCACCACCAACGTCAGCCTGTAAAATCTCGACCCAGCAGCCCCTCGCTCTCTGCACCTTACCACCGATGTCAAATGCGCACCACCTGTCCGTTCCTGCTGCAACCGCGACCTCGTTCTTGGGACTGATGTCATACGCATCAATGTTCACTCCAGTCTTCCTGTCCTCCAGCTCGGCAGCAACAGCTCTCTCATGCCCCGCCGGTTCCGGAATGGGCGGCTGAACATGCTTCATGGCAAGTGGCACCCAGGCCATGTTCACAGGCACAGACGGGGTCCACCTCCAGGGCGTCAATTTACAGGCAAAGAACGGGTGCACGCCATCACCTTCTTCCGTGCCGGGCGGAAACACCTTGACAGTGAGATTTTGGGGCGGCAAGGCTCCAGCGGGTGTGACTGGGGCTGAGAACGAGAACCGCGCAAGGTGCTTGGGGATGTTCCAATTCAGGCGGCCGTTGTAGGTAGTGGTGCGTTGGGAGACGTATATGCGTGCGATTCTGAGTGCCTTCTTAGGGATCTTAGGTGGGCCGGCTGAGGGATGGAAAACGCTGAAGTTGCCAGGAATGAGCATAAGTTCATCATATGAGCCTGGAATTGTCAGCATCCAAAATCTCAAGCGTGGTGTCGCACACGCAATGCTAAATCATTCGAAATAGAAATAGAAGAGGGTCATGTTCCCGAGATGAAGACAGTAGACTTTCTTCTCACGATCCATGCGCAGAGTTATAGAGCGACTGTCCAGGTCAAATTCCATGAATTTTGTCTTCTTGACGGAGATGTGAAAAAGGAAATGGACGAATCAGAGCACACTTCGCAAGACTTTGGACGTAAAGATGGTCACGACTCCGAGGCTGAAAATGTTCCAACATAGATATCAAGGCAAGGACACAGACCACATGCAAAGAAATCAGCTCAAGAAGAGACGACCTACCAACAGGTGTATCAGTGTATCTCACGATCATCACCGCGCCCAATCCACCCTCAAACCTTCCCAGCGCCTCGTCTTCCCACGTCCCCTCAAGTTCGTCATACAAACCCTTCGGCAACTCACCCAGCTTCAAGAACAGCAAATAGCTCTCAGCCTTCAGCGTCCAGGGCGCGGGCACACGCTGTACAGGATGTATTTCATTCTCCATTTTGAGCCTAGTTGTTTCGTTCACTACAACGACGCTACTGGGGCGCTAGAAGGCTTCTAGAAACCGTGGACAGCGGGCGCTAGGACGTGCTCCTCGAACGGGGAAAGAGGGGTGCGATGACAAAGGTACTAGAAAGTGTTGGGATGACAGGATGCTGGTCGGCGTTCACAAGGCGTTGGATGCCGCGGAGTGCGTGCGCCGGAGTGGCGATGTTGGAGCTCAGCGGCTGACTGACGGCGGGATGGCGCGCGGGCTCGCCGGTCTGCTGGGACAGAGGAACAGGTGGATGTTGTACGAAGAACGTGGTAGAATGTTGTGTGATGGGGTGGCTGGAGGCGAAGTAACGTTGATGGTTGGGTGCTTGTTGGGAAAGGGGTGTCAGCTGGAGCACGACTGGAAGCAGCCACAATGACGTGCCGAGGGAGCATGTGCGAACGCTTCTGCGCCAGTACAGGCAAGACTGTCAACGACTTGACGGCAAGTAACTTGATGCATATGCAGCCACTGCATGTTTCGCTCTACAAGAGCTTACTCCAAAGATGTTGAGATCAGAGGAGGCTCGAGCAGACCACGACTTAGTGGCTGGCTGCCAGGCAACCAATCAGACTCCACCGCAGCTTACCTCCGCCAACGAAGTTAGCCTCGAACTCCAGATCGCAAATTCCAGCCCTCCATGGAGATTTCCGCTCCGCTTGCCTGAACGCGCATGCTCTTCGGCCTAAGTGGATCTGCGTCGTATCCATGACTGTCCACACCTATTGTACAAGGGTACGAAAACACGGCGATTCTCCAACACACCGCCTCAGATCTTCTGTGCATGCTTCCATCTGCGTGCCGGCTGCTTCGATAGTGCCAAGTGATATTCAACCGTTTCGAAGCCAGCAATACGCTTGTCCTGCAGGTTATATGCTCTCGACTACCAGATTGGTGGAAGCCGTGCCACTGATCCTTCGAGCTTTGATTACCGAGCCCACCCGAATCTTCTGCGTCCCCGCGGGCTAGCCTGATTCGAGCCCCGCCGCTGAGACTCACGGTTCGCCAGAAGCATGCGGCTATGCCACCCTCGCGATGCGACCGATGGCTGGTCAGCTGTCTGTATCGTGAGGCTGCCAAGAACAGTAGTTGGTTTTTAGCAGAGCCTCTGCGGCCGTGATCGGGGAGTTACGGCAGAAGTAGCGTATTGCAGCAGCTGTAGTGCAGCTACCCCGGTTTCGATGTGGTAAAAGAAGCGCTTGGTTGGCCACGGTGGCCCCTGCAAGGGACACGCGACTACGACCGTGCTCCAGCACGCTGCACGACACACAGCACGAGAGGCGGCCCCAAGTGGCACAAGCTCGATGCAGGGGTCACTTTGGTAGGGGGGCGGGTCCAACACGTGGGCATGGCCTGTAGAGACCCTGACAATAGTCCACCGAGGCGCAGTATGGCGAAGTGGTAGGAACGATGGTTCCGGAATTGTGGTTGATGTTCAGGAGGGATCGAGACCTCATGGTGGTTGGTAACACAGACGTATGTGGGGAGACCAGTCGAGTATCGACAATAGCGTGGAAGCATGAACCTCGGGATCTTCATCCAAGCTTCAGTATTGTCCAGGCAATCCTGCAAAGGGAATTGTCAGAGCGATGAGACGTACTAGTCGTGTTATTGACACGAAGCTGTCAAGCTGTACCGTACCGCAGGTCATGTGCTGAAGTTTGGGAAATGAGCATTTCGGACACGTCTCCCAGACTATTCATCGTGAGGTTTCACCAGGTCCATGTCCTTCCCGCTCTGGTAATTTCAGTGTAAGTCAAGATTGGAGATCGTCTCCGTTAGAGGAAGGAGATTGAAGCCTGCCAAGTGATGAACGGTGTATGCACGCAAGGAGGATGATGCCAAGGAAAGTCGTTCATAAGTAGAGTGTTGTATTAGGAAATCGAGCGTCTCCTAAAACAGGAGACTGCATGGAAACCCCGAGATCTATAGGCTTCGCTACTAGGCAAATGAAGACAGGTGATTGTCGTAGGCAGCGTAAAATGAGTAGCCTACTTCAGAACTTTTGTTTTGGTATCCAGTAACGCCGCAGATCCATTCTAGTGATCGCCCAAACTGATCGAGACCCAAAGACCGTGGGGATATTCCGCAAAATCAGAAACAGACAGAGCCGACATAAACACCATTCTAATGCAAACCAGGTCGTCATACCAACACTAGGCTGGATCAAGGAGATGAAGCTTGAAGCAGATGTTCTGTAATCGAAGGACGGTATACAGAACGTGGTAACGTATCCAGAGTAAGATTGCAGACGTAACAACGCGGGGCTGCACACCGCTCATAGCTTTTGAAGAACCGGAAATTGCCACAGCTACTGTGACATAAATGACAAATCTATGCGTGAAAGGCGCTATTTGCGTCGCAATCGGGTATTATGAAGTGAAGGTGCAACGCGCCTGCACGAAAGACCAAGCGAAGACGAAGAACCAAGATGGGTGTATGCGCTCTAAAACATCGACGGATCAATGCCACCCATTCCAGCGCCTGCAACATTGGCGTTCTGCAGGTTTTGGAGGCTCTGCATATTGGGCGCTAGTCCAAGCTTTTGGAGTGCAAGCTCAGGGTTGCAGTGGGGAGCGTGAGAGCGGTGGTACTTGAGGCCGTTAAGGTTCTTGTATCGCTTGCCACATACTTCGCAGCGGTAGGGCTTCTCCTTCTCCATACCAACGGTACCAGGGTAAGGGATAGAGGTGAGTGGGTCAACAATTGAGAATGTGCCGTCGTCGTTCTCCTTGAGCTGTTGATTCTGGTGGCCGTGCTGCTTGTGGTACTTGAGACCGTTCTGGTTCTTGTAGGCCTTCTCGCAGCCGATGACGGGACACCTGAAAGGCTTGACCTCCTCAGGGAAGGGGAACTGAGGAATGCTTGCTCCGTTAAGCATTTGCTGCTCACGTATCCTACGTGCAAGCTCGCTCTGGTCAGCACCACCAAGCTGGTAGTTTTTCAGAGCTGCTTGTAGCTGAGCCTGGTTGAGACCGCCACCCTGCTTGCTGAAGAGGCGCTTGCCTGGTTGATCAATGGTGCCGTTGTTATCGAAGGCAGACATGCCGAAGTTGCCGTTGCCAAAGTTCATGTTCATACCGTTCATACCGTTCATACCATTCATGCCCATATCCATGCCCATCATGGGGTTGAAGGTGTTGAAGTCCATGTCGAGCTCGGCTGGTGTGCCGGGGTGCGAGGATTCAGGTGAAGTCAGGTTGTGATTCTGCATGGGAACAGTACCGAGTGTGGGGGTGTTTACGGAAGAGACAGTAGGGTTGTTGTTGAAGTTGAACTGCTGCGACGCTGAGGGCGTCGAAGGCGTCGATGTCCTCAGGCCCTGGTGGTTTTGCATGTTGTTGGCGAGGTTGACATTGAGCTGAGGCAGCTGATTCTGCTGCTGGCCAAACTGAGGCTGCTGCACAGGGAACTGTGACGGTGCTTCTTCAATCGGAGCCAGGTTGTCAAAGCCATCCATGTCCATCTCCATATCATCCAGAGAGTCCATGTCCTGAACGGTCGAGAGATTGGAGCGGCTGATCGAGTTCAGACGCTGACGCTGACCTCCCATGGAGCCTTGGCGAGGGTGAAAGCCCATCTGGGTGTTCATTGCAGGCTCGCCTTGTGTTTGCCCAGGGGCGATTGAAGGTGCAGGTGCGCCAGAAACCTGAGGAATGCCGTTGTTGGCAGGCTGCGAGTTTCGGGCTGCGGGGGCGTTGGCGTGAGTCTCTTCGAAATGCTGGAGCAGGTCGTGCAACGAAGCCAATGTGAGGCCACAGCAGGTGAAGTCCTTCATGAAGGCTGCCTCCATCTTGGGAAGATACGAGGAGGAGTGGAAGGACGGGGACTGGCCCATGTTCATAGGTGCGGGCGAGGTACCCGCCATCATAATGCTGTTGCACGTTCCGTTAGCAGGGTGACATTTATGTGGAGCGCTGTGGCGCCGGGGTCGCAGCCTGGCTGGGTCAACTTACTCATCGCGGATCCAGGAACCAACTGAAACACCACCCCAGCTCATGCCTCCGTTGAAGCTGCCCATGTTGGTACTCTCACGGCGCCCGCGGTCCCGCATGGAGATGGGACGAGCACCGCTACCGTAGAACGAGGTGCCAAGCATGTTGCTGATGGAGCCGTGGCGCTCAGACATGCTGGGGCGGCCGTCGCGGAACTGGAAGCCGTTGCCATTGGGGTCGAGCTGGTTGGGCGTCTGGCTGAAGTCGCGATTGGCCTCAGCCTCGCGCAGGGCCGACGTCAAGTTGGAGGTCTGGTTCTGCGGCGAGTTGGAGCCATAACGCGGGGGCGTTTGGATGTCGATGGGCGTGGCGGTCTGTGCCATGTTGCCCAGGAAGCTGCTGTGCTGCGCTGGGCTTGCGGGGAACAACGGGAAGCTGCAGTCGCCCGAGTCTTCGAAGAGGAGGTCAAATTCGGGCTCACGGCTGGGCACGAGCTCGTGTGGCTTGCGCTGCCAGGCGAAGGAGAGCGAGGGAGAGTCTTTGGTTGCACGGCCAAAGTGTGGCGAGACGGCGTGCTGGGTGGGGGTAGTGACGGGAGTGCTCGCTGCGGTGGATTCGCGCGGCGAGTGGGAGAGGGGTGGCGGCGAAGTCTCGTGGGAATCCAGCTTCACGGTGAGGTCGGTGAGAATAGAGGGAAAGTGCTGTGAACTTATGTAGTTTCAGGCGGGCGGGCAAGCGGGCGGCAGCCGTTATGGGTTAAACAAGTACGGGCGCGGCTCCAGATGACTGTGCAGAGGGCTGCAGCGAGAGTGGGAGCAGCGGGGTGCTTGCGCACTGGGAAGCGATGGTAGGATACTTGAAGCTCGAGTGAGAGCAGTAGCAGTATGCTGGCGTCTCGCGGGGCGACTGCGGACTATATGGCCGCGCTGTCTGCGCAATTGACTTGCGGTGACGACGGTCGAGTTATTGGGCCTGCAGGCTACGGGCTCAACTCGCTACGACGCTGGGCCTCGAGATCCCTGGTGCGTTTTGGTGCTGGGGGCTGGCGCGGCCAATGGGGCAAGCGCGCTAAGCAAGGTGGCTCTGGCGTCGGCGGTCGAAAGATGCAACTCTGACGACGGTGATCAACGACGGATACGGCGGCGCGGATAATGCACTGGTAGGTGGCCGTTGCAAGGAGTCCGGAGAGATGCTGGCTGCGGCTGGAAACATCTGCCCTTATGAACCCGGCGGCGCGCTCTGCCATGAGATTTTGGAACGGACCACCCGGCCGAGGCACCCATATTTCCCCCGAGCATGGGAGGCCATCGTCTGCTGCGCACTGGCCAGGCATGTACGGTGACTACTCACTACTGTCACGCCGCGGCTGCTGCTACTGCGTAACCTACAGCGGTACTATACCGGCAGTGGCCTTTCTCTCTCGCATCCTAGCACTGTCCGGCGCTGCATGGCCATCTGCTTGCGGCCAGAGCGCACCCTGTCTTCCAGTAAGCCGGGCGCAGCAGAGTGCTTTGTGAGCCGCCAGCGTGGCGCGAGATCTCGATACGCTGCTGATGGCGAAGTGCGCAGTATTGCATCTGCGCTCCCCAGTTCCCGTGAAGCATGTTGGTTCTGTAGAATCTGTACGTCAGATGCCGGAGAAGGACCGCTGTGGCACATCACTCACTGCTTTCGGGTCGTCGCAGGCGAGTCCACCCACTGCTGCTGCCTCTCTAAACCCAGCAACGCTTGACGAATGCTCTGCCTGGCTATTCACAAATGGAGCCTCAAGGCCTCTCAGTACTTGACGTATCGCCACACGTGCACCAGCAGCGCCGTTGCCAGTGTGTGTACAGTAGTCTAATTGTTCGCCCAACCGTTGTCTTTCCGCGATGCGTCTCGCAGCAGCTGGACATGTCCTCGGTTGCGCGCCCAATTCGAGCAAGCTGGTGACCCTTCATCCACACTGCTGTGACGAGCGCCTCAACCAGCCTCTTTTCTCGCGATGCCTCCGTTTCAAGCCCACGCCCGTTGCCTCGAGCTTTCGGTCAACTCGGCAGGATGCGTCGACAAGGATCCCTCTCATCACTTCTAGCTTCTACTCGGTTGTTTAGCCTTCTTCGGCTATCCATAGTGGACTTTTACACATGCGCACCACTCAACACCAGCCGCATTCATTAGCCTCTTGAACAACCGGTTATGTGAATGCTTCAGACGTTGCGTGCAGACAGTCCAGGCCCTGAGCTACGTGTGGTCCGTTGAATTGCAATGTGGTTATAGGTGCGCCACGGTACGGGACCAAATCTGAGGCTCAGATGTGGTACGCCTGCTCAGTGCTCAACGTGGGGACAAGCACACACCACCATTTCGCAGCAACGACCAAATAAGATGGTCCTCACTGTGCCCGCTGTCAGTTATTCTGGGGTATAGTATGCACTGCACTGACTTGCATATCGTCCATCGAGATACTGCCGTGCGCTTACACAACATGCCCCTCGGCGGTAACTCACCAGCACAGCAGACGCTGGCAGTACCCCTGCAATGACGCTCACATATACCAAGCACTGCAACCCCACGTCAGCATGGTCCCTCGTTGACTCATTTACACAGTATGCACGTCGAGCATTTCCAGCTTCACCTCTGTTTTTGGACTGCACTCTCCTCTCCTCGTGACCACTCATAACTCGTCGGAACATTACGGCGCATGAAGTCCGTCCAATAACGACTAACAGTCCCTGTGTGCCACGCGAACTTGTCTCATTTCATGCTCAAACAACCGTTGATTGGACCCTGCAGCAGCTCCTTCCACGCTTGGACCAAAGCGAACACATATTTTGTAGTACGGCAGGTGCTTCAGGAATGTCCCACCATCTGCGTGCCCATCTCACTGCTGCGCACCCTCAGCCAGACCACTTACACAACAGCATCGCCGCTGAACAGAAGCCAGACTGCTGTTGCTCCGCCTCCGGTAGAACGCGGCCGGCGCTGCGGAATGTATATGATGGTGCCTCGTCACGCCGACTTCGACGTTCGGCCGCCCAGCCTAGGGCGGAATTACGAAGGTCTCAACGCTGCTGGCTTCCGCCTTTCTTCGGCGGGCGCCAAGCTGTCGGAGAGCTCCAAAGCCAGCCCATCCCCGAACGGTTGATGTTCGGTGGCGCATAATACGCAATCTCATCTCGGTGCTTCAACGTCCACCAACCGTCGATATGCGATATCTCACGACAACGTCACGATACAAACATCGTACGGCGCTGCCTCGTGGTTTCCATGACCTCACGCGAGGCTGATGTCAGCCAGGGTATTTAGAGTAGGTGCGGCGAGTATATACTCGCCGCACCTTCACTGATCAACCAGTTCAAACGCCGCGTTGGGATCGCACCACCGCTTCGAGCTAGTGCTGCCGACCGTCGTCACCGTCCATGCGTCGCTAAGTCATGGCGACGTCTTACTGCGACCGTGGTAGTAGCTCCACCGGTAAAAGCCGGATACGACTCGGTGGGATTGGGTCCTTGGTAAGCTCAAGCTCATTGTTAGCTCTGCCGTCCGGCACCAACTTTACCTGTTCACGGCATTACTGTGTATGGCAACGCACTCAGGGTCTAGCACAAGTTTCTTTGAAATTGGCCTACACTTGTAACTACCGACGTCGCAAATGGAAAAGAGCAAGCGATGACCGAAAGCTGGACTTTCGGACGCGGGTTGCATCTCTTCACTGAAACGATGATGGAGCATTGATCGACCTCTCTCATCTCCCCAGCGCCGTGATTCTTAGCCTGATCCTGGGCTCATTGTCGATCAGCTGAATGGAGATGGTCGCACATGGGCTGACACAACATTGTGCAGATTCATCTGTCGTTTACCAGATTCCTTCCACCACGTTGCAGCCGCACCTTCCTCCCATACTCGTGCAACATGTTCCTGCGTTGGCGCTGTTGACGCGCACCCGCCTGCAAGCGAACAATTGGCTACTCTAGCTACCGCAGTGGAGCACAATAGCTTCAAGCTCCGACCGGCAATCCAGTCTTCCCACCTGCGAACCCACAAAGTCTACGAAGCTGGCTGTCAGAGATCTACCTCCATCCAAGTGCTATTCTCGCCGATTCAATCGATGAAGATGGAGACTCATGGACCGGAATAATGAATGATCGTATTCTAGTGTTCAATCTGAGGCACATTTCTTCACTTTGGACAGCTCAATCATGGCCGCCGGTACTTTCGAGCCGAACGCTTTGATTCGAAGAACCCTCTTGCTCCACCAAAGAGGCCGGCAGTGCCCTTGTTTTCGTCACATTCTAGCGGCCTTCTAGCAGTCCCTCAGTCGGGCCGACCAATAACTCAACATCTTCGTCCTTCTGACCGGTACTGAAGCACTGTGGGGTGTACTCGAAAGGGACACAATGCGAATTCTATAGACCGGCGGAATACCTTATTGGGAGTGCCGAATTGTACTGTTAATTCAAGCCTTGATTTTCTGAAGGATGCAAATGCTGGATCGAAGTTGGTCAAGGTGCTCCTTTTCGGGCCTTCTAGCATAGCTTTGGAGATCGAATCGAGGATTAGCCGACTGACGTCGAACCATCGAAGATGCGTTGACTTGTACGAAGGCAGATACTTGGATGCCAGGGTATTGCTGCGAGTAATGTGCCATGTATGTGGTACTATTGACAGGTATCTTTCTTATTCGAAGATCAGTTATCTGACGAGTGCCCAGGCGGAGTGCTTGATTCGGTGCAACACCAACCGATTGTTCGCGTATCCTTTCCTGCACGGTCGTCGTCACAACATTGGAGCGTTATCGCGATATCACTTCGGTCAGACGAACCTGGGGAGGATGACGTTGGTATGCATCGCCAATCACCTTAGCAAGCTGCAGGAAGACATCATCTCAGGTTGATTACCCTGTGTGGCCGAACGATGACGCAATGCCGTCATAACGTGCAACACGCTTTGTATCAGACTGCATCGACCCGATCAGGAAATCACTGCTCGCCTCACATCGGGTGCTGAGATATCTCGGTATACCTGATATAAAGGTCACTTCACTCCTAAACCCGGTCATAACACATCCGTGGATGACGGGTGTTGATAACATGATCGACTCTGTCTTCTGTCTGCCTGGAGGTTTTCACGGTTCACAACAACAGCATCGGCAGATAAACCAGCGACCACATGCGGAGGATCTTCCTTGCAGTCAGCTTCTGTCGCGCGTGCCTGTGTGTTATACTTTTCTACTTCTTGAAGCCCAGCGGCGGCAGTACTTTTATTGTAACTCCCACTTTTCATGCAATCATTACGTCTCAAGCGGGTTCAATGCTCAGATCCTACCGGACGTATCTCAAGTTTCCCTGTGTTCTTTGAAGACCGGTTCCGGTTCATGATTTAAGCATCACCACGAAAGCTGCATTCTTACTCTTTCTTTCGGCTGAAAGGCCGAACAACGTCGAAATCGATTGCTCAGAACAGGCAATCGCAATGGCAACCAAATACTGAGCTTTCAGATACACATTCGCTTTGATCATTGAGCCGAACACATGTTCTGGCGAAGTACCGGTACCGCAGCCGCCAATGTCACTTGCATGAGCTGTTGAGAATTACGGAAGTCCACCGACACATACCCAAGAGGAAGAAGCGATATATTCCAGCTTCACGGGTCAATCAACAACTGCTCTTTCGCAAAGATAGCTGGTCTGGATCCTGGAATGCTTGAATTTTGGCGGGTGCGGCATGACGTTGCGGCTCCAACTGTATGAGGAAGCATTAGCCGAGGTTTCAATCACGACTGTGGTTCGCGATCACGAATCCAGAGTCACGTCTAAGAGTTCCTGTGCTCATCAAAAAGAAGCTCTGATGAGCCCAGTACGTAAGTAGATAAGACGCGCAAGTTTTGCTCGCCTCGGCCGTTGCAAAGTCGATGAAGACTTCGCCCAGAACCAAATATTGCCCCACAGCCTCAACTTCCCAAAGGAGCGCGAAGCGCGAGGTACAAACGAAACTGATACAAGCACCTCGAAAATAATAAGGCAATTATCTGAGAGCGCCAAAAAAAACCTCGAATTGTCAGTATTTGAACAATATCGACCTTATTGGGAACACGCATGCTCTCCTGCCAGCTAAACTGGGTTCTCCATTCTTCCGTGTGGTAGTGTCAGAACGACGATGGCCTCTCGCCCAGAAGGTGCAGCTCAGGGCTACATCGATCCCAACTGGCCGCCTCCAGGCGAAGATGGCGACGCAACAATCATCATCTATGGCTACACACCCAACTTCGCGCTGTGCATCCTTGCCTTGGTCCTGTTCTTCACTTTGGGTGTTGGTCATAGTTGGCAATTGCTCAAGCACCGGACATGGTACTTCAGCACTCTGATGATCGGAATCTTATTCGTACGTTGCCCTTTCATCTTCCCGCAAAGCAACACAAGAAGCACCAAACCCAGTCCCCTAACAGCACCAGGAAATCATCGGCTACGTCGCCCGCACACTCTCCGCAAAACGAAATCCCTACAAAGTCTCCTACTTCGTCATCCAATACTTCTTCATCGTCGTCGCCCCCGTCTTCTTCGCTGCCGCCATCTACACCGTGCTATCGGTCCTGATTCGCAGCACGCTCAACGGCGCACGCCACGCACCACTGCACCCAAAGCTTATCCTTTGGATATTCATCACGTGCGATGTCGTCGCGACGGTAATCCAGATCCTCGGCGCCGCTCTGATAGGCGTCGCGTACTCGAATCGACGGGATCCTTCGAAGCCTAATCACATTCTTCTGGCAGGTTTAGTATTTCAGGTGCTTACATTCCTGGTCTTCGTTGTATTACTTGGGCTGTTCGTGTGGCGTGCGAGGGCGGAGGCATTTAAAGCGGCGAGCAAGGCGTTCTACGCAAGCTTCGGGCTGGCGGTGCTGTTTGTCTATCTGCGTATCTGCTTCAGGTTGGCGGAGACGGCGCAGGGGCTTGAGGGGGAACTGCAGTCTCATGAGGTGTATTTTGGAACCTTGGAGTTCATGCCGGTCATCATTGCTTTGGCCTTGTTGGTGGTGTGGCATCCAGGCAGATGTATTCAGAGAGGCAATACTAGTGAGACGAAGAGGAGCAAGAAAGAGCAGCGGGGTGGTATAAGGGTGTGAGAAGCGATCATGTTCTTGCTCAAGGCAAGTGATTTTCAGGTGCCAGCTACGTCGAGGCCATCTTGTCTCTTGGAAGGAATAGGATGCGGGCTGCAAAGTCGTAACGAATGGGACCTTCAATTTCAATTTAACAGACATCTACACACTGTGGGCTATCCTCGCAATTAATACCAGATGCTCTCCTCCAAAAAACAATTGACGTAGCCGTGAAGACAGATATAGCTACGTAGAGCACTTCCCACTCATGCAACACGAAACACGAAACACGACTGCGATGGACTGCCTCTTCAACAGATCTTAGACAAAGTCAGGATGTATTTGACCGCAGCGCCATTAACTGTGAGTGAAAGTTGATGACTGATGGTGATGGTGGATGCGGTAGAGTGACGGTGGAGCTAGCAACTCAAAATAGGTATTCTACATCCCAACACTTCTTTCACATACGACCATAGGACGTTGAAAACAAGTTCTCCTGGCCGCTCCGCCGTCTTTTCGAGGTGCTCCTTCAGGGAACGTGTTGCGCCCATTGCTGATTCCAGTAACGTAGATGACAAGCGAGTGGCGGGCCCCACCAACTTTGCGCGCCTCTCTCCTCTAAACCTCAACTATCTCAACGCAACGTTACTCAAATGTCTTTAAAAGAAGCAGATATTACAAATACAACGTGCCCACAGCGTCCTCCCCGTCTGGCCATCTACATAATTTGCCGCCCCGTCTGCGCCGCCGCTGTCTTGAAGCCCAATGCTCACATCCAGTAAGGAACAACAACTACAATGCACCAATAGCTCTACTCATATCCGCATGTCGCCAGTCTTGACCCAGAACACCTCCTGAAAGCAGTCGACGTGCTCGCAACGTTTCCATCTACGCTGAGTCAGGTGAAGTAGACCTCGCACAATAGAACACCATCCTATCACGCAAGCTCGTAGATCTGCACCGCCCTGGCCTGGCGGCGGCGACGACTACGCCGGTCAGAGCTAGGGGCAGCCCCAACGTGCCGAACACGATCGTTGCGTTTGAAGAATCTGAGACGTCGTGCTTGCTGAGGGTAGTCGTTGGTGTTGGCGGTGGTGGAGATTCAACGGTTGGTGGCGCGACACTCCATGTGCTGTTGGTGGGCGTGGACGTGTTCATTTCGACGGATGTTGTCAATTGACTTGAAGAAAGAGGAGTTCTCGTAAATGAATATTCCTGTTGTTGAAATGTCTGGCACCACCATCACTTCTCGTCAGGTCTTGGGGGTATTCATACTTGATGAGCGGTACCTGTTCGACGATTGTTCAGCCAATCTGAACAAAAGCGACAGACTTGCGACTATGCTTCATTCGCGGCTCATTCGCACATCCTGTCTTCGGCTATCTGAGCGTTGCTAACTCCTCGTCACCAGTGCCATTTCGGGACTGCCCGCATGACCGAGACTAACATACGCCAATAGCAGCCCTGCAACGCAAGCTGCGACATTGCGCTCAAGATTCTGGAGGTCAAGGTGCACCCCAGGACCCACTTATTAGTCTGGACCGTAAGGCATCGTGAAGGTGTCAAACCATGTCGATTATCCAAGGGTTGAATCGACCAATGAATGTACGGCTCACAGCATTTGCGACAATGCGACGGCAGCCACATCAGTGCGCGGCTGAGGCTGGGCATACCGTGCACGGTCACTAGTTGCGCACAGTCACTAGTTGCACCACCCCACCATAAATCATCCCATCTTTTCACCCCCTATATCTCAACGCCATCATGTCCATTGAAGCTGCAATTCAAGAGTTGGACTCAGCTAATGCAGGAAATCATCTTTCATATAGAAAGCTAGCTGAAAAACATAGTGTGTGCCGATCAACTCTGTCACGCAGAGCACAAGGCATTCACACGTCAGTAAAGGACAGTGGACGCAATAAACGACTACTCCACCCACGCGATGAGGCAGAGCTTATAGAGTACATCAGAGGACTTACAAAGAGACACTTAATGCCTATAAGGCAGATAATTGTTAATTTTGTAACTCCCCTGTGTGCTTGGGAGCCATCTGAGAGCTGGGTTACTCGCCTCCTCCGCCGTCACAGAGACACTCTTATCACGGCCTGGTCAACGCCCATGGAAACAGGTCGTCACAAGGCTGATTCTGGTGAAAAGTACAGCCAATACTTTAAGCTTTTGCACCACAAGATGGCCCAGTATGACCTCCAGCCTGAGAATACCTACAATATGGATGAGAAGGGTTTTATGATAGGAGTCAGTGGCAGGAGTAAGAGAGTGTTTGATAAGCAACTGTATGCCAAGAAGCAGTATAAGCAGTCACTCCACGATGGCAATCGAGAGTGGGTGACGTTGTTGGCTACTATATCTGCCGATGGATCTCACCTTCCCCCAGGCATCATCTTTCCAGCTGCTGGCCGCGCAGTACAGGCCAGTTGGGTACACTCAATCGATCCAAAAAAAAAAAAAAAAAAAAAAAAAGCATTCTATCCACTTCACTACGTCACCCAATGGATGGACAGATAACGATTTGGGGTTGACGTGGCTGGAGTAGGTGTTCGATCGCTACACTAAAGGCAAAGCCCGACGGCGATGGCGACTACTCATTATTGACGGCCATGGCAGTCATGTAACAAAGGCCTCTATTGAGTACTGCGATAACCATAAGATTCTACTCATGGTCTTTCCCCCACATGCCACACACACACTCCAGCCGTTGGACGTAGTCTGCTTCAAACCTCTTGCCCAAAACTATACTAAGGAGCTCGATAAACATAACCAGTTAACACAGGGATGGGTGCCTGTAAAGAAGAAGGATTTCTTTGACTTATTCTGGCCTGCCTGGATAAACACCTTCACTGAATCGTTGGTGTTGACTGCCTTCAAAGCCACAGGTATCCTAATCCCTGCTAAACACCGAACACCAATCTTTTGATTTCTTGGTTTCCTTCACAGAAGCCCCAAAAATCACAGCAAACGATCCGGCTCACTGCGGCCACTCTGGGAGTACCTCTAACGTCCGCCTAGGCCCCCTGCGCGACGCGCAAGGAGCTTAATAGGATGGCAGAGTCTCCCTCTTCCCAGCACACAGGGTCCCCAGACTACGAGATCCCCCAGCAGTTGTATACACGCGCTCCAAGACGGCCCCAGGAGGACATGCAGCACCATGCGCCCCTTCTGAGCAGCCAGAACCCCGGTGGGGGCGCTCCCAAACCTCGAGTCTCTGATGCCGTCCAACGCCACATCGCTGAGACTCAGCAAATTACCCAGCTATGGAACACCATCACTACTGCCTTCGCAGCAGCCGTAGATCAACACGCACAGGGCTACACTAACCCGCAAGAAGCCAGGATCGCACAGGAGCTGCAGCAGAGGGTCGTTCACGCGCTGACCTCCCTCTCCCCAAGCAACTCTCCCCCTAGCTCTCGCTGGAGCAGTGACACTAATCACAGCAACCCCGGGAGCCAAGAGTCAGGACGCCGCTCTTGGGCGGACGTAGCCAGAGACCCCCAAATCTCAGATAGGGGTGCCAACCGACCCCTGATCCCTGCTAAACCCCGGCCTGGTCCGTCGGCTAAGCCCAAAGAAGACGATCGAATCTTCATAGCCATCTCCAACCCAACAATGCGACTGCAACAACCCTCACCATTTGCGGTAAGGCAGGCAGTTTGCAAGAGCATAGGAGGAATCACCCTAAGGGACATACCTGCCGCATCACCAATTAAAACAGGCTGGGCGATCACCCCAGCTAATAAGTCTATCCGGGACCAGCTTCTAACCCAAGAAAACCAGGAACTTCTAGCGAGAGCACTAGACGGAGACGCGGTAAGGGTCCTAGAACGCTGGATCAACTACGCAGTACAGGGAGTACCCAGTTCCCTTCGAACCCTCGACGGCACAGAACTACCCACGACTATCCAGCTAGTGGAGGAAGAGGTATGCTCGCAAACAGGCAGGCAGCCGGTCAGCTGCAGGGCCTCACGACATGGAGCCAACCACCGTGGCCTTACCACCTGGATCATCTCTTACAAGGAGCCAGTCCGCTCGTTCCGCCTTTTTGGTATCAGCGAGTACTCCAAGGTGATCAACAAGCACCCTACCATCCAGCGCCACAACCCAGGCTGCCAGGGCTACTGTAACGCTGCCCGATGCACCCAGGTAGCGCGCTGCGTGCACTGTGGAGACCGCACAGACAGACACCAAGGACCGTACGGGGACAACTGCGCCCACAAAGCCGTGTGCGCCAACTGCCACGGACCACACCCAGCTAGCCACGCCAACTGCCCTGCAGCCCCTCGCCGGGTCAACGGACACAGCATCAAGCCTACAAGAGCCGAGCTGAAGGCTATCCGACGCGCAGGCAAGATAGCACAGCAGCACCTCTACAGGACAGTCGAAGAGACCCTTAGACAGGCAACGCTTCAGTCTGAGACTACTCCTCTAGAGGCATCGGAGACAGCGCCTCCCCAGCCTCCCACCCAGAGGCAAGAAGGAGATAGCAGGGCTTCCGCATCACTTCCTACAACGACTAACTCCTATCCATCCTCCTCTTCCACTGGCAGAGCAAAGAGACCAAGGCGGGCCGCCACAGGCCAGAGAAGCCTCAATGTAGGACAGCTGTCTGCCGGCAGCATCCGCCCACAATCGACTATCCACACTGACCCGTCCACCTCGGAGAGGGAAGACGCCAGCATGAGCGATGACCCGCCATCGTCATGCTAGAACACCCCTACAACATACCAGCCCACAACAGGCGTCAACAGCACAGTCTACCAAGCAGACAACTCCGTGTATGCTGGGCCAACGTCGGCAGATGCTCGCCCTGGCACATCACAACACTAGAGCTGGCCTTCCAGAAGGGCATAGATGTTGTGTGTGTTCAAGAGCCCTTCGCATGTGCCAACTCGAGAACATCCACTCACCCTGGTTTCAAGCACCTAGCACCTATCAGCACCTGGGACAGCCCCAACACACCAGGCTCAGTCCGCCCTAGAGTGATGACATACATCCGCAGAGGCCGCCACCTACGGTACCAGGCTAGAGAGAGTCTCAACCACCCAGACATGCTATGGGCGGTAGTAAATGGAGTCGCCATACTCAACTGCTACAGACAGCCACACACCCCAGACGTCATTCAATACGTCACACATCTGACACCCCCTCAGCTCTGCCTTGTCGGGGGCGACTTTAACGCCAGACACGAATCCTTTGAGCCTACCATCACTGCAGCCAACGGAGGAGTGGAGCTAGCTAGATGGGCTGCCAACGCGTCTATGGACTACATTGGTGTGCCAGGGCAGCCAACACACTGCGCTGGTCACGTTCTTGACCTCACCTTCTCTAACATCCCGTTTGCCCAGTCTGCTGTCGATGCTAGCATGCACAGCGGCTCAGATCATGAGACGATAGTGACCTCTGTCCCCATCTCCACACCAGGCACTCCGCAACTAGAACAGTACCACTACAGAGTTCCAGAGGCGAGCCTAGCTAAGTTCGCTGGGCTGGTAGAAATGGGTGCCCAAAACATCGCAGACCCGCTTGCAACACAGGATGCAGCACAGCTAGAAGAATGCGTCACGCTGCTCACAGAGGCTATACAGCACTCTGTACAGGCAGCAGGCAAGCTCAACCGCAAGGAAGGCCGCGCTGCACCATGGTGGACCGAGGAGTGCAAGACCGCCTACCAGGCCTACAAACGTGCTAGACAGCTCTGCTCTGGCAGTCTACCAGAGGAGAGACAGGCCTTCAAGACTACCGTCCGACAGGCCAAGAGGCAGTACTGGAGGCACGTCATCGATAACGCTAGAGACGACAAGGACCTGTTCAAGATCATTGCCTGGCACAAGCTCACGCCAGAGAACCAGGACACTCCCCTCGAAGTGAACAACAGAACGATATCAGACCCCCTAGAGAAAGCAGAGGCACTTAGACAGGAAGTTCTCAACCGCTACACAGCAGAAGATGACCTCGGACAGCGTCCAGACCAGGAGGCTGCAGCCACCCTCCCGTGGAGCACACACATCTCACTTGAGGAGTGTGAGCGAAACACGATAGGGGTGTCAAGCACATCACCAGGTACTGACCGCTCTACAGTGCGACTACTCCGCGCCTGCTGGACTCAGGTGGGGGAACTCGTACGAAGGATCTTCCAGCGGTGTCTTGAACTCAACCACTTCCCGGCGCAATGGAAGCTTGCAGAGGTAGCCATGATACCGAAAGTGGGGAAAACAGACCGGACATCGCCCCGCTCCTGGAGACCGATAGCGCTTCTGTCTTGTATTGGAAAGGGACTCGAACGAACTGTGGCTAGACGTATTGCATGGACTGCCATGACACACAAGATCCTCAGCCCCCAGCATGGCGGCGCGCTTCCAAAACGCTCTGCAGCAGACCTCACTGCAGCGTTCACCCACGACACTGAAGCAGCATGGGTGCTTGGAAAGCACGTCACTATGGTCACCCTAGATGTGCAAGGCGCGTTTGACGCTCTCCTGAAGAACCGCCTGTTGCATCGGATGGCCCAACAGGGCTGGCCACAAAGGACGATCCTCTTTGTAGACTCATTCCTAACTGACCGGAGGGTGCAAGTCCGCCTTGGCCAGGTCACCACTCCTAGCTACGCAGTTGCCTGCGGCACACCCCAGGGGTCGCCTCTCTCACCCGTCCTGTACACACTGTACCTGGCAGAGCTACTATCCATGGACACTGAACGGAGGTTTGGGTACGCAGACGACATATGTCTATACCAGGCCTCACACTCTATGGACGACAACGTCGAGCTCCTCGCAGAAGACCTAAGGGAGATCAGAGCATGGGGTGAGGCTAATAAGGTTACCTTTGCTCCAGAAAAGCAGGAAATGATCCACCTGACCAGACAGCGGAGCAGCTATGCACCTCCCTGCGTCGTAGATGAACAGCTCACGATCTATCCAATCCTCCCGGGTGGAGAGCACAGTCAGCCAGCCCTGCGCTGGTTAGGCGTGTGGTTTGACCGCAGACTCACCTTCCGACGGCATGTAGCTACGCGCACGGCAAAAGCTGCCAAGGTAGCCTATCACATTCGCAGCCTAGCTAGGACTACCTATGGACCCCCAGCCAGCTCCCTCCGCAAGGCCACTGTTGCCTGTGTGTACCCATCACTCCTGTATGGAACTGAATGCTGGTACAGAGGCCGCACCAAAAAGCCACACACACTTAAACCAGGCAGGCCACAAGAGGTCAGCGCTTACATTGGGTGGCACATAGCTGCCATAGACAAAACACTAGCCATAGCGGCAAGAGGCATCCTACCAGCGTGGAGAACAACCCCTATAGCTGCACTCTTCCGAGACGCCGGACTGCTACCGGCAGCAGTGGCACTCGAGGAAGCCAGACTCAGATTTGCAACCCACCTGCGCACTACAGATGCAGACCACCCTCTCACTAGGCGCACAGCAGTACCTATCGTAAACAGGGGCGTAAAAACCGGACAACCCCAGCGAGTCAAGACGAAAGTCCAACAGATGGCATCTCTTCTACCAGAGACCCCCAGGACTACACTCTCAGCCCCTCACTACTCGACTGGCTGCCGAACAGACCCGACGCTTAGCCTAGACAAGAAGACTGCAGCTAAGGCTTTTAAAGAATGGTGGGCCCAGCTCTCACCACTAGAAGTCACTATCTTCTCAGATGGCTCTGAACAGTACACAAAGGAAGGAGAAAAGCGGGTTACCTACGGCTTTGCAGTGTATCAGAACGGAAAACAACTGCACACTGGACGCGGGTCACTCAACCCTACCTCGCACGTCTTCGACGCGGAAGTAGTAGGAGCATGGAGAGGCCTCCAGCATACCGTAAGGCAACCAGAGCTCCGCACCCGCCGAATCTGGCTGTGCATAGACAGCACCTCAGTGGTCTGGTGCCTCAGGGGCGACGCACCTCCTACCTCTCAATGGGCTTTCCTGGAGTGCCATGGCGCCATGGAGACACACGACGTCTCTATCAAATGGGCCCCTGGACACCTAGACATTGAGGGGAACGAGGCAGCAGACAGATTAGCCAACCTAGAAGCCCAGCACCCCTCACCCCCGACTGGAAAAGCCGCTCTGCCTACACTCTCAGGCATCAAGACGATAGCCCGCAAGACACTGCGACACACACAACAGACCTGGTGGTCTGACAAGAAGACTAAGCTCTCGAAATGGTACAAGAGCTGGGACTTGGACTATGCACCACGCAGCAGTCCAAGGGAACTAGACCTACCAAGGGCCACGTTAGCCAGGCTCCTCTCCATCCAATCTAGGCATGGGGACTTTGCCTGGTATCACCGAATGTACAATCACAAGGATGCAAACCTTAGCTGCTCATGCGGGCGCGACAAGACGCCAGAGCACCTCGTGCTCTGCCGCAAGACCCGCGGGAGCTTTAGCAGATGGCCGCTGCGACCACTAATACTACCATCCAGCCAGGCTGATGGCCTAGCGTACACTGCAGCACTAGTGAAGGAGCCAGAGGCCTTTGACGCCTTTGTCAAACTTACACAGTACTTCACCAAGATCTGCCCCCGCTAGCTCCTGCAGCCCTGCAACAGCAGCAAACACCTGCACCTAGTTCTGCTAGGTCCAGCACAATCGATGCAACACTCTTCACCCCTCCACCTCTCCACCCCTTCACCCCCTCCACTCATACGATCTCTCTTTCTCTCTCTCCTACGGCACATATATGCCTCAGAATGCAAGGAAATTACCCTAATATACATACATCGCTTAGCCTCCCCAACTGGACGGGGAGCTGTAGTTCTGAAATGGTAACAATACCCGCGCAGGCAAGAAATGCTTTCTAAGGTAGTGTATCAGCACTGTAATTCCATAGCTTAGCACGTCGTACATGCCCTTCGGGAGGCGAGATGATGGACTTATTCCACATCAACTAGACGAAAAATGAATACCAACCAACCAACCAATCCCTGCTAAACCCCGGCCTGGTCCGTCGGCTAAGCCCAAAGAAGACGATCGAATCTTCATAGCCATCTCCAACCCAACAATGCGACTGCAACAACCCTCACCATTTGCGGTAAGGCAGGCAGTTTGCAAGAGCATAGGAGGAATCACCCTAAGGGACATACCTGCCGCATCACCAATTAAAACAGGCTGGGCGATCACCCCAGCTAATAAGTCTATCCGGGACCAGCTTCTAACCCAAGAAAACCAGGAACTTCTAGCGAGAGCACTAGACGGAGACGCGGTAAGGGTCCTAGAACGCTGGATCAACTACGCAGTACAGGGAGTACCCAGTTCCCTTCGAACCCTCGACGGCACAGAACTACCCACGACTATCCAGCTAGTGGAGGAAGAGGTATGCTCGCAAACAGGCAGGCAGCCGGTCAGCTGCAGGGCCTCACGACATGGAGCCAACCACCGTGGCCTTACCACCTGGATCATCTCTTACAAGGAGCCAGTCCGCTCGTTCCGCCTTTTTGGTATCAGCGAGTACTCCAAGGTGATCAACAAGCACCCTACCATCCAGCGCCACAACCCAGGCTGCCAGGGCTACTGTAACGCTGCCCGATGCACCCAGGTAGCGCGCTGCGTGCACTGTGGAGACCGCACAGACAGACACCAAGGACCGTACGGGGACAACTGCGCCCACAAAGCCGTGTGCGCCAACTGCCACGGACCACACCCAGCTAGCCACGCCAACTGCCCTGCAGCCCCTCGCCGGGTCAACGGACACAGCATCAAGCCTACAAGAGCCGAGCTGAAGGCTATCCGACGCGCAGGCAAGATAGCACAGCAGCACCTCTACAGGACAGTCGAAGAGACCCTTAGACAGGCAACGCTTCAGTCTGAGACTACTCCTCTAGAGGCATCGGAGACAGCGCCTCCCCAGCCTCCCACCCAGAGGCAAGAAGGAGATAGCAGGGCTTCCGCATCACTTCCTACAACAACTAACTCCTATCCATCCTCCTCTTCCACTACCAGAGCAAAGAGACCAAGGCGGGCCGCCACAGGCCAGAGAAGCCTCAATGTAGGACAGCTGTCTGCCGGCAGCATCCGCCCACAATCGACTATCCACACTGACCCGTCCACCTCGGAGAGGGAAGACGCCAGCATGAGCGATAATCCGCCATCATCATGCTAGAACACCCTCATAACATTACAGCCTACAACAGGCATTAACAGCCCAGACCAGCAAGCAAACAACTTCGTGTATGCTGGGCCAATGTTAGCAGGTGCTCACCTTGGCACATCACAATACTAGAAGTGGCCTTTTAGAAGAGCATAGATGTTGTGTGTGTTCAAGAGCCCTTCACATGTGCCAACTCAAGAACCTCCACCCACCCTAGTTTCAGACATATAGCACCTATTAGTACCTGGGACAGCCCTAACACACTAGGCTCAGCCCGTCCTAGGGTGATAACCTACATCCGCAAAGGATGCCACCTACGGTGCCAGGCTGGAGAGAGCCTGAATCACCTAGACATGCTGTGGGCTGTAGTGAATGGAGTTGCCATACTTAACTGCTACAGACAGCCACACACCCCACACGTTATCCAATATGTCACACATCTTATACCTCCCCAACTCTGCCTTGTAGGAGGAGACTTCAACGCTAGACACGAATCCTTTAAGCCTACTGTCACTGCAGCTAATAGAGGTGTGGAACTAGCTAGATAGGCTGCCAACGCCTCTATGGACTACATCGGTGTGCCAGGGCAGCCAACACACTGCGCTGGTCATGTTCTTGACCTCACCTTCTCTAACATCCCATTTGCCGAGTCTGCTGTAGATGCAAGCATGCATAGCGGGTCAGATCACGAGACAATAGTGACCTCTGTCCCTATCTCCACGCCAGGCACTCCGCATCTAGAACAGTACCACTACAGAGTTCCAGAGACAAGCCTACCTAAGTTCGCTGGGCTAGTAGAGATAGGAGCCCAGAGCATCCCGGACCCGCTCTCGGCACAAGACACAACTCAGCTGGATGAGTGCGTCACGCTGCTTACAGAAACTGTACGGCACTCTGTACAGGCAGCAGGCAGACTCCACCGCAAGGAAGGTCGCGCTGCACCATAGTGGACCGAGGAGTGCAAGACTACCTACCAGGCCTACAAGCATGCTAGACAGCTCTGCTCTAGCAGTCTACAGCAAGAGAGACAGACCTTCAAGACCACCGTCCGACAGGCTAAGAGGCAGTACTAGAGGCATGTTATCGACAACGCCAAGGACGACAAGGACCTGTTCAAGATCATCGCCTGGCATAAGCTTACACTAGAGAACCAGGAAACTCCTCTTATAGTAAACAACAGGACAATATCAGACCCCCTAGAGAAGGCAGAGGCTCTCAGAGAGGAAGTCCTCAACCGGTACACAGCAGACGATAACCTCAGACGCTGCCCAGATCAGGAGGCTGCGGCCGCTCTCCCGTGGAGCACGTACATCTCACTAGAGGAAGCTGAACGAAACACAATAGGGGTCTCGAGCACCTCACCTGGCACTGACCGCTCTACCGTACGGCTGCTCCGCGCTTGCTGGGCTCAGGTCGGAGAGCTTATACGAAGGATCTTCCAGCGGTGCCTTGAGCTCAACCACTTCCCAGCACAATGGAAGCTCGCAGAGGTAGCGATGATACCAAAGGCAGGGAAGACAGATCGGACGTCGCCCCGATCATGGAGACCGATAGCACTCCTCTCCTGTATTGGAAAGGGACTTGAACGAACAGTAGCTCAAAGAATCGCGTGGACCGCCATGACACACAGGATCCTCAGCTCCCAGCATGGCGGCGCACTTCCAAAGCGCTCTGCAGCAGACCTCACCGCAGCGTTCACCCACGACACTAAAGCAGCATGGGTGTTTGGAAAGCATGTCACCATGGTCACCCTAGATGTGCAAGGCGCTTTTGACGCTCTCCTCAAAAACCGTCTGCTACATCGTATAGTTGAACAGGGCTGGCCACAAAGGACCATCCTCTTTATCAACTCTTTCCTCACTGATCAAAGGGTCCAAGTCCGCCTAGGACAAGTCACTACCCCTAGCTACCCTGTTGCCTGTGGCACACCTCAGGGGTCGCCCCTCTCGCCCGTACTATACACACTGTACCTAGCAGAGCTACTCTCTATAGACACTAAACGGAGGTTTAGATATGCAGACGATATATGCCTATACCGGGCCTCGCACTCAATGGACGACAACGTCGAGCTCCTGGCATCAGATCTATGGCAGATCAGAGCGTGGGGCGAGGTCAACAAGGTCACCTTTGCGCCAGAAAAGCAGGAAATGATACACCTGACCAGACAGCGGAGCAGCTATGCCCCTCCCTGTGTGGTAGACGAGCAGCTCACAATCCATCCAATCCTCCCGGGTGGAGAGCACAGCCAGCCAGCCCTGCGTTGGCTAGGCGTGTGGTTCGACCGCAGACTCACCTTTAGACGACACGTAGCTACACGCACTGCAAAAGCTGCTAAGATAGCCTATCATATTCGTAGCCTAGCCAGGACTACCGATGGACCACCAGCCAGCTCCCTTCGCAAGGCTACTATTGCCTGTGTGTACCCATCGCTCCTGTACGGAACTGAATGCTGGTACAGAGGCCGCACGAAACAGCCACACACACTGAAACCAGGCAGGCCACAAGAGGTCAGCGCCTATATTGGGTGGCACATATCTGCTATAGACAAGGCATTGGCCATAGCAGCACGAGGCATCCTACCAGCGTGGAGAACAACCCCTGCAGCTGCACTCTTCCGAGACGCCGGACTGCTATCGGCAGCAGTAGCACTAGAGGAAGCCAAACTCAGATTTGCAACCCACCTGCGCACCACAGACGCAGATCATCCTCTCACTAGGCGCACATCAGTACCTATCGTAAACAGGGGCGTGAAAACTGGACAGCCCCAGCGAGTCAAGACCAAAGTCCAACAGATAGCGTCGCTTCTACCAGAGATCCCCAGGACTACGCTAGCAGCCCCTCACTACTCAACTGCATGCCGAACTGACCCAACGCTCGGCATAGACAAGAAGACGGCAGCCACGGCTTTCCAAGAATGGTGGGCTCAGCTCCCATCACTAGACGTCACCATCTTCTCAGACGGCTCTGAACAATATACTAAGGAAGGAGAAAAGCGAGTCACCTATAGCTTTGCAGTGTATCAGAACAGAAATCAGCTGCACACTAGACGCAGGTTACTCTACCCTACCTTACACGTCTTTAACGCTAAAGCTGTAGGGGCGTAGAGAGGCCTCCAGCATACTATAAGACAACTAGAGCTCTGCACCCGCCGAATCTGGCTGTGCATAGACAGCACCTCAGTAATATGGTGCCTTAGGGGCGACGCGCCCCCTACCTCCTAATGGGCCTTCCTGGAGTGCCATGGTGCCATGGAGACCCACGACGTTTTAATCAGGTAGGCCCCTAGACACCTAGGCATTAAAGGAAATAAGGCCGCAGACAAACTAGCCAACCTAGAAGCCTAACATCCATCACCCCTGACTAGAGAAGCCGCTCTGCCAACACTCTTAGGCATTAAGACAGTTGCCCGCAAGACACTGCGCCACACGCAGCAGACCTGGTGGTCTGACAGGAAGACCAAGCTCTTAAAGTGGTACAAGAGCTAGGACTTGGACTACGCACTATACAGCGGCTCGAAGGAGCTTGATCTGCCAAGACCTATCCTAGCCAGACTGCTTTCTATCCGGACTAGACATGGCGATTTCGCCTGGTACCATAGAAAGTACAACCACAAGGATGCGAACCTCACCTGCTCATGCGGGTGCGACAAGACGCCAGAGCACCTCGCGCTCTGCCGCAAGACCCGAGTGACCTTTAGCAGATGGCCACTGCGACCACTAATACCACCATCCAGCCAGGCGGATGGCCTAGCGTACACTGCAGCACTAGTAAGGGAGCCAGAGGCCTTTGAAGCATTTGTCAAACTCACACAGTACTACACCAAGATCTGCCCCCGCTAGCTTTTGCAGCCCTGCAACAGACAGCAGCAATGCAGCACTTACTTCTGCTAGGTCCAGCACAATAGATGCGAATTCCCCCCCCCCCCCCCCCTCCTCTTCCAAATACATATACACACTCTCTCTCCCTCTTTCTCTCTTTTAGCACATAGATGCCTTAGAATGCAAGGAAATTACCCTAATGTACATACATCGCTTAGCCTCCCTAACTAGACAGGGAGCTGTAGTTCTAAAATAGTAGTAATACCTGCGCAGGCAAGAAATGCTTTCTAAGGTAGTGTAACAGCACAGTAATTCCATAGCTTAGCACGTCGTATATGCCCTTCGGGAGGCGAGATGGTGGACTTAATCCTCATCAACAGACGTAAAATAAATACCAACCAACTAACCAACCAATCCCCCTAACGCCAACGTTATCCTTGAGCGTTTTAGAACACTAACACCCTTACCTATTAGGACACCTCTAGAGCAAATAAGACCTGCTGCTGCACCTACTAAGCCTAACTGGCTAAAGGCAAAGACGTTGCTTTGAAGTGCAGTAAAGGATTATCGCAGTGCTGAGGCTGGGGCATTAGAACAGGAGATTCACTAGCTCCATGTTCAAAATAAGCTTATTTTACATGAGCTACAAGGTATCAAGCAAAGTATAGAGGATAAGGAGAGGAAGAAGGCAAAGCAGACAGTACTTCCTCTGTACTCACACACCTTGAATCGGCAGGGGGGCGCTGTGTGGTGGAGTCCTCATTTAAAGCGTGAAGCTGATGTGCGCGACGCTGCAATTGAGGAGTACAACCTAGAACAAGAGGCAGCAAAGAAGACTAGGCAAGAGCTACAGCACCAGGCTAGGCTTCTCAAGGAGAAGGAAAAGCAGGAGAAGCGTGTGGCGAGAGAGGAAGCCAAGGAGAGGCGTGAGAAGGAGAAGGCTGAAGAACGCGCAGCAATTGACGCTCGGAAAGCAGAGAGAGAGCGTCAAAAACAAGCTCGCAACGCTCAGCAAAGTACTCAATTGCCTACCCAAGGCAAGCGTAAGGCTCCACGTTAGTTGCAACTAAAAACAAAGAAGAAGCATTGTAGTACTGCTGGGCGTAGTCAGGGGGTGGCTCATAGGCCTTCCCCAGCATCTCCGGCTACATACAACAGCTGCGGCCGCAAAATTGCTCCACCAAAAAGATATGAGTAGCAGGCATCGTCGCATAGGTATATAGATCACAGCACCAAAAAATCATATCAATTTAGCTATTGTACGTGGCTTAATAACCTCAATTCTGTAAGTTGCAAAAGATAGTGGGGTGGCCCGTGAGCTGAACAGGCCCACGAGGTGCACGGGCACGGTATACAGTCGGGTGCCAAAAGTCTGTTCGCACGGGCGCACGAGCCACTATACCAACATTGCGAGCTCAACTTTGAAGTAGAATAACCCCACACAACGTAGACAAATTTAGACAATTTAAGTAATTAATAAATCGCAATATACTTAATATCGAGTCTGATATCCCTTTGCTTGTCTTACAGCGTCTAGGCGTCGTGGCATTGACGTAATCAGTCGGCGGATAAGTGCGTCGGGTATTGCAGCCCATGCCTCGTGCAAACCCAATTCAAATGCCTCCCAGTTAGCTTGAGAGCCGCTTATATAGTCAAACTCGGGGTGAAACTTATGAAGCTTCTGCTTGAGCGCCCACCAGAGGTGTTCAATTGGGTTAAGGTCTGGAGAATATGGTGGCCAGTCAACTGTGGCAACCCCGTGAATCTCTAACCATTCCGTACAGGCACGCGCAGTATGGATAGGTGCGTTATCCTGCATAAACCACTCGCCGGGCCTGTAGTAGGGTAGGAGCCCTTCTTCCAATACCCACAGGTAGCTTTGAGCCGTATACCCACGCCGTGCAGCTGCCTCGCCCCTAGTCATAATCACTAGAGGACTACGCCAAACTCGACCCCCCGGAGTCAACGATATCGACGCTCACACCATACGAGCAGGTTGGCGAGCAGTATTCACCTCCTCCACCATCTCGTGAGACCATTTCTCCTCTGGTAATCGCCATACCCATGTGGTGTTATGGCCAGATCCACGAGCAACGCTGCACTCGTCGCTAAACCTAAAGACTTGCCTGCCCCAGTTGAACCCCTGCCACGCATGAGCAAGAGCTAGACGAGATTTAGCTGTAAGCGTACTGATTTTTGGTCTACGCTTTGCTCTGAACTTGCGTAGGCCTTCATTGGCTAAGGCGCGTTGAACAGTACGACGTGATACTAGTGGGTGGGTGGCCCCGACGTCTCGTAGGCCGGCTTCCTCCATGAGCTTGGAGTACTCTATTTGAGGGTTTTTGCGAGCACAACGTCGTAGCCGGCGATGATCTCTACTAGTCAAAATAGGTGGCCGGCCTGTTCTTGCTTGCGACGTGGTGCTGGAGGTGGCTTTCCATCGAGCAACTGTTTTCTGCACGCAGCGTTGGGTGCAGGAAAGTGCTTCTGCAACTTTAGACGTTGACACACCAGCTTCAACCTGCGCTAAGCAATAGACTCGCTGCGCCTCTGATAATTCACCCCCGCGCATACAATTGCCCGAAATTTCAGTGCCAAAAGACCTCATCTGGATGGAGTATTATAGTGTTAAAGAAGGTGCTGCTCTAGAGGATTGTGGGGTAGTTATGGCCCGTGCGTTTCGGGCGAACAGACTTTTGGCTAAGTACTGTATGTCACTATGTCGCAATGTCGCAATGTCACAATGTCGCAATGTCGCTTTTTGAGCTCCTGTGCTCCCATTGCCCGAATAGTACGTTTCTTTCGTAAACACCTGAGATGAGCTCTAGGTGGGGATGGCGGCGTCCGCTGCAGCCTTCTCGTCCCCCGACACTAACTCCGGCTGCAAAGCGTCCTGCAGACCCTGATCCGCCTACTGCCACACAGCCAAGAAACCTCGCAATCTTGAAAGATGTCAAAGGTGTCGCGACGACAAGAAGGGTGTACCTAATTAGTTGCATTTCTCTTTTTAATCGTCTCTACGGCCTCTTTCTTCTAGCGTTAGCAGTGCGTTCATTATTTTGTTATAGACTTAATATCACACACTAAGTTTGACTGTGGAGATACTGACAGTCACAGTGCTATCTACTAAAGCGATTAAAGGGGCAGAGGTGCAGTATATGTATTAAGAAAGGCCTCTGCTGTTTAGATAGCATCAGAATCATGCGCGGGGGCGAACAAGATGACAGAACCACCTTGGCTCTCTTGAACAACGTGGTTTGCCCAGTCAATTATAGTCTATAGTTGAAAGTTACTTTTAAAGGCTGGTAAGTGCCATTTCAAATCTTAAGTCTGTTCTTGGTTCTTGAATATAGAGTTGGGACTCCTTATAGCATGAAGCCTTCAAAGATATTCGACATATTTTTGCGAATTACACCTCACTTCCCTGGTCATACTAAAAGTCACCCGTCGATGAATTTTCTAGCGTACAAGAAATTGTCACATGGTAAGAGCAGTCTGTATAGTTAATCAACATACTAATCGAGCTGTTCCAGGCAGATTCTCCTGACCTATTACAGTGATCTGCGGCCTGGACTGGACTAATTCGACTATGTACGGAAAGATATCAAGAAACCATTCTTCTACAAGGAGCGGGACTATATTCTCGCATGTTGTCTGCAGCAATTCCAGACGGACGTGAAACAGGTGCGTGCAGTACTAACAAGAAGCTTATTAGGGCTTTGCTCAACTAATCTCTATCGTGCTATCTCCGAGAATCTGGCTCATGATGAACTTCGTCTTCTCCACACTCACGAGACTCGATACCACTCAGCCAGAGACCAGACTTATATGCGATTACAAGCCTACCGTGCGCAGGTACGGCTTGCTTTCGACAGCGATGAGGGCTATGAGATTGACTAGGAGGCGTTGGAAGGCCACCTGTCAAAGTTTGCTTCCGAAACAAATGAAGTCCTTTCAAAGTTTTCTGAGCTTGCAGGATACAATTGCAAAGGAGCCCTATCAGTCACGCCGCTATGTCCATGGGACGAATTGAGCCTTGACTAGCTTCCAGGATCGCAATTCGAGGATTGTTTGAAGCGTACGCATCTTCATCGAATGCTGGACCAAGCAATGGGAGGCGACTCTTTTCTAGGGGAGTATAGCGACACCCTCGAGGAATATGCCAACGAAAAAAAATTCCAGATCGAATTGTTTGTTGAGCCCGGTCTTCTCCTTTTGTAGCCTGCAGATCATACTGTTCGACCGCTTGTCCTGCATCTGGAGGTCGAAACGCCGTTTCAGCAGTTCGGACTTTGTCTCTTGTAAGGACCTGGTGGTCGCACCTGCAGGCTTTTCGCGTTGCTGCAGTCACAACGTCTTCTCAGATCGAGAAAATATGATCTGTGCGTTCCTTGATCTTGCCTTCAAGAGGAGCAGTGCCGCTTCTGGAGGAAGCGATTTCCTTTTTCAGCTGGTCGTTCTTCACATGCAGCTGATGTGCTGTCTGCCGGTGCTTACTATGGTATCCGGCGAAAGTAGTGTAGGTGGGCCCTCGGGGTCTTTGATTATTAGGCCATGCGTAGCGAACTCTTTACAGCATCCTATGAGACGGATGGCAACAGTCATGGTTGTGGACGAGGTTTCATTAGTCAGATCAAAGGGTAAGCCTGCTCTCATTTTCGGTCCTTACCCCTTGCCGCCGTTCTCCACCTACACTACTTTCGCCAGATACCATAGTAGAGTGTCGGTTGCTCGTAGATCGGCTGCAACCTTCTCCAGCTCTCCAACATCTGTTGATAGTTTGCGGTTGCGGGTCAGAAGTTTAGTGACATCTGAAGCCTGCTTCGGAAATTTGGGTTCCAGGCTCATCGTATTTTTTGACGTGTTGCTCAGATTCTGGTAGGTTGAGTTTAAGTGAAGCCGCCGAACTATGATAGGCAGCAACGAGAACGTGACGTTGCAAATGTTGTGGTAAGCGGTATGATGAGTCATGGGGCAACATCTTGTCGCAGTTGCCGTCTTGGTTGGTGACAGCATCACAAGGTCCGAAGGTTACACAAGAACGGTTATACAAGAATATGTTACTATTGGTGACAACAAAGCGTCGCTGCGGCATGGATCACGGACGCACTAAGGGCTCGGTACCACAGTCGGTCTGAACACAAGCTTGTCGTCTCCACTTCTTATGCAAACCCTCTTACCCTCCCTTTGTGTATCTTTTTCGCCAAAAAGCAACAAACGCCTCCCAATGCGCAGCACTTGCGATTGATATTTAACGCCATGGAACGCTGCTGCCAATACCTGTATCGTGTACCGCGAACGCCGAAATGCGAGTAGATGTGAAAGAGATGGGTTGCGGGGACTGCGGATGCGCCGCGAGAGGTACGCGGCGGCATGACGACTGCATGCGTCAGCAAACAATGTTGCGTGGCGACGGGGTATACACATACCTCAACCCTCAGCCATGCAAAGCTAGGCTCTATCGCAACTTTGCTCTGCTGGAGCAGTTTGCACACGCGCCATTCTTTTCAGGACAGGTCGATGCCATTCCTTCTCCGCGACCCAACTCAGGTCTGCAACTTTTCGTGCAAGAACCAAGGACGAAAGTTCGCCAGCGCTGGCATCTGCAGGAACGACGGTCATGACACAGTCATCGACTCTCATGTCTGCGGTCAGGTCGACCTCGTCCACCTTCAAGTCAGATCTGACATCCATCCCACAAGGCAAACTGTCGAGGGCGTATTTTGACGGCAACTCGAAGTCTTCGATGTGGGTGTCGTCCAGAATTTGGCACTGAGATGCAGAACCGTGCAACACAGCTGGTGTGTGGGGCCCAGATGGCGCGCGCTCGCTGCTCGGCGAGCGTGTGAGGCCAGGCACGTTTGCAGACCATTGTGGAATGCTCAAGTATGGCCCATGTGGTCGTTGAAGCCACTGATAGTATGATCCGTGTGTCGCTGGTGTTGTGGCGCCTCCCCAACTTGCATAGTATGAGTTGCTATCGCTGTAGGGAGTCGAGGGCGCCGCACTGTTAGCCCCGAAACTCAGCGTTGACACTGGTCGTGCTACTTGGGCAGGAGGTTGCGACAGCGGCGCATAATAGTTGCGCGTCGCAAGAGGAACTGTTGCTGGGAAGACTGTGCCAGGAGCATGTTGGGACCAGGTGTGTGGCTGTTGATCAAACGTAATGCTCGGCGGAGCGCCATATCTGGACAGCCTCTCGCGCTCTCTCCTCATATCCTCTTCGTACACTCTCCTCAGTCTCTCCTTGTTGTATGCTCGCCTTCGTTCTTTGCGCGACAGTCTAGGCGGTTGCTCTTCGGCACTAACAAACACGGGGGCGGGCGCAACGATGGGTACGACAACGGGCGCGACAGTGGGCGCGGCGACGACTCTCGGCGATACAGGCAGCGGCGATACGTAGGCTACATGGGGGATGTCTGCAGCCGTCGTCAGTCGAACGATGCCATTGATGTGGTCACGCACGTACCTAAAGGCAGCCCACCAGTTGAGCGTGGTGCTGCTTGTTCTCGAACCCAGCGCCCTTCCAGCGACAGCACGAGTGCCGTTACGAAGGCCGCAACGATCGAACAGATCATCGTCAATGGCTCTGTCGGTAGCTGTTGTAGCGGCAAGGTATGCTTGGTGGCTGCTTGCACTGAGCTCAAGCCGCACCACAACGCATACAACACCATGGCTGCAGTCTGCAGCGACGATGGCATGATGTCTGAGGGCGAGCACTTCCCACTCTTCGAGCGTCAAGCGTGCTAGAAGCGGTCGTTTGCAGGAAGAAGAGGCGGCGTACGGTCCATACACGTCGTGCAAGATTGGCAGTCCTTCCTTCGACTTTGTGAGCAAAGTCTCGGGCCCGTGGTGCCGCAAGCGGGGTGCAGTGCAATACACACCTTGAGAGTCCGGAGACAAGTCAGACACCGTCGAGGATCTATCGAAGCTACTGATCTAGATTGTAGTGGAGGAGAAGCGTCAGCTGTTTGGGTAGGTAAAGACACGAACAGCCAAGCTCGCGGATTTCCCTATGATGGCATGGCCCAGCGGGTCGCGCCTTTGGTTCTGCAGCGGGCCCACTAGCCACAGGCACCGCGAGCGCAACAGAGAACCTATCCTAGGACGGACTGCACTGCGGGACGTGCGTAGCCGCCCTGTCACAGCGAAAGCCCTCGACATGACGGGAAGATGTGCAATTGACTTTCACGCGGGCTTGCCGTCTGTGTCTCAACATACGTTTGTCGACAATGTTCCAGTTGCGCAGCATTGGAGGCAGATGGATCTTCCTGTGTCTGGGAATCCACCGCTGTTCAGTTGCCGTTCCGCCGCCTCTAGGGCTGCATCACCACATCTGCACGTGGACGCCTTGCTCGTGCGCCATCATTCAATGATCGAAGGTCTCAAAAACTCTCTTGTACATTCTAGGGCGCGCAAATTACAGCACAGCGCTTTCCACGACACTCCTTAAATGTGTTCCTAAATTGAATACGGCCGCATCCCATGGTCACATCGTTTCCTGGCTTCAGATTCTACAAAAAGTGGTGATCACATCTCAAAGTCCTGCCTTGGTGTTCCCATTGCCAGGCACTGCTTTGCCCGGATGCCCAGCGCCCACGTGAGGCCAATATTGACCATCAACGGTAGAACGACGGCGAGTCGCTCCACAGGGCTCACCCTGAGGAAATTCCAAACACCTTCCAGCAAAACGATTGCAATACATAACGCGCCCGCCATTGCTATCAGCCTTGGCGCTCTGCGATAAGCGTGCCCACACGACACTGCATACCCAGTTGCGCATGCTGCGATGCCACTCAGCAATGCCATGCCTGGCAACTCACGTATAGGGGATGTGACGACCTGGCTTCGTTCAGTCTCTCTCCAGTTTCAGCAGTCTCTATACTTACGTCTTGCCACTTGGACAAGATGAGGTTTTCGCTCCGTTCTGGCTGTAATGCCAGTTGCGTCGAGCTCAGCGCAGTACCGCAAACCCATAACCCGAGTCCGCAGTACAAATCAAGCAGAATGTCGGCTCGAGATGGGTTACCTGTGGACTGTGTCTTCACTGATCGGCAGTCTTTAAATCCGTCTGTTTGGCTCTTCGCCATTGTGTTGCGCACCTGCAAATGTTAACATGAACACACCGATGGTACATTGAATTTACCAGTGGGATTTGTTCGTGATGGAAGGCACTGTTGCTGTTCAACGTCTACGGTCTGTCTCCTCATAAAGATTCTGAAGTGTGGCTGTGCAATCGGGCAAAGAGGCGCCAGTGTTGTGTCTGCTCAGCCTGATGGTCAGTCTAATGCACTTTGTTCGGCAAGCTGTAGACCAGAAGGCATCAGCGACAAGTACAAGCTATGGCGTAGTCGCACTTGGGCACGGAATTGTTCTTGGGTACCTAAAGGCATGGAGGCTGGTAGGAGTTGGAAGGACCTCGAGGCTGAGTATCCGTGAGTATCAGGGAGCAGCTGACGACAACTAACAACAGGCTGACCGACTGTGGCTTGTGACGCCCCGTGACGTCCCAAGTGGCCTGGGCCTGCCTTGGCTTGTCCCTCTAGAATGCCTGGCGATTAGCCTACGTTCCTTGCCCTTTGCCCACGCAGCCCACCGCCTCAAACTTCGCCCATCTTGTCTCTTTTCTTAATTTCCTCAACCCCTTCTTCTTCTACTGCCTTATTCCCTGACCCCTGGCGTGCTTGGAAAGCCAGCAAGAGCCAAATTCCTTTTCATTGCCCATAATCTCCGTGTCTCTCGCGCGACGGAGAGCTTTCACTTCCGACTTACCAGGCTTCTTTTCTCCGTTCCCACCCAACCGACCAGACCCGAACGTCCATAGGGAGGGGAATTAGGCCCCTTTTTCCGCGCACGTCGACCGGAGCTGAGCACGTCACCATCAAGGACGGCGGGGTCGCCTATTGCGACGATGATGGTCCCATACATGTCTATGGTCCTGAAGCACATGGCTTTCGTTGCCATGCTTGCAATCTCAATCTGGATCTTCTTCGTCGGCTTGACTATTAAGGGCGACAATCCTGCATTCCGCGACATTCGTGGTGTGCCATTGACCATGATTCAAGACATGTAAGCAGGAGTTTTGAGTGTTTGGCTGTGCACGCCATACCCTCTGATCGTTGATCACGTGTTAACGCCTCACAGTTCTATGGGCGTATGGCTCTTCGGTGGTATTGTTTACACGGGTATCACGCTACATTACGCTCGCAACCGCCCTTTGTAAGGCATCTGTTCGTCCTCACGAAACTTGGTGCTAACAGATAGTAGCTGGGCTTTGGTTACTTTCATGGTCATTCTCCTCATGACAGCCTTTTTCACTGCGTATCTCGGTTTCGATCCCTTGGATTGGTACACGTGGGGCCCGTTCGCCGCGGTACTGGGCATTGTCGTCAAAATCGGTATCCACCATACCTATAACAGTGCTGATCGCGGTCTGCTCCGTCGATTTCTAGACTACCTCATGGGCAACATCGAAGAGGACGACAGCGTATACGACAACAACGATGGCGATCGTGCTTACAATCGGCGACACGGACAAGAGCTGGACGACTTCTCGCGCCGCCGCTTTGCTGGTCCACTAGCATAGTCATTAGCAGCCTCGGTCTGTGTACGCCTTGTGCTATCAGCGTTCCACTGTTGGCTTATCGCAGCCTGAACATAAGGCCTCACGAAGGTGTCGTCATGCAGGTCTACTCAACTCATTACACCGGCGTGTACGCATCTACACCGACAAGGGCTTCTACCATCGTTGTCATTAGACCTCGGATTCTCAGTACAGCCGGAGCATAATGTGGCGTTCACATCAAAAGTCCGGCACTTCTCATCTCCGACAGCGTCCTCGACTTGTACAGCACTTTCGTTTCTCATCCCTTTGGGTCTAGTCTTCTGTTCAATAGGATAGGTAGACGGGCCTCATGCACTGTTGGAGCCACCCTCCAATGTAAGTGTAATATCCATCAGGCACGCCACCGGCCGCTCTGCTTAGAGTGGCAGCTTAGTGGTTTGTTATTATACCCAGGCTTCCCTAAGGCTTTAGCTCTTGGGCAGTCATTGTGTTTAGCATATCACCATTCATATTGCAATCATATCTACCGCCGAAAGATCATCTTAGACGTATGACTTGGGTTCACTAATGGGCATTACTTCACCTCACCTCAAACATGACGCCCCAGGCAGACAAGCTTGGCATCTATACGCGGACAGGTGGACACATGCTGTACTTATGGAAACTTTGTGAAGCTCGAATGATTTTGGTACACACGGCTATTACTTTACACGAGCAAAAAAGAACTACCTTACACGAGAATGTTTGTTTGCTCAGAGTACTTGCTGTTTGCACCCGTGGCCCAACGAGGAAGGGAACCTGCGCTAAGATGCTCGCTACCCGAGATTGATCTGAACACCTCCACTTTTTAAAACCACTCCCTCCGCCCACGTTCGGAAGAACAACATCTCATGAACAACCCTTGCGCCTATCGGCGCAACAAAGCCACCGCGATCTGTTTCCATGTGTGATCATCAACCCCGTTTTGCATCAGTTGTCTTCTGTCGTCAAGGCAAGCGCCGCTAGTCGCTCGATATGTGAAGTGGAAGGTGTTTCGAGAAGCGCTAGGTCGTCGGGTACTTTCTTGCGCTTCGTTACCTGGGTCGTTGTCAGCGAGTGTCCATTTTCAAAAGAGCTATGAGCGAGCGTCCACGTACAAGATCAGGGTTGGAGTGATAGTTCGTCAGCGGGAACGTATCCGCACGCGCAATCCCTACTGACATGCTGCGCTCCGGCATCAACATCGCCACGATGTTCATATCCGACTCGCCGACCTCGCCACGGATACCTGCGTTCACAAGATCGTCCACATCATCATTTCCGGCACCAGTAACCTGGATTGCAGGATAAGCGTTCGAAAGAGCCAATTTCTGGCCCGACAGTACTGCCATTCCACCTGGGCCATCGTAACCCGTTTCTGACAAGGATATACGAGCTGATCCGCCAAACTGGGTGCCCATGTGGTCGAAGTTGTCGGCAGGAAATGGATAGGAAGTGTTCTACTCTGTGAGCTCACTTGCAGGAGTGATTGGCGAAGGGGGGCCCATAGAACGAGAGCCTGTGGACTCCGTCCAAGTGAGATCGCTCGACACTTCCCTCCGCATGACAATACCTCCATGTATATATGAAGTTGTGGTTCGCACTTCGGACAGTTGGAGAAGACCTTGAGGCCACATTTCTTCCACCGTTCGCGTACTAATTTGCCGCTTCACTGCCGTGGTCCCCTGTGGCAACAATCGGTTGTTATACGCGTGGCTGCTAGCGGCATGGCGCTGTCCAGGAACGAATCCGTTGTCTCGCGTCCGGAACCGCGGGTCTTGTATATCCTGGAGGTACCGTCTCCCGTTCACCGAAGTGGAAATGTGCGATACATTTTGTGGTGCCAGTCCTTGGTCTTGCGCCAGCCTATTCCGCGTCCACCAGTCCGATCGCCTTTCTTTGCGGGATCCTTGCTGCGGCATCTTCTCGTATACGGTGGAATCCAGTGGAACTGAAGGTGTGCTGTACTGGACACCGCGCTGCGACGCGGCAACCATGACAGACAGTCGACTTTTATGTGGTCAAAGGCTGCTGGTTGTACCGCTATGCGCTATGGGATAAGGTGCTGTACGCTTCGTGTTAGCAGCTTTCATTACATACGCAGCTAGGCTGAAGAGGCGCACATACCCAACGCAACGGCGGGAACACAGGAACTCTATGGCGATGGAAAGTCGAAGACACAATTCCGCTGGATCTGGGAATCGTTATCCAAGGATCGCGTCGGGCAACAAAGCTCACCAGCACAGCGACTAGCCAGTAAGTCGGATCCTAGTCCTACCTTGCAACGATCTGGAGACCCCGCATCCAAGCGGCTCAGAACCGGGGTTTCGGCAATCTTTAATCTCGGTCACCCGTCACACAACAATTGCGCCACACGACTGAATTACAATCTGCACTGGAATTTAGGACTTGATTTCCATTATATGAGTGATCAACGATCAAGAATACGCTCCCTGAATATGACACTGATCCTTCGACTCCATCCTTGACAATGTGCGATAGCACCTGGCAGTCTGGCGCTCTACCTGTCGAAAACGTGTCTTTACGGTCTATCCATTGTTAATTTGCACACATATTTCCGTGCGAAGATCTTGGCGACTGAGATCATCTTTCAGACTGTGTCGAGAGCGACAGCTCTGGCCCCCGGTCTTGAGGTGAATAATGCCCAAGTCAACCCCGCATTGACTGCAATGGGCAATATGACCATGAGTCTCTCAAGCGGATCCACGTTGAAGCCATTCCAAAGACTTTCGATAAGCACGAGGACGATGCAGGCTGCAGCTGCTATCGTAGAGCGGCCCGCTGTTCTGCTGTACGCGTGCATGCACGATGTCGAGTATCCCAAAGTACAGAGGGCAATGCCACCAAGCAAGACCGCAGCCGAGGAACTCTTTACTGGGTCATTTACGGCCTGTTGTTCTTAGCGAGTATTGTTGCTCAGCGTAGTGTACTGCACTTACATTCTGCCATCGTCTCAGTACGACATTTTGGCTTTCGTCAGGTTGCACGCCCAAGGAGACTGTACTCAATACCCCGCCACAAATCCACAGTCCTGCGATGCAACTGATGTCGGTTATTCTTTCAGTATTGACACTGGTACATCTTGGACTTGGTCTGGCTTCGACAAGGCTAGATGATGTATAGTGGCCATGTTTTTCCATCATTGGTTTGATCTGGTAAACCTCAGTATGTCTCGAGGTACTCTTTCAGGGGACCGTACCTGCACGAATGGCCTTTTATGGAATGACCCTCGAAAACTTCGGTCTCGAGGTCCTTCACGGCTGCTCTTCTCCTAAGTAGTTGCTGTGGTGGGGGCTGAGCAGCAGTGTGGCTATGCAAGTTCAGCTGGTCATTAGTGGTGCCAGCTCTGCAGCCGACCCACTCAAATCGCGACACCTGCAAGATAAGTCACGTACGAGGGCGCCACGAAATACGTCAAGATTATTGCGGCGGCTCTGGATCGAGAATGTCTGGTGCCGTCGTGGTTGACACGCTCAAAAAGGTCGACGCAATCGTTATGAAGACTTAGCAATGCTAGGCTGAGCTATGGGATCCTCGATCAGCTGCGACCTATTTCGAGCACACCATACGCCAGACCTTTCCAAGGCCAGGTGATTTCAAGCTTACTGCCCCGGATTGCTGGGCGCGTTACTCCAGCTCACAGAAGCGGCATAGCACGATCTGGAGTGTGCGGTGTGCGGGTTGCCCATCCCCCTCAATTAAAACCACCCTCGACTGCTCCCAACACCTGAGCAGCCCAAACTACTTCACACTCAGTATCGTTACCAAGAGTTGTCACAACAAACAATCCACACCACCTCCAGCGAGTATGGTACCGCGTATACCATGCGCGCTCAAGCGCGTCTCGTTCATTCTCGTGCTAGCCATCTCGTTCGCAAACATCATCTTCGGTTTTGCGTCCAAGAACAAGGAGTCAGCTCTACACAACATCTCACAAAGTTCATTGCTACTGATCACTGATATGTATGTGCTTCACACCTGCCCCGCACCGCTGACTGCTGACTCCGTTTAGCCTCCTTGCGGTCTGGGTCCTCTTCGGCGTCATATACACTGGCATCACGTATCACTACACACGATCCGAGCCTTTGTAAGCCATACCTATGACTCCTATGCCACGCAAATACTGACCATCACCAGCTGGACAGCCGCCAACCTGCCTGCCGTACTCCTGATGACCGCCTTCTTCACATCGTACCTCAAGTTCGACCCTTTCGACTGGCCGATTTGGGGCCCATTCGCTACCGTACTTGGGGTTGTTACCAGAACCGGCATAGAAGCCATCTACAACAGTACGGACCGCGAAATGGCGAGGGGACTCTGGAGCAGCTTGTGGGGCAGCAACAGCAATGGCGGAGATAACGGAGACGATCTGGAAGGCGGCAATGGTGGTCGTAGCAGCCATGCGATGACTACCCTCCAGCATTCTCGCTCTGAGTAACGATCCATACCCGAATTGGGCGGACAATGCACGAGCAACCCTCGTCCCTCGTCCCTGCTCTGGCGATCAGCCGTCAGGATGTTCCGGCCCGAACCGACGCCACACCATTGTCTACTCCGCCTTACCAGCCACCTCCTTCCTTCTTCCACAACGCTCACGTGTACATTTCTGTCATCCCTGCGCGTCACTTTGCCATCTTTAAGTGCGCGCAGTTTGCGAGCGGCCCCTTTCCTCTTCACTTGTTCGATACCCTTACAGCATCAGTATTTTTTATATGATTTCACGACCTTAAAGATTCAACGCACCGTTGGAAGAGCTCTGTGTACGGTTGCATGGGATGGCTTTTTTTTTCAGTCCCTCCGAGGGCTTCAGCATACCGGTGCTTTGGCATATGGTCGTGTTTGTTTTGGCTCTCTGTATAGACATTCATTGCGTTTGAGCGACATCATCAGCATGCCACCCTCTGTGGTATTGTTAGAAAAGAGCCGGGCTTGGTTAGATGTCTTCTGCACAAGACATAAATGGCTTCGCTGCTGGTTAAAACAATAACAAAGATTAAAACTACCTCCCCTTCGTTTGCACACACCATGGCAGTGACGGCACGCTACCAACCTCGATCAGTTACTTGAAGTTGAGTCATGCTGTAAGGCAGAGCCTTTAGTATATCTTTAGTACTGACAACTCTACTTCCACAAGGCCAACTTCAGTACATACACGTATACCTAGTATAGTTAGAGGTTAGTAACTATGGCCTAAACTTCAGCGGAGCAAGCACGGCCCACGCGTTTTTCGGCGCGCACACTTCACGAGCTGTCGCAACGGCGACCTCCCTAGATCGACTTGCTCTAATCGTCAGCCTACTCGGCGCTCTCTCTCTTGTCGAATACTTAGGATACCTGCTTTGGCGCATCAGCTCGATGGAACCGAGTGTAGCATGGATAGTCCACCATTCCAAAGTTCAGCTAACTGCGCGAGACGCGACTCCAACAGCCAGCCAACAGCCAAACAAATGCAGCATCCCACGTCCACCTTGAACTGCACACTCAGTGACATTTCGAATGCAGAACCCCTACTTAGACCAGCCAAGTTGTTTCGGTATCAGACTGACAGATGGCGTCCGTCAGCCAATCAGCGATGCACGGTGGGATGAGGTGCGGTTGAAGCCTGGGAGCTGAGGTGCAACCTCTCCGCAGCTCACATATTCTCAGAACGCTCCCACACCACTTAAGAGGCTGGTGGCCAGGCTCAGTCTTGTCGTGTATCGCCCTCAGACCTCAACACCTCCAAGAGAGCATTGACACTGAGGATCTCCGATTGGATCTAGAATCACAAGAGACAGCCTCACCCGTCAAATATGGGATAGAAAAGGTGCGCCGTATCCTAAAGGCCCTCGGTATCAACTCTCACTTGATCAGAGCCACTGCATCGCCGCCAGAAGATATGACGGCCAAAGCTGTCGAAGCCTTCCTCTATCGCACAGGTTCGCTTTTCTACCTTTAAAACAATACTGAAGTCTCAAACCTTGTCAGATCTGTTTACCATTTGCGAAGCAACTCGAAACCAGCAAACGCGACTGAAGTCTTTGCAAGGTCAGCAGTAGGGAACTATTGCAACGGAGATGCCCACACAATGTTGCTCAACGAGGAATTTCTACATATCTTCCTGCACATGCTAGTATTGCATGTGATATAAGTAACCTCCGCCGCATGCGGCTCTTTGCTTCTCTGGCGATATGTCACTCACGTACCAGGACGGGTAAAAAACACGGCAAAATTGGCGAGTGAAATACACAGAAGAAAGCCCGCCGATTACACCGCGTTAGGGGTGTATCTTACATAAAAGTGCAGTGTATTTTATACTAAATAAAGGATGTAATTAAGACTTTATTATTCTATCTATTCTATCTATTCTATCTATGCTATCTATGTTATACAAATTATGGGTAGAGGGAGATAGGAGATAAGAAAGGAGATAGACGATGAGATAGGAGTTAGATGATGAGATGGACGATGAGATAGACGATAGACAATAAGATAGGAGATAGACAATAGACAATAGTTAATAACAAACTATTATAGATGATTAGTTCTAGTGTAAACTTACCTATTTGCGGTGTAAATAGACTATTTTACCTAAAAGTGCAGTGTAAGATCACTGTAGCGGTGTTCTTAACACTGCGCTGGTACCTCAGTGTGTCGTCTCGCCAATACAGTGGAGAGTGCGAGGAGTCTTTGGTGTGAGCAGTTGATGCTTTTCCAGTCCAGAAATGTGGACTGTGAAAGCAACTGGACTCGGGATGTTGACGACGATTATTGGTAGAATATGTTAAGTTTGAACGGCTTTGATCGCTACATACGACCATAGGACGTTGAAAACAAGTTCACTTGTCCTATCCGCCAGATACGGTATGCTGCACGTGGACGTTTACCACACTGACATATGCTAGAACGGTAATCAGGTTCTAATCAACCTAGCCTGAAATTAACCACAGTTAACTGTCTTCTGGAAACGGGAGGTAGACTTGTGTATATACAGGATACATAAGCGGTGCTATTAAAAGGCGTCTAGAATAGCGAATTGTCCTAAGAGCATTGAGCGCTAGATGTTTCTCTGGATGTTTGCGCGGTTTTGCCCAGCTGTGCACTTTTCTGATGACCCTTATCAGGCTATCCATCATCTATTAATGCTGATTTCTATTTCATAGATGCGTCGCAAACGATTTATGCGAGACGCTTTTGCTATCTACTCTTAGCAGCATGCGGTGAACGAGCGGCATGTCTGTCTTAAGCCGGAATGTCACCATTTTTTCTAAGTACACCGGTAAATCGCTCCGCGGCTACATAGGCGCTGGGCATGCCATACGGTAGCAGTCGACATGTAGACGTGATTGGGTATCCTATAAGGGGCTACGCTCGAGGAGCTATTGCATGGGTAAACTAGAGTTGTATTCGATATAGGATAGAACTACAGAGGGTTGGGCTGTGAGGATAGACCCCAGGATCGGTTCGGAGTAACGTATAGCTGAGCTCCGGGGATCTGGTCTGAGCGCTGCTCGGACGTTTTAACCAAGACATCGTCAAGGAAGTTACCGATTGGGCTTCAGCTCATCACATATCCTTGCATCATATTGAAACCTTGTAGACTAAGACGATTTATCGCACAGGAACCATGTTAGACGCCCAGCGATAGGTATAGCCTATAAGAGCCCGAGGTGCACTTGGAGCTATCGTGCGGCGCTAACTAGACATGTAGAAAGCGATGCTCGACGAGTCGGGGCCTAGGCCTACTGCACACTACCGGTACCGATGAAGAGCCGAAAAAGAATATAATGCTAAAGTAACACTTTTTCTTACCGAGTAACGTGTTTCACCACCGAGCGCCGCACCCCACCGAGCGCCGCACTTTCGACAGCAGAACGCCTGCGCAGCGCTGTATCGCAACACAACACTAATAAACAATTAGTTGCAGACCTGGACAGTATTATTCAGAAGCTTCGCTATTATCTGCATCATCTATTTCTACCTTGCACGTGCGAGAATTGTGTCCAATCTCGCCGCAACGTCCGCAGCGTCGCCCAACGCGCACCCTCTTCGCAGGCGTCTCGCCCTCACCACGACCCCCACCCTCCTTTTCAGCTACTAAGTCAACTACTTCGCCAATTGTAAGGGCCTCCTCTGCGCGTATATAGCGTCTCTTACGAGTCTTGCGCTTTGTAGACGCTTCTACCGCGTCTCGAAGGCGGCCTATTTCCTCCTGCACTAATACCATATTATAAGCTATCTGCTGAGCGCCTTTTGCTAGCTGTTTGACCTGCTCATCTAAAGAACTTGCTGGAGACCCTCGATGGATTTGGATTCGCTTTCGAATCAGAGTTGACTGCTCCTCTACTTCGTAAGCGTTGCGTGGTGTCTTCGGCTCCCAGGCGACGTCGTTGGGTTTTGGCGGCGTTGGCGTGCGCAGGCGCACGTCAAGCTTTGATATTACAGCCTCTGGGTTATGTGGGACTAGCCCAGCACCTCTAAAGCCTGCGCGAACGTTCTCTGCAGTAAACGCCTTACTAAAAGCTGCTTTAAAGGCTGGTAGGAAGGTTGCCTTGTTAATATGGTTAACGCGACTGCGTGCCAAGGCTGAGACCTCGTCGCCATACAGGCGCTTTAGCGGCGAGAAGCAGGCGACGTCGAGTGGCTGCAACAGATGCGACGAGTGTGGCGGCATACAGAGAGTGATGATCTTCTTCTCCTTGCAGAGATCCTGGAAATCCACTGAGCAATGGCTCTCGTGGCCGTCGATAATAAGCAGCCGGTATGTCCCAACAGGCTTCGCATGCGTGTCAAAGTGGTAGAACCAGGCAAGCGCTAGACCGTTGTTCGTCCAGCCTGTAGGGCCTACTTGAATAACCCAGTCGCGTGGCAGGTCCTCAGTAAACCAGTTAGAGATAAGAACCTTGCCCTCAAGGATAAGGAACGGTGGAATGACCTTCCCCGTTGACCCAACGCCTTGTACTAGGGTAGCCCACTCGCGATCGCCAGGCTGGAGTTTCTTCCGCTTCCCAGGCTTCTCTGAGCCTGTGACAACAAGCTGTGATGAAATCTTGTCTATTAGGAAGCCAGACTCATCAAAGTTATACATATCCTCGTCTGTAATACCGTACTTCGCCTTTATTGACTGAACAAGTGTGAACCAGGGCTGGATAACCGCCGGGTCCTCGCAGGCAGCTCGCTGGCGATCGTACGGACGAGTCCATCGCGTTCGCAGCTCAGGTGTACGCTGGATGAACCTGTCAACCCAGTTCTTGCCAACAGCGTCACCACCACGCTCTCTTAGCAGTTTATCTGCCATATCTCGTACATCTGCCTTCGAGGAGGGTAGTCCGCGATCAGACTCCTCAAGTATACGTAGTACAACTGCCTCCTCTTCTAGCTTTGTAAGGCGCTTCGCGTTCGGCTCGCAGTCGCGTCGAGAGCGTGTTCCGTCGCGTCGGCGTCGGATTGTTCGTTCAGGCACTTTGTAGACTCTCTCAGCGCGTCGGATACTCTGAATTTGGTTTCTTAAGATATCAGATATAGCAAGCTGTACATCAGCTTCAGTATAGAGTGTAGATGCTTGTTGTGGTTGAGACATTACGCGTTGTTGTTGCGCCAGCGTTCTAGCAGCGAGAGTGCGGCGCTCGGTGGTGAAACACGTTACTAGTTAAATTATATATTAATTTGAACCTCTTTATACTACATAGCTTCTCTGGTTGAGTACGTTTTTATTAGATTTTTTGGCGTTGAGATGTAAGGCTTTGAAGTCTGCTCGACTTTCTATTAATGTTTTCAACATGCAGTATGTTCGTTACGTTGGGCAACAATTGACCCACTAGGATACTGCTGGGCGTCTCGCCCTGAATGAAGAGAAAAGTGGAGCGCGGCCCGAACCTCCCTGTGATAGACTGTTGCGGTCGCAGCTGATTGGCTATGAACGCTCAAAGGCAAGCTACTGCGCCTCCCTGGTACCTAGGATGTTGGGGTGTAGTCAAAACTGATGAACTTCAGCGGTAATCGTATTCACACACTAGAAAAGAACTCGTTTAGATCTACAGGAAAGGAATACTGTGCCGCGTTGCAGAATACCTGTCGTCCGATGTGCATAAATATTCGCTCTCCCTGATGCAACTACTGTAACTTTTCCAAGTGCACAACATTTACTCAACATCCAAACACCTATCTTTCAAAGCTTCGTTCAGATCTTGTCGTTCAAATCATCGCTCCTTGTTTTCCTCTGCTCTAACCTGCTCGACGAAATATATTGCCTCTTTCCCAATGTCTAAAGTCTGGAAATCATTTAAGGGCTTTGTTCTTTGTGTGCGGGCAGAGGCCAGGCGTAGAAAAGAGGGACTAGGTTGTTTCCTATCTAATGAGGGGAAGAGGGAATATACACCCTACAGATGATTATGTAACAGAGCACGTGATGCTGGCTAACACACCCCCCCAGCTTGAGTGAATAGCAAGAAACGAAAGCTGTAAATGAGCGTCTTGCGTCTCCAAAGCTAGACGTCTTACTCTGTAGGACCCTCTGTTTACAGACCTGAATCTGATCTGTCTCGCAGTTTGGATGATAGATCGCTTAGTCCTAGCTGGCGTACAAAGTTGGCGTGTCTCTGACGACTAAGGATCTTCGTAAGGCCATCAGCTGGCATCTCTGCAGTAGCCTTCCAATCTACCTGCAGTCTGCCCTCTGCTACCTCCTGGCGTACCCATTGATGGTGTACGTCTACATGCTTCAGCTTCGTCTGAAGCTTGTCAGCTGTCTTTGTTGCGATTAAGACAGTTTGCTGGTTATCACACCACAGTGCTGGTGTTAACTCTGGGTCAAACTGGATCGCTTTAAAGAAGCGCTGCCACCACTCCATCTCTGATCCGGCTGTTGATAGAGAGAGTAGCTCGGCCTCTGTAGTCGATTTCGTGACTGATCGTTGGACTGTCGCCTTCCAATCAACAGGCAGTCCATACAGCTTGAAGATATAGCCTTGAGAGCTGCGTCGCGTCTCTGGCTCGTCGGCAAAAGCAGCATCTGATGCACCATAGAAGAGAGGCTCATGCTCGTGCTCTTGCTGGGATAGCATTGTGATGCTCGTTATGCCTTGCTGCTTATCTGCGGACGCTCGAATAGCCAAGTGTTTCGTGCCTATCAGGTACCTCCATACATGGCAAGCTGCGTACATATGCTTCTGCCCGGGATTCTGCAGATGACGTGCAAGTACTGAGTGTGCTCTCGCGACGTCTGGTCGTGTCGAAGTCGAAATGTAAGCCAGTGAGCCGACTAGCCGCTGGTACCTTTGAGTTCGCGCAGCACTTGGTTCCTCTGTTGATGGCAAAAGGGCATTGTCCCTTAGGGGAACATCTGGACATCTTACGCTTGACTTCAGGTCAAACTTTGCTGCAATCTTATTGATGAATGAGTCTTGAGTCAGGTAGATAGAGCGACTGAGCTCCTCGCGGATTACGCGGATACCAAGGAACCACTTCAGCTCGCCTAATTCACGGATCTCGTACGTTGTAAGCAGCTGCTGCTTGAACGTCTGGTAATAGCCCCTGTTGAGCGGGTGAACAAGAACGACAATATCGTCCACGTAGAAAAATACGATTAAGTGATCATTCGTGTATAAGCATGGCACTCCTGGCACTGGCTCTAGGCTAAGCTTCTTCAAGGTCGATGATAGCTCCTGGTACCAGAGCAATGGAGCTTCTTTGAGGCCATAGAGAGCACGCTGTAGTTCAAGTAGCTCTCCAAGCTCGTCTGTAAATCCTTCTGGCGTACGGCAGTACATTTTGCGTGGCAATCTCGCGTTGAGAAAAGCATTCATGGCGTCAAACTGAAACATCTGTAGGTCGAATGCTGCTGCTAACGCGATGAGGGCTCGAAAGACTTTAATTGCTAGCGTTGCCGCGTAGGTGTCTCCCCAAGCCTCTTGCATGTCTCCTCGTACGCATATACGCGCTTTGAACTTGTATAGGTATCCATCTTCGTCAAATTTGTACGTGAATACCCACATCAAGGGTAGAACCTCAGCATCTGCTGTCGCTGCAGTTGCCTCTGTCTGATTGAAGCAGTCTTTTGCCCAGCAGCTATCAAGCTCAGCTCGTGCTGCCTGTGCAAACTCAGCGCCAAATGGATGATTGTTCAGATCCTTCCATCGCTTTGGTGGATCCGGCAATTGGTCGCGATGTAATCGTAGCTTTGGCCTTTCTCCTGTGAGCTTTGATGGGGCTGTCGGGTTCATTGCTACTGCAAATGCTCTATAGTACGTAGCTAGAGCATGATCTGGTGGCTTCGCTAGAGCATGATCTGGTGGCTTCCTGGTTCTTTTACCCGTAATGATGTTGCTGCTCACGATTGATGGGTCTGCCATCTTTGGAGCGTTGTTCTGTCGACGATCTGGTACGTAGTCGTCGGTATTGCTCCATCCTTTTGCCCATGTTGATGGCTGCTTTCGTGGACGGTCTCGCTTGCTCGTCACAGCTGGCCGTAGTGGTCCGTCTCCGCTGCTTTTGGCTGTAGATCTATCATCTTCGTGATGCGTCTGCGGCTCATCAAGCAGTTGATCTTGAATCTGTTCCCCAGTGTCTTGATCTTCAGCGCCTTGCTGATCTTCCACACTGATCTGTTCTGCCGGCTCGGAAGCTCGGTCTAGATCTCTGTCATCGCCTGTCCACTCCTGAGGTGGTACAGTACCGCGATCTGACGGTTCTGGTGTGGGCAGAAAGCTCTGATCCTTAGAAAGCTGCTGACGTTGTTGTAGCTCAGTTACTACTTCCTGATCTGCCTCTGCCTCCGCTGTATGCAGTATATTGAGGATCTCAATCTCTTCTTGCATAATATCTTCTTTCTCAGCCTTCTCATGGTCGTTGTAGAGGCTGCTTCTCTGGAATATCACATCTCTCACACGTATCACCTGGTTCTTTTTTCGGCAGCCAGATGCGAAAGATGTTTGATGAGTCATACCCTACAAGGTATCCAACGAATGTACGAGACTCTAGCTTATCTGCCTTCTTCAGCTTTTTGTTAAGCGTGTACGCTTTGCACCCAATCTGGGAGAAGTGCGCGACTGAAGGCTGCTTGCCGTGAACGAGTTCGTACGGCGTCTTCCAATCAATAGATCTCGTAGGCGTTACATTCGTGATCTTTGTCGCCGTGATCGCTAGCTCATTTGATAGAGACTTCGGTAGACCTGCCTTAATGCGGAGCGATCTTGCTTTCGTAATGATGATGTTTCCGGCTTGTTCTGCAGCTCCAAGCTGCTCAGGCGTGTCAGGAGCACGCAGCTCAATCTTGAGGCCTGCTTGCCTCGCGATTCTGTAGAGTTCGAGGCCATAGCCACGATCCCCATCGACTTTGAGCACAATGACTGTGTACCCGTATTGTCGCTCAATCTTGTGTAGCAGCGCCTTGAGAGCTGCTATCACTACTGGTAGTGACTTGTTCGCAAGAGTCACTGCTTCGTGCCACTTTGAGTACTCGCATACTGCATGCAGCAGGTAGCGATCTCCATTGTAGCATGTTTCTCCAGTCGGTATGAGCTGTACAAGATCAACGACTATTCGATAGAAAGGCCTTGTCGCATGATCATCTGACGCGCGTCTGCTGACCTGAGCTGCCGATTTTGATTGTATACAGGTCTCACACTCGTGCATCCTTGGAGCTCTGGCGTCTTTGTCAAGAGTTATACCCTGTACATTCCTACTCAGATGGTCAATCACGTCCTTGCCAGCGTGTGCAAACATCTCATGAGCTTCGACATGGGATGTGTGAATTGGACGTCGATCTTCTCGCGATGGCTTGTACGCTCGCCGTACTGTCGCCGCGAAGCTGCTCAGAGCTAGGCGATCATTTTCTTCAGCGTCGACAATCCAATGCCCATTTGCGTATTTAAGCGAACAGATGACGTTTGATGGATGCTTCTGATACATTGCATCTCTCCCTGAGTCGGACTGCACGTCTATCTCTCGGCATCGTGAGAGGCTTACAACGTTTGTAAGGAAGCCTTCTACAAGTGCGACGTTAGACAATTGAATCTTGCCTATACCGTTCGGCCGGTTAACGCTGAACGTCACCTCTCCCCAGGCCTGTATCGCCAAGGTTGAGTCTCCTGCTAAGACCATCTCATGAGGTCTTGCCTTCCGTGTCTCTTGCCAGCCAAATCTCGTCGAGTTGCATACGTGAATATTCGAGCCTGGGTCGAGTATCCATCGATTACGTATCGCTGGCAAAGCCTTCTGCTGTACCTGTGCGACAGAGAAGCTGTTGTAGGTGACAAGGCTTGCGCTGCTCTTCCCACCATCAAGTGTGAGCGTCTCATCTGTGCCTTTTACTCTCTTGCCGTGCCGAGCTAGGAGCTTATTGATTCTCTTAACTTGCTCTGGATCCTTCAAGGCTGCTGCTACTCGGTCTTGCACAGCTTTAGCCAATTGAAAGTCCTCGGGTCTCTTCGGATGATCTGGAAACAGGTACCAGCACTCTCTATACCAGTGCTTGCTCCCGCAGATACATTCTGGCTTGTATGGAGCTGATCTCGATGATCTCTGCTCCTTCTGATGCTGTTCTGACTTGGCTGATACACCTAATGACGCAAACGTACCAAGTGATGCCGCAGTAGGTCCGATTCTTCGGTGATAGATTCTGAACTGAGCGATGTAGTCTGCCACCGGTTGAACTTCATTCGTCTTGCCTGCTGTCTCTTTCATGATTAAATCATGATGCGATGATCCTGCCCATTCTGGCGCGATCGTCCTGATAGCTGACAGGAAATCCTCCTGAGCTCGACAGCCCGTTGTTTCAGGAAGGTCTACTTCCCTGCACTGATTCGTAATGTGAATCCAGTCGTCGAGCCACTGCTCGAGATCGCGACTCTGAGGGCCTTCCTGCAGAGATCGATACTTGACGATTAGCTCTCTGGTTCGTGTAGCAGTTGTCGGCGCGAACTGCTTCTTGAGAGCGATCAGTCGATCGTACACCTCATCTTTTCCGTTGATGAGGTAAAGGTGACGAGCAGCAATCGTACGGCTGATATCCAAAAGAAGTTCGCCTTCCTTCTGCTTTTTCTTCGCGTACTCTGCTCTTTCATATCTCCAGTCGTGGAGGAGATCACTGTACACTGCCTGCTGGCCTGCGTCCAGCTGGGCAATCGCTGTCGCTCCAGCTCTGACATCGCTGGGCAGTGGTTTGATAGGTTCTTCGAGCTTCGGTAGCTCGCTCTGTGGTTTCGAGATGTCATGGTACTTCCAAATAGCATCTACGACGGCTTTCTCTCGTCGTAGCTGGAACCATGACTCCCAATCGACTGGTTTATCCAGTATAACGGTCACTCGTGTGACTCCAGCGTCGTTGTACGACATCGTGATCTTCGTGATTAATCACCAAACTGATCTCTGTACAGAGCAGCAGTTCTGGTCCGTTAGCGACACCACCTGATGGCTGTCGACTAGAAAGGTCTTTGACGCTGATCAGCTGTCAGTAGACAAAACGAGGTAGAAGTGAACGTAGTCGTTGTCAGTTACACGTCTAGAGCTGTTTTAGTGCTGAGTAGCGCAGTCTAAGAGGTGCAAACCGGGCTCATAACTGTGTGCGGGCAGAGGCCAGGCGTAGAAAAGAGGGACTAGGTTGTTTCCTATCTAATGAGGGGAAGAGGGAATATACACCCTACAGATGATTATGTAACAGAGCACGTGATGCTGGCTAACATTCTTGAATCGGACCACTTTTCGAAATTATTCAAGAACCACAGTGCAGGCCAACGCATTCTTCCAGCCAACACGGTAACGGAAAACACGCAGCACCAGCTTCGCATCGATGCTGGTGAAGTTAAAGACGGTAAAAAGAACATTTACTTGCAAGCAAACTCTCAAGCCAAGAACACCGCAATCAAGAGATTTATAAGCAAGAACGGAACCCACGCGAACATCGCCAGCGCCCAGATCGACATGAACACTCCAAAGGACAAGCAGAAGGAAGAGACTGCGAGGGCCTTGGCTGAGCTTCAAGCAGGGTATAATTCGAAAATCGGGTAAAGGTGCGTAGAAATGCCTCTAGACCTTTAAACTGTTTTGATCTTAATTCCAGTAGTTATGTCGAAGACATTCACCCGACGGATCTAGAGTCAGTAGTTTGGGTGTCTCAATTGATTAGTTTGAGAGTGGTAGTACAACACATCAGCTCTAGTGCCGAATCAAGCTATGTTCACCGGAATTGCCATGTGCCTATCCATTGCAGATGTCCTCTTCTTGATGATATTGTGAACGGCGAAGCCGAACGGACCCCTGTTTACTTTTCGGATAGGTACGCACGTATTGGAACCGTAACTGCCAGCCCTAGGTAAGAGTCCTCATCGTCTTTTCAAAACGAGGAGTTAGTTGGGTGTCATATGTTGTAGCGACCTACATTATGACATAATTCAGGGAAGTATCCTGGCCTACATGGTGCCATCAGATCCGCTGCGTTGAGTGATGCCACCTTTGGCGAAATATCACCTTACAAATCAAAGGCTCCTTCACAAGTAGAAAACCGATTAGGACCAGGTAACTTGTGGAAAATCATGCGGGACGTAATCTAAATTGACTGATGCTTAGTCTAGGAACGTTCTAGATACGGCCAAATTCTCCGAATCTCCTCTGGAGATTTGTTGTACTCAGTACTTCTGCGCATGACCTCTTGGAGTAACTCCTCGTTCTGCTGCTGTTTTGCCGCAAAGTCAACCTGAGGTGTAATCCAGCCCTCAGAATCGGTGCCGAGTATCTTCCTAGCAAGCTCGTGGATCTTGTGATAATCGCGATACTCTTGAAACTGTCGCTCGTGCCTTTTCAAATCATCCTCGCTGAAAGTGACTGGGCACTGTCCTGCAAAGCCTATATCGTCCCACGCCTTAGAAAGCTCAATAAGACAGGCCCGTAGCGGGATCACGCCTTCTTCTGAGACCTCTCCACACCGAATAAAGAGTTCTCGTAGGAATGATGGTACGCGCAAGGCTTTATATGCCTGATTGTTTTCGGATCCGCTGCTTAGTTCATAGACCTTTGCTAACTTAGCTTCCTTGAATTTATAGTCCGCATATTCTTTATCAGATACGTCCATCTCGTTATAGTTTTGCGGTAGCTTTGGAAGGTCAGTAGTGCCAAGTGCGTAGTCTTCTTCAACTGGCAGAAATTCCGGGAAGCGGGCCTGTAAAAACAAAGGCGAGACTACAATCGACTGCCAGTCAATGAGCGATACAATGTTGGCTGGGTTTTCTTCAGACACGTAGATATTGCCCATGTGGAGATCGGTATGCCACAAGACTGGCTCAGAGACTTTGTCAATGAGTGAGGCCTCGTTCAGCCTAGGCATGATCTTTTTCGTCAATTCTAAAACGGCGATTTGTTCTTGGAAGGATCCGCGCGGTGGATCAGAAGTGGCAGTGGTCGAGTCCTGTCTCAGGAGCGCAATCTCCCGTTCAACAAGCGCGATACCGAAAGAAGATAGATCTGGCCCTATTGAGAAGATTTAGCTGGGAAGTTCTGCTCAGGATGCCCTACTTACATGGTCCTCGGTTGAGACGAGAATGTACGGAAGCTATTTTGCCTGAAGCATGCCACCCTCGCTCGCAAGACGGTCCTATGCAGAACCGCCCAGAAGGGTCCACTTTATGATCCAATGCGATGTATTTGTCGTTGTCTGACATAGACTCGCAGAGGTAAAGACTTCCACTAGCAGGGAAGCGAATTTCAGTCATTTCGCCTTCAAGCTTTGTTAACTGCTTCACGACGCATAACTGATCCCAATCGCTCATTTCAGCCCATATCTTGTAGAGCTGTATTCCAGGCGCCTTTTCCATTATAATGTATTCAGAGCCAACAGGGTTCGATGGATCGGAGTTCCAGGCTAGGACTTTCGGAACCGGGACCTGAGTATGCGCATGTACTATCGACAATAGTGTTAGTCTCAAGGAAAATCTTCAAGAGAACAGCAAACTTGGACATTGGAGGTCTTACGATATTGAAGCACAGCCACTTCAGACGCTGTTGTATACTTCGGCGGCCCAGCGATGGTGAACGGTAGTTTTGCAATGAGTTCACTCTTATCTTCCTTGCATAAGAGGAGTGCCTTGCTGAAACCTCCCTCTAGCTTTTCGATTGTCCGAACAGGCGAATGTTGGCTGCCAGTAGATGCAGCTACCGCGCAGAGCTGATCGACGTCGAAATTTACGTATCTACGATCAAGAGCCTGTTTCTCATTGGCCAGGAAACGTCCGTTCGTGTATTTGAGTAGTTCATCGCGATTGATGGATTTGCCTACTACGATCTAGCTTCAGTCCAGACTGGGTGTGCGCAGGTATTACCTCGACAGGTGAGAGTGAGCGCTCGAGAGGGCTGAGATGACGCGGAACGTTCGTTAGTGCTCCACCATCTTCTACCGATAGCCTTCAGCGAGAGCGCTAATGGCATAACTGTCACTCTTCAGTATATGACGTTTGGGGCGGAAGAGGAGTGTGGAGAAGAGCGACGGGGGAGATGTGAGTACGCACAGCTGGGATGATTCGAGAAAGCAAGGCCGCCTAGTCTCAATCCGGCAACTACCGTAGTCCACCCGGTGACGCGCATGCTGACGTAACGCGCATCAACACATAAGCAATATGAGGATATGTAGCCACATACAAACGATAAAATTTTAGATCCACTAACATCAACCACAAAGACTCAACGAGGTTATTCTAGCCAACGGATTACCGCCAGGTACGTACCAAAGAATCAACCAAGTCCGTGCCGCTTAACCCTAACAAGTCTTGCTAGCCAATGGAACAGAACGCCAATCAAGTATTAGCCTTGGCCCCTATGTAGCCGCCATCCCCGGGGTGCTTCGCCTCTTTCTCCTGCATGCCCCTGTCTTATGCATCAAGTGGCGCGGTATACAGCCTAATTAGTAGTAGTCCACGTAAACTAAATATTCGTTTACAGAAAACACGAAACTGAAAACAGTGCATTTAGCGGTACTTATGACGGTAGAGTAGGAGACAACAAGGCTTCCCGTTCGCTCAGCCCTATTTAAGTAACGTACCGGCGGATTAGTAGTTAGGTGGGTGACCACTAGCGAATACCCGCTGTTGTATGTGTTTGCTCTCGTTTTGCCGTAGAGTGTGAAGCCACAAAGTTGTATCAAACGCAATCAGGAGTACGCTATGCTATTCTCGGGACAAGTAGTTCGTGAAAAGGCAAGGGTTGACTTTTGAGTGCATGTGGGTATACCACGAACCTCCTTTCATCTAAATCCGATCACTCTGAACCCCAGCCAAAGCAGATTGACCTCCATTGGGGGCAGGCATCGATCTCAGCGGGGCCCTAGTTCTCCTACTCTTCCAGGTTCTGCTCAACAAATACGGCAACAAAGTAACCTTTCACGTCTTGATAGTGCCAACGGAGGTTGTCATGATAAAATTACAGAAGACTACTTGCTTGCCAGGACTTCTCAACACACCGGGAGGAAGTTACTTTCTGTTGTTATCCTGTTACATCAATTATAATGCGCAGAATCGATCAGTGTAGCATATAACAAGCAGTCGTTATCTCTGACATGATGGTGTAATGAAAGCAACCACACTCCTCTACTCACCTATCATTAGTCTTCATTAACATATCCAAAACTTCCAAATCTGTTCTTGCGTCCTCCGGCCCTATGTTCAGCACCTTTCCATTCACAGCCCAATCAATCTCACAACTCCTCCACTCCAGCGTAATCGCATCCTCGTATGTCCTCCGAATCATCACCTCTCTATACGATTCATTCGGCAACGCGTCCTTGGCCACCATCGTTGTGGGTAATCCCTTGACGAAGGGAGTATCGATGCAGAGTTTGGTGGTCTTTTTGTTGAAGATCTCTATGGAGGCGGCGAATCGGGCGGCATTATCGACACCGGATTCGTAGGAGACGGCGAGGGTGGGGTATTGCAATTTGGCGCTAGGAAAGTGAGAGTCCTCTGGCCGGAGGACAAAAGGGAGAGAAAGGGGGATTTGACCTTTAGAATGGTGACTCTGTAGTAGCACAAGGCGGTATTCAGAGGGGTCATATTAGTGAGACCAAGAGGAGCAAGAAAGAGCAGCGGGATGGCGTAAGGGTGTGAGAAGCGACCATGTTAATGTATTACTATCCTACAATATTATCTTATCATAGCTCGCAGAATCACCGCATCAACGTCCGTTTGTAGAAGGCTATGAGCAAACAAGGTATGTACAATACGTCAACCAGCCCAATCCTAGTCTATATCCTGTTACTATCGACGGCTCTGCCATTCAGCTCTGTGACATGGTTCCGGTACCCGGGGAGTTCCTGAGGTTCTTCATGAACTGTACCATAGGGACTATACGAAGGCGGTTTCACATCTTTTTCATGCACGTCTGCTTCTTGTGAGGCATGAGGTCCAGCGTTGCCTCGTCGTCTCCGAAGGAGCAAGAAGCCGATGGCGCCTAGTATGGCGAGACCTGCTACCGCACCTGCCACTATTCCACCAATTGCGCCGCCTGACAACTTTGTATCCTCATTCTGTGCCGAGGGCGCGGTGGATGATGAAGGTAGAGGTGCAGGACCCGTAGAGTTCGTGCAGAACTCGCTGACCGCATTGTTTGCTTTGTCTATTGCGACGATTTCGGAATCCGTCGGTGCTGTGTTCGCTTGCCACACAGAGAAGCGGCCGGCTTCTTGATTGACCATCAAGTAAGCAGAGCTCAGGAAGAGTCGGCCAAGGATTGGTAGGTCGTCTTTGTTTACATCTTGAAGCGAACTGATCACTACGTTGCGGAGCGATGTGTTCGTCTGAACCGAGCCATCGGAGGCGATTGATGTGTCGTAGACGACTAGTTCGGGGTTAGGGACCCTTATCAACGGGCCATTTTGGAGGCTGATTGTCAGACTACCATAGTAACTAAGATATGATGATTAAATGTCTGTTACTGGATCCTTTTGGAATAACACTTACACATTGGTTGCGTTGAAGACCATCGTGTAGAAATTGAAGCCGAAGTTCCTTGCTTCAAACTTGCCGTCTGGAGGTGCTCCTCCTGCATACGCCTGGAACTTCTCGTAGTAGGCTAAGGGAAGCGTCATCAGGCCTGACCAACCAGGATTGATGCACGCTCGGATGATCGCTGATTGTGATCCCCCGAAGGTACTTTGATCTGTGCCATTCGGCCAGTTCAGAAGGATATCGTTAATATTTACCAACATGCCTGTCGGACACGCGTTGCTATAAGCCAACTTTGCCGTGAGGTTGGCATCTTGGTTCGCGATCAGGGATTTGTCCAGGCCTCCAAGAACCAGCGACCCTTTGGTTTGCTTTACTCCGACCAGTCCCCAGAACATGGAGTAAGCTCTTGTGCCAATATCACCAGCAGATGCGAGTGCTCGCAGAAAAGTCGAATTTCCGCCTAAGCCAAGCTGAGCTTGACTGCTGTAGAGTCCTTGGGCAGGATCCACTTGCGGAACTCCGAATGCGAATGAAAACAGAGAGGTTTCGCTGCCGAACTTAAGCGTGTCCTCCATCCAACCGGCTTTGAAGCCATCACCATTTCGATTGCCAATCGATTTCTCTGTGGAGGATGCCGATTTGTCGTATGCGCTGCCGCGTAATGTTACGCATGCTTTGGCCCCTCTATCAGCGGCACAAACCCCGTCTGTTCCGTAAATGTAAGTCTCGTTGTTGGCACTGTAAGCATTACTGGTTAGCGATAGTAATTCCTCATGACTATTCCATATCCAAGTACATTCTGGTGCCCCTAATGAGGCAAATAATGGATGATTCTCTCAGAACTCGCAACTTGGACTGCGATACTTACCTGGCGGCAAAGAAAGAAACATTTTGGTTGTTGGAATCGACAGTCATGTATACACCCCTTACGGAGGCTCCGTTAGGCAAGGCTACGTCCTGGATAGGCGCGACAACAGGCTGAGGTTGACACCGGCTCGCCAAGAACGTGACGAAGTGTAGAAGTCCCAGAAAGAATTGGAACCGGCCGACCAGCGAACCAATTGCGCTTTTCAACGATAGAAACTAAGATGACAAAGTAAAGGAGGGCCAAATGGATAGAGAATGCTGAGTGTAGGGTAACGATAAGGCAATAAGGCGATCTGAAGTGATGATCCACACGTACGGTATATGAGTGGCGTAGCAAATCCATGCTTAGCTGCAGTGAGATACTGCACTCAGGTAATGCCCCGTCGTGCCTATTGTGTATATTGCAATCATTGGGGGTTTCGCGCCATGCTGTGTTTGATCCTCGCGGTTGTGCCTTTTCGAAGAATCGAAGGATTCATGGCGGCGACTGAAACCGTCTGGGATTCGCTCGCTCCTGTATTTGCCAGGTTTACAAAGAGCCAAGTCCAATCAAGTTTCGTCACTGCAGCTCCTGCTGGTCCTTGATGCAATGTGCGTAGAATCCATCAGCCGCGCTGCAGTAAGTCCATCGAATGGCAAACGCCGCTTAGTGCCGACTCTGGATTGATGTAGGCTAATCGACAGAAGCGGCTAAGCGTTGCCGGCTTCAACAGAGTTAGAGAAGATGCCTGCTCGTGCTTTCATGGACAGCGTGGGAATCGCGTTGTTTGCCGCGACGCTTCCTGGGTCGGTCCGGTGCCTGTTTGTGATCCCTGAAACATACGTACATCTGATTGGCTCAGACGAACTTCAGCGTGCAAGTGTATCTCAGCTAAGTAAGCGCTGGCCGCTAAGTTCCGCCTCTAAATAGTTGAACTGTGCCTCAATGCCACATCGCTGAGCTGCAGCTTTGATGATTTCTCTGGACACCCTGCCACCTGCGCATGTTTGTGCGAGGGAGGTAAGGAGCCTCCACGATTTTCCCTTCGAGCACATTTCCGCAACAAATTGTCCTATGTTCAATTCAACTATCTTCCACGTCCCCTCTGCCCTTCCCGTTCAGCGATGATGCACTTTCGCAGAAAAATCGAGTTTGCAGTGGTGGCAGTGTTCGTACTTTGCGGATGGCTTCTGTTTGACGCCCACTTCAACGGCAACCCAGAGAAGACTAGAGAGCCCAGTACAATACAAGAACCGTGGCAACAGGAGGCGACCGATGCAGAAGAAGAGCTCATCATGGACAACGCACATGATGGCACAAAAGATCGATCATCAACATTGAGCACCCCTCAACATACAACCACGTCAACTTAAGATACTGCGACTCCGACACCTAGCCCTTCGCTCCCAGATCGCATTATAGTGATGGCACGAACTCCTAAAGACGACACACGCTGGGTACATGAGGAACTGCAAGATTGGCAATCAGCTTTGTACGACATCGATATCGAAACCCCGCACAATCAATCAACGCTGGATCCACTTACTGACAACACTCTTCGCACCCTCCGGAATAAGGGAAGAGAAGGCAATGCATATCTTGCATATATTGTGCAGCACTACGACAACCTCCCTTCAACAATAGTATTCCTTCACCTGCACAAAGACGGCTACCCAGGCGCCTGGCACACTGATAACAACGAGCATTCCAACGTAGTTTCTCTACGAAACCTTAAAGTAAACTTTGTCCAGAGCAATGGCTATGCGAACCTGCGTTGTGTTAATGACCCAGGCTGCCCGCAAGAAGTAATGCCATTCCGAGACCCTCCTGAGCCTCATCGAGAGACTGAAATAGCAACGCTAGATACGTGGCCAGCCTTGTTTGATAATGCTACGGATGTACCTCAAATAATAGCAACTCCCTGTTGTGCTCAATTTGCTGTCTCAAGCAAGCAGGTGCGGGAGCGGTCACTGGATGAGTATAAAAAGTACTATACGTGGTTGATGGAGACTCCACTTCCGGATGAAGTAAGTGGGCGGGTGCTTGAGTATCTTTGGCACATCTTCTTTGGGCAAGAGCCTGTCTAGTAAGTGTTAGATATACTAGAGTTTGACGCGCTGCCGCTAATGAAGACTGCCTTGTTGTCCCACATACGAGAAGTGTTGTTGCGATGTATATAACAGATGTTGAAGGTAGTCTATGGTTAATGTATACAATTGAATAAGTGTCGCGGAGGGAAATGATTAAATTATTGATCTAACCCGGAAAGTGGATCAACGGGCATCACGTGGTCAGATTTCAGCTGAACCAGGTATATAGTCACGTATCTGGACTGATCCGTTGATCAGAAGAATCTCATCACCTCCTACCCCATGTCGTTCGATCTGATTCACGTCTCTCAGCTTCAACACTAACCATAACAGCGTTCTGCTGTAACACTCTCAGACAGCACAAAATTCAAATGCAATACCAGGATGCCTAAGTATATTGACCGAGTTGTGAGGTCCTTCCCATAGATGGCAAACAGCTGCCTCCTGATGCCCTGGAAAATTTCCACAGTCGACCTTGGGTGGGAGGTCGCACTTCTGCTTCGGCTTCTGCATAAGATCAATCGCTGTTTATTTAAACCTTTTCAACTGTGTAAAGACAAAGCGACAACTCTTACTCGTTTCACATTCCTGATCAAGGTGCCAGCATCGAGATCAGATGGCGAGATCGCCCATCAACTGTCGATAAGAGATGGTGACGACTCGAGCAGCAAACTTGCTCCTAAAGGACAGCAAGACCGGGCTCCATCAACGCTGCACGATGGGCATCTTCAGATGGATCAGCTTGTCAAGGTACTCCCCTCATGTCTGGTGCCACTCCTAGAATGGAGGAAGACTGGAGACAGAGACATATCATGAGACAGGCGTCGCCAAAGCTACTGACACAGAGGTTCACCAAGTCAGCGATCCTGGTATCAAGATCAAGATCGGCAATGATGCTCAAACACGAGAGGGCTGCACCGTTGAGATAGTACTTCGACGACGGATGGCAAGCACAATCTTTTTTTTTTTTTTTTTTTTACTCATCGTTCGCAGGACCATCGCGGTATGGGGCCACGTTCCCACTTACTGATCTACACCGCTTTCTGCTGCCCTTTCTTCTTTTTCAGCTGAGTCTCTAGAAATTTCAACACCTTGATTCACCTTCCAACCTCGCAGCATCCGCAACAGTATATCCTCCGTTGTTCTTGATGTGCACATTCGCTCTCACAAGACCAGAATCTGTCCCGCGTCAGATACCCCTAACTCGCAGCCCATAACAATGCCGTACGACCGCAGCCATCCTGGCGGTCGATTTGCACACGATGAATCGATAAACGGGCTTCCGCTGGCGCTGGAGAACGGACGAAGATGACTAAAGGGATGGCGTCCACACATCAATATCTACATCGTCCACGCCGCCACAGCCGTATTTCAGTGACGAGTTCACGCTCAACCTTGGATTCGCAGCCAGCCTGCCTTTCATTTGACTAATCAATCGTTGAGTATAAAGCTCTGCTTGGATGTTGCCCACAAAGGCCACAAGCATATGAACTGCATCTGGCACGACAGTTTAATATTTCACAAGAATTAGCTACGCTGAGGTTGATAGTGAGGTGGAGTTGGCAACAATCGATGCAATAGTAAGCATTTGCGGAATCTAAGGGTATGATGTTGTCTAAGCATACCGAATGTAGTCGGCTCAAAGCTGAATACAGTTGACAAATGTCAGTGAGCGAACTCATTGTGGCAGGCATCAGATGGAACAGGCAGTATACCGAAAGCAGCCTGATATCCCCGTGAGGTGTTGGAATCAAGCAGCGTCACCTGATACCGCATATCTCTTCTGAGGGTAAAATACAGAGAGTCTGGAGAACCCGTTCACTATTTCAGACGAGCTTGTCATCCTGTACACACTCCCATCCACACGGTCCAGCGGAAGTCATCTCACCAAAAATCCTATACAGATCATGTCATAGATTCTACCGCTCACTCGAACGTACTGAAAATCAATCTAGTCCAGGAACCCAATCAAGGCCTCCAGCACCTCGCGTTCCGCATCCTCAACCACCAGCACGCCATCAAGCTGCGCCTTCAGCGTAGCCTTGACGCTCGCAAGCGACTCGTCCGCGTCCGCCAGCCCGCCCACAATGACTTTCTTCGCGCCGTCGTCCTCGGCAACAAGCCACGCAAGCGTCGCGTCAATGCACTGCAGGGCGTACAGGCCCTCGCTGAGCCGTCGGGGGATACTCTCCACCTCTTCTTCCTCCCTGGCTTGCGCGCTCAGCCCCTGAATGCGACTTGCCTGGCTGCGGTCGAAAGCGCTGAGCCTTGTGACGTAGTCGCGGCGCAGGGCGAGCAATTTGTTAATTTTGGCATACTCGTTTTCGAGGAATTTGGCGAGCAGGCGCATGCGCGCGTCGCTGTTTCCGGGCAGGCTGCGCAGCAGCGAGGTGAAGAGGGCGAGGATGTGTTCTGTTTGAACTGGGTCGGGGCGTTTGGTTTTCATGAATGTGCTGAAGAGTGGTTTGAGGCCGCGGGCTGAGATCAGCGCCTCGCAGACGGCGACGTGCGGTGGTACTGTGTCGTCTGATGCGGGCGTTGATGCGTAGCTGCTTGCATGGTCGAGCACTTTGAAGGCACGGTTCTTGCTGGTCTTGCCGTCACGTACGAGTAGGAGACAGAGCTCTGTACCTTCGGCTTCGAGAAACTTCGTCTTACCGATGGGTTCTTCGACTACAGAGGTAAGGACGTTGAACAAATTCTCCATATACTCTTCCTCGTCGCTGTCCTTTTCGGGGTCATCTCGTCGGTAGGGCGCGAGGTTCGTGAGAAGGATTTCGACGCCATTCGCTTCGGCGACAAGTGTTCGATTCGGACGCGAGGATTGTGTGAGGATGGAGAGGATTTCGGAGGCATATTGTTTGTTTTGTGTTGTGGGCTTCTCCGGCCTTTGTATACGCTCAAGAAGCCATGTGAGGAGCGCCTTCTCTTTCCCGATCATGTCTGTATTCGATGGTTGTGACAGGAGGTTCTCGATGACGCTGAGAGAGTGGTAAACGCCAGAAGCGTCGGTCGCGTCGGTTTCGTCGAAGCGTGAAAAGTTGGAGATGAGCAGGCTGAGCAAATCAGCTTCCAGGAAGGCTCCGACCAGCGCGTCCCATTGCTCCTGCACTGCCGCTACGTCCTCGTCTGTGAGCTCTGATATGATCTCTATTGCGCCAATCGCAATGTCCGTGTTCTCGTGCGCCAGCAGCTCAACTAGCTTCGCCGCCGCAGTGGTCTTGGTAAACTCCTCATATAGCTCCGCATGCTCTGAAAGTATGCTGAGGTCTTTTATCCCATCGTCCAGATCTCCCTCTGACTCCATAAACTTTGTGGGGTCGTTCTCGTACTTTGCGCGCAACGAAGCATTCTTATTGACCTTCTTCTCGAAGTCGCGCGCGAGTTTGCGCACCCATGCTGCGTCGTACTTCTCTTCCCTTATCGCATCTTCGCCGTCTTGTGCATCTAGGAAGTCCATGGCGTCTTTCGCATTCTCGTCCAGTCCACCACCAAAGAATCGCCCATCCTCGTCGTCGCCAGGCTCCTCGTCCTCGAAATCGGGAGGTAGCGCCGGACCAGCCTCTTCATCATCCTCTTCATCCTCTACTTGCGCTGAGCGCTTGACGTCGCTGCTGTCTTGTAGTTTCACGGATTTGTACGCTTGCGACGGGTCGGCTTCGATTGGGTTCTCGAACTTGCGTTTCGTGCCATTGTGGCTTTTGAACAGATCATCTATACTTGTCATGTTTCGTATAGGTGGCGACGAACGAAAAAAAGGAAAGAGTAAGATTCAGGCTTTGTTTGCAGCTTTGCTTTGCTCTTGCATGTTCAATCGCGAAGCTCAAGCTTCAGACTAGCGCGTCATTCTTTGGCTTTAACTACATATGGCAAGGCGTGGTCCCCTGCCATGCACTATCCGACTCTATCATCTCCGCTCTCTCGCCGTCGTCCCTCAAACCAACACATAGTATTCCATGGCACGTGATAGAGGACCGGGGAATATGATAGCGACAACCCCTATCAGACAATAAGCGATGGTGCAGTCGACTTCGGGAACTCTAAACGCCCAAACTTAGCAATCTCGCTCGGCATGCAACTGCGGCGGACAAAATGCGTGTCATGCGTGCGATCGTGAACCCTCTCAAGTCTCTAGCCATCAGTCATCTCGTCTAAGAACTTTCTCAAAAGTCTGCTAGCGAAGTACTCCTCACGACAGTCCAAACCAATTCATATATGCTCTACCCTGTCCAGTGCAGACTCCGAGACGAGTACACGGTCGGCAGAGTCTGTGTATGCCCAGGTACAACGCCTCAGCTTCGCTGTAAACCACGCTTGACACTCGCAGTATCGTCAAGTCAGACGCTCGATATTCTTCGTAGCCCTTGATCAAACATGTATTGTGCACAGAGTCCTGCTCAGAGTGGAAGAGAACCTTGTGGCAGACAACCAAGTATGCATAGCCAATGATTCGGAGCTCGCGCAGGAAATCCATAAAGCGGAAGGGTATTGCAGGTGGGTTCTGGATGGACGTATCGAAACAACCTCCGCGAATAAGAGCTACATGGCCGCGAACGCTGGTCGCCGAGCAGCTGTCTTGGTATTTCACTGATAAGGGCTTTGCCGAGTGTCAGGCCCAGTGTCTTACTGCAGTGCTGAATTGCATATTTCTGCTGTCAGCATACATCTTCAGAGTGCGAGTGAGCAGCGATTTACGCCGGCTTATGTAGTTGTTGTTGCACAGAGTTGTTGTGGTAACAGGCTGTCGTTTGTATGTAAAATAGGGGAGGAAGATCTTCGGACCGTGATACCTGTGGAGCGTGAAGCGAGCGGAACCTGTTCAAGCGAGACGGCGAGGTGAGGGCAGTCACAAAAGGAAACATGTGTCGACGTGGGGAAAACGCCGTTTGCGCGGCATCATTAAGGATACGACAGCCAAAGCCGAGTCGTGAGGAGGCCTGGGGCTCTATATGTGTGCACTGCTCGCAACCAACTTGTTTCTTTTGATGTTATGATCCTTGCTACAAGTCGTGCTAGCCTCGAAAGCATTTAATAAAGTGAAGCAGAAGCCCCTGAACCATAGCACTAGCCCGAGAACTCATGAATATGTATACTCGCAGTCGATCTGGAACCGCTGCACAATCTCATCTGCTGACAGGTCGGTCAGATATTCCCAGTGCTGCAGGATCTCATCCTTCTCTCCACGTCTGAGACCAATCAGCCGGAACTTCTGCACTTCTTCTGAGAGCAGATACCACGAAAACTCCAGATGTCGACAGCTCCCAAGCGGGCAATACGCGTTCGTGAAGTCAATCTCGATAGACTGCAAATTCTCCAATCTGGCTAATTCCTCGCATTGAGCTTGACGAATATCGTCCAGGACCACATGAGAGTTATTGTGTGCGTAGTTCAGTCTCTCAGTTTCTGTCATCCGGTCAAACGTTCTATCCTCGCCCCAGTCACTGTGGCCCATGACAATGGGGACGTTCGATGCGCGAAGGCATAGAGCGATGCTGATATGTCTCAGCTTCTCGAATGCTTTGCTCGAGAACATAGAGCTGTAGACTTGTCCCAGGCGATTCGGGAACCAGCCAGCCTCAGGGGTCCTCCCGAAAGGCAGGTCCCTCCCGAAAGGCAGGTACGAGTCCCAGACAGGGGGAAGCACGAATGTGTTGCGACCCAAATACACTTCCTCAGCTTCCTCGCAGACTGCTTTTGATACACGTAGTATCGACAAGGATGGTTTGGGAACTGTGTCATAGTCGCCGAAGCGACAGCCTTCCGATATGTCGTACGCGTCGGGCAAATAGAAGATTCTGCCCACCACAAGAAGCTCCTCGTAGACGTGAATTCGGAGCTCTGGTGGAAGGTCCATGAAGGGGAACGGCGTTGCTGGATTGTTGGAAGACATTGCAGATGCGTGTTCGTTGCTAACGTGGGCTCTGAGCGATAAGTGAGTCAAAACTCTCAAAAATGAGTTGAACGTGAGTTGAGAGTGAGTGACAAGCGATTTGAAAAGTGAGTGAGAAGTGAGAAAAGTGACAGAAGAGTGCGAGAAAAGTAAGAGAAATAAGCGAGAAGTAAGTGAAAATGAGTGCAGGAAGAAGTGTCGCAATCTAGCGGACTCATGGTGAGGTGAGAGCAGCCAAACAAGGAAAGCACATGTGAGCGACACACATGCGGGTCTACCCTATAGAAACATTTTCTCTACATCACTGTTTAGTCTGAGCTGGTCTTGCCGACTGTAAACACAAGCTTCATGGCATAGCATCCACAAAATCCTCGCATTTGTGCCAGCAGTCTGGGCATTCTGAAGTGCTACTTCAACGGCCGAAGACCATCTAACTCCTCACCGACACAGTGTAGCCACAAATCGTTCCTCGTACATTTCCATGCTTTTATTACATGAAATTCGACCCACTGACGAAAGTGACGCCAAAGAACGCCAGTTCATTGCATTCAATACCACCTGTCCAACCCATACCCGATCAGCAGATCTACGCGTGACCACCGTACCTCTCGACCCTGTTGCCACGGAAGCTCCTGTAGAAGTCATCCGCAGGATCGGTGCCCAGCCCATTCCATCCATTGGCGCCAACAGCGCGGCTCTCCTTCTGCGCCTTGTTGATTTTGTCCTGCAGCTGCGAAGCGCCGGAGTCGATGAGCTGGAGCTGCGAGAGCTGGGTGTTGAGTACTCGGACGACCTTTGTAAGCTGTTGAGCGTTAGCGTGACTGTGTGCAGTAGGGGAGAGGATGTAATACGTACAGGATCGTCTGGCTTGCCGGTCTTGCTGAGGGTTTGGGATGTGGTGTTGATCTCCTCGATCATCTCTGTGAGATCCTTGTTGAGCTCGTTGAGGCGATCTTGCAGCTTTTCGGCGAGCTTGTATGTCTTTTCGCGCTCCTGATCGGGGCCGCGCAGACCGTCAGACCGGCCAGAGACACCATGCATCTTCATCAGGTTCTCGATCTCCTTCTCGTAACGGTCGAGGTAAGAGTCGAGCTCCTGCTGGTTCTCCTCCATCATGGTCAGCTGCCTCTCAACCTCAGCAGCATCGCGCTCAGCCTGAAAGGTCTTGGAGTACAGCTGGCGGACTTTGTCGGAGTTCTCGACCAAGGCTCGGTCCCACTGGGCAACCGTCTCGGCTTGCGACTGGAACTCCTTCTGGTACTTGGACAGGTCAGCGGCCCATCGTGTGATGATCTCGTCCATCGACTTGTTTTTGAGACGTGACTGCGCTGAAGGCGCTGGGCCAGCAGTAGAATTTGCAAGTCCGCTCTTGGCTGCATCGCCGGAAGCTGCAGGTGTACCGCCGAGAGTAGATGCAGGGTGAGCAGAAGTCGAAGCTGGTGCTGTGGTCGAGGCGGGTTTCGAGCTAGCTCCACCCAAGCCGCCGCCAAAGAGGCCTCCTGTCGTTCCTGATGCTGGTGCTGCGGAGGACGCTGGGGTCGCGGAGCTTGTACCTGCGGCACCGAACAACGATGGTGCCCCACTTGTAGCAGTTGCGGCTGTGCCGCTCGCTGCTGTTGTCGCGGCCCCGCTTGCGGGCGTGGCAGAAGTTGGTGTACCAGGTCCTTCTTCTTTTCTGAAAAGCGCAGAGGCGGGTGTAGATGGTTTCGCAGCGCCGAATAGGCTCGGGGTCGCTGCTGCTGAAGAAGCGGCGGGCTTGTCTTTGTCTCCTCCACCCAGACTAAAGCCTCCCAACGAAGGCGTTGCGGCTGGCTGCGAAGACGCTGGTTGCGTGGCCGGTGTGGATCCTCCTAGAGAGAATGCTGGCGGCTTGCTTGCGGGTGTGCTAGACAGACCACCCCCGCCGAAAAGACCTCCAGCAGGCTTGGGTGTGTCCTGCGAGCTGGCTCCAGCTGCAGGAGCAGCACCGAAGAGACCCGGAGTCGAGGGAGCAGCGCTCTTGCTTGCATCGCTCGCGGCAGCTCCGCCACCAAACAGGCCGGTCGTGGGTGTGGACGCGCCTGCAGGTTTGGCTCCAAACAGGTTCGACGTCGTGCCAGATGCTGGTGCCGCAGGCTTCGAGGCCGCGTTTCCTCCAAAGAGGCCGCCGGTAGTCCCGCTCGACTGGTTGTTGTTTCCGCCTAGGGAGAAAGTGGATGCGGGCGCAGGGGTCTGTCCGAACAAGCCTGGGCCTGGGGGCGGGCCGGCGGGCGTGGTCGAGGGGAGGGAGAAGGTCTTGTTGGGCGCGGGTGTGGCCGCGGGTGTCGAGGAGGCTGTCGTGCGATGTTAGCATCCACCCATAGTCGTCCAGACAGTGGGAAACGTACCTGCTGTGCCAAATCCAAACGCCGGAGTGGAGCCCGCCGACGCAGCTGGAGCAGCTCCCGTCGACGCACCTCCAAACAGAGATGGCTTCGCCGCGTCGCCGGTCTTTGCTGCTGAGCCAAAACCAAAGCCCGGTGTCGACGAGGCGCCTGCTGTGGCTCCACCGCCAAAGAGGCCTCCTGCAGGCTTGCTTGCTGGTGTGCTGGACGCTCCTCCGCCGAAAAGACCCGAGCCTCCAGCACCTGCTCCTCCGCCACCAAAAAGTCCTCCTCCTGGTGTACTGGATGCCGGAGCTGCGGCGCCGAAGAGAGACGGTGATGCTGCGCCCGATGTGGTGCCTGCGCTGCCAAACAGTCCGCCCGCAGGCTTCGATGCGGAGTTGTTGGCATTGCTGCCGGCCGGCTGTCCGAACGTGAAACCAGACATGGCTGCGCGCAAAGACGTCGGTTATGCAGAGGGTGGGACGCGGTGCTGACGGGGTGTGGTCGTCGGAGGATGCTGTTTACTTTTGCGGAAAGCTGTGTACGGTGCGCAATTGGCACAATATAATCACGCTCGCGTCAAAGAAGACTGGACGGATCAGGGCGCGCAAAATCAAGTGACGGCAGTGAAGGCTCGCGCAATGCTGTGCTCGGCGTCTTGCACAGGCGCGTCGATGTCGCAACCAAAACTTGGGCAGACAGCCCGGGAGCTGCATGGGCCGCACGTGATCTAGCTCAAGCTACAGCGGGTCGTGGTCTCGAGCGCTCCAATCCCCCGCGTGCCTGAAACTCGACGACGACGACGTATTGCATGCACAAGAGCGAGGCGCAGCACCTGCTCCGATTTGCTTATCACCTCTGACCTCCCCATTCGCCGTCTTTCTTCCTGCAACTCCTGCAACTTCTGCACCACGCATTGGGACCGCTTCCCACCGCCCGCATACGTCAAAAACAACCGAACCAAGAAGAGTACTGATTCAGGATGGTTGCCGAGCTTGCACCGCCTCGCAAGAGCGTTGAACTGGAAGACGCCGGTGCGAAGGAGCTTGGTACGTCGTGAATTGTGCTCCAGTCCGATCCACTTCTAACTGCAAGCATAGTCGATTCAGACAACGAGCACTTCTCAGATGCCTCAGAGGGCCGAGTACACGACAAGGTTCTCGACAAGGGTCTCGAGCAGAGCAGGGCTGAGGCAACATCACCAATTCCCATCACTCGAGTCGAGCGTGTAGACGACGAGCCTGCTCACGGCGAGGTCCCCGGCACCGCAGCCTACAACATGCGGACACAGGATGCCGTGCCAGACGAAGTCGAAATTGTGCCTGATGGCCAGCGCAGCCGCAGTACTTCAAGAGTAAGCGCAAGCGATCGACCCCTCACACCTGGAGGCACACCCGTCCCAAAGATGGTTGTAGAGAGAGTCGACGACGTGCCCGCCCACGGGGAAGTTCCTGGGACGCTTGCCTACGAGCAACGCCGCGCCGATGCTGCGCCTGATGTCATTGTCAAGGTGCCTGAGCCTCCCAAGCAGGACAACCTAGGTACGTAAGGCATTTCTTGGGTGCCTCCCTGCGTGCCGTTGACGGAAGAAGGATCGCCAACAACCTCCATTGACAGGTCCCTAATCAACGACGACGACCATTTCGCCGAGAACAATGCGCAGAACGAAGTAGAAGACTTTCCAGAAGACACACAAGAATCCATGCAGGATGCTTCAGAAGGCGGTGACGCAGAGGACGACGATGGGTTCGGCGATTTCGACGAATTCGAAGAGGGCGGCGAAGGCGACGACGACTTTGGGGACTTTGATGATGGGTTTCAGCAAGGCGAGGAACAGGCAGAGACTACATTTGACAGCCCCCAAAATCAAACTCCCGTGCCCGCCCCCCCACAAGCACCGCCAGGTCCCGTAAGTGCACCAGATCTAGCCCGAACCATACTACGTCCCTACTGGGGCATATCGCGGTGACGTGTGGACTGACGATAAAGCACGCAGCCTGTCCTCGATTTTGCCGGACTCACCTCCCTGGAAGCCATCGTTAGAGCAACACAACCCTATGTCGATGAGATCTATCCTATCCCACAAGACCTCCCTAGCATATCCACAAACGAAGACACCCGCTCCATTTTCCACTCTGAGAGGAGCCATTCATTATGGACGCAATTAGTGGCACCCCCACCACTTCAACCACCAGACTGGGTCAGGTCCAGGATACGGCGACTATTCTTCGTCTCGCTTGGAGTCCCAGTCGATCTGGACGAGATCTTACCCGCATCGAAACAAAAGAAGCTTATCCTTCCATCGATCAACATCCCCGGCGACCGGTCTCCTCGTCCGTCCTCAGACGGCCGCAACAACGCACTCGAGCGCGTGAAGCGCGAGAACGCCTCGAACACGTCCGTGGACTCCAAGTCGGAGCGGCCACGCAAGGGACCGCCGCCTCCACCAGAGTTGGATCTCAGCGCCACGTCGATGCTGTGCGCGACGACTGAGGCGGCGTTGCGAAACTTGACGGACGACGAGCTGAGCAAACACGTTGAAAACCTAAAGGGCTTGCAGGCAAAAGCAGAGCAGGTGTTTGAGTACTGGCAGAAACAGCTGGAGAGCGCACTAGGCGACAAGGACGCTTTCGAGCAGGTCATCGAGAGCCTGGTCGCGCACGCGAAGAAGCTCAGATAGCGTTCCTCGATCGAGATGTGGTGGTTTTGATAGAAATGAAGAGAAATGAACAAGTAGTAATGCATAATCTTCTTATTAATGCATTTTTTGTTACTATCGTTTCCAACGTCGGTACCTGATTGAGCATAACATCGTCCACCCTGGGTCTGAGGTTCAGGCGTACCAGGAACCATCCATCCGCTCCCCTGCTCTCCACGTGAAAGCGAGCAGCCCATCTCGGCCAAGTGAAACGAGCTATTGGACCCTGAATCCAAGCTATTTGTGGGCCGCGCGAAGTAGAGGTCTGCAAGCCTGTTCACCACCCCACTACTGTTAACTTTTGAATGAAGCGCAGCGCTGGATCGAGATGAGGTGTGTTTGTCAGCCTTTCGACGCGTGCGTACTCTTTCATATATGTTGAGCCGTCGAACAGCCGACACGGAGGGGTATCAGGCGCAGGCGAACGCAGACAGTGATTTGGGAGTGAAGATCGCAGTGGGGCAGGCAGATGGCATCGACAGGCCGGCAGCGCCCATTGGTGCGTGAGCAGCGCGCTGTGAGCCTGTTGGCAGCCCCGCGAACCAACGCGCGCGCGGTCCGATACGCTGCACTTGTGCCCGTCGACGACTCCTCGTCGTGCGAGGGACGATCAAACAGGAGAGCAGATGCACATCGTCAGCGGCGCGGAGGGGGAGATGAGATCCGGCGTGTGCCGCTGCGATGCTGCTGCGGGCGCGCTCAGCACACACGGACGGCAGCGACGCACATGGGCAAGGTGGAAATTCGATGCTGGCCGAAACGTGCAATGCGGTTACGAGAAATGTACGCTAGCAAGTGGTACGCTTAGTTACACTGGGTACCGCGGCAATTTTGGCCGTATCCAGCAACTAGGGCACCACCAAGCAGACCCTGGCGGGCGTTGGTGTTTCCACCTCACCAGAAAGCTTCGTATCAGAGAGCGAAGCCGTGGCGACGAATTACCCCTATTCGACGCCCTGGGACCGGGGCGATGGAACGTTTGTGTTTGCTGTCACGACATATTCCTCATCCATGTTGCTGCCGTAGCGGTAGTTGTGTGTGTGTGTCTGTGTGTGTGGTGAGCAGTTGGGTGTGTGTGGAAACGGCATTGCGGCGCTCGCTACGCTGGCGAGGTTGGTGCTGGCCTGGCGTGAGACTCGTTTTGGGAGGAGCAGCCACATGACCGGCTGGTAGCCCTCCTTCGCGGCGTGGCAACGCTCAAACAGCGGGCGCCAGAGTCAAAGATGGCATTGTTTTTTGGTACTCGCCGTGACGCCGTGCGAGGTGATTGCGATGCGCCGCCGAAGCTGCCAACGTCCGCCGAGTCACCCACGCGTGCCGTCGCCTTTGTCTAGCATCTACAGGGTGCCGGCGACGGCGGCCAGCAGTGCAGGCATCGTGCAGGGGTGGCCGTGCCAGCGTCCAGCGGTGGAGACCAGGGCGAGCTCCCTAACGCCTGTCATTTCAAGGCTAGCAGCGTCTATCCAGCTAGCAGCATATCGGCGATCTTTTATCACAGCGACGTCTGGTTGCTTGTGAAGGCTCTCTCATCTACCCTGGTGTTGTGTCTGCTCTGCTACCCGCTCCTTCCACGCTTTTGCTGCCTGCTGCTGCGTGCTGTTCCGTCCAGACTGCCTCCTCTGCGCTCCCCGTCCCGCACGCACGCACACACGCACGCATACTCGCCGCGGGTGCAAGTCCCCTTTGGACAGCCCTCCCATCGCTCAGCGGGGACCGCCTCGTCGACCGCCAGTGCACCGACCCAGCGCCCGCGCACTCCCAACGCCAGCAGCATCCGCCCTCGCTGCCTCGCGCCCTCGGCTGCCTCTACACTCGTTGTTGCGACCCCGAGGCTGCACGCGTCTACCCTGTCCGTCCTCAATGCTACACACATAGCCCGTCGACACCCGCTTCCTGCCCGCAGCCATGGCTGCCGAAACCTACGCCGGGCTCACCGACTACATCAAGAACCTCGCGAGAGCCCACGACCCGGCCCGCGATGCCTCCTTCAAGGCCCAGATCGCCGCCAACGGCGCGAGCTTCGCTGCAAATGCCATCCACCTGCCCGGCCCCGACTGCGACGAAAAGGTCGCCCTCCAGCGCGAGATGGCCGCTCTCTGCGCCCGCATAGACTTCCTCGAGCACAAGAGCAATGTTGCCATCAACCCGGGCGTCCTGCCCATTACGCCTGCCGGCGAGCCTGGCGAAGAGGGCCTCGTCTACACATCAGCCGGGCCCTTCGCCAAGCCCAGCGCACCATACGACCGCCGCGGCTCGACCAAGGAGCAGCGCGCGCTCTGGGTCAGCAACTGGCTCGCTGCGAAAGAGAGTAATGGCGACCACGCTCAAGAGCCCGCGGCTGCCCTCACCGAGGAGCAGCTCAACTACCTGCGCGACCACCTGAACAAGCAGGCCGACCAGATCAAGAACCAGCGCGAGCACATTGACAACCTGAGCGCCGAGGTCAACAAGCAGCTGAGCAACCAGAACATGGTGTTTGAGCACGGAATCGAGGACATTGGCGCCCTGAAGCGTGAGCTCGGCAAGCACCAGCAGGCCAACCTGGCTTTCCAGAAGGCCCTGCGTGAAATCGGTGCCATTGTCACAGCCGTCGCTATGGGCGATCTGAGCAAGAAGGTTTTGATTCATGCTAAGGAAATGGATCCCGAAATCACCCTGTTCAAACGCACCATCAATACCATGGTGGACCAGTTGCAGGAGTTTGCCAGTCAGGTCACCTTCCTGGCCCGAGAAGTCGGAACCGAGGGCAGACTTGGTGGGCAGGCTAACCTGCCAGGCGTAGATGGTATTTGGGCAGAGTTGACCGACTCTGGTAAGTTATTTATGGTGTAGTCGCAATCGGGCCGTCTACTGACACGCGTAGTCAATGACATGGCCAAGAACCTTACCGAGCAGGTGCGAGAAATCGCCGTTGTTACAACCGCTGTCGCCCACGGCGACTTGAGCAGAAAGATCGAGCGTCCAGCGAGGGGAGAAATCCTCCAGCTCCAACAGACGATCAACACCATGGTGGACCAACTGCAATCATTTGCGACAGAGGTCACGAAAGTGGCCAGAGACGTCGGTACCGAGGGAAAGCTTGGTGGTCAGGCAGAGATCGCTGGTGTTAAGGGCATGTGGAACGAGCTGACCGTCAACGTGAACGCCATGGCGCAGAATCTCACAACCCAAGTGCGAGATATTGCTCAAGTAACAACGGCGGTCGCACAAGGTAATCTCACTCGGAAGGTTGAGGCCGAGTGCAAGGGCGAAATTCTGGAACTCAAGAACACGATCAACCGCATGGTTGACCAACTGCAACAATTTGCGCATGAAGTCACAAAGATCGCGAGGGAAGTCGGATCTGAGGGTAGATTGGGTGGCCAGGCTACTGTCCACGGAGTCGAAGGAACCTGGAAGGACCTCACTGAGAATGTGAACGGTATGGCCATGAACCTGACTACACAAGTACGAGAGATCGCCGAGGTCACTACCGCTGTAGCAAGGGGAGATCTCAGCCGCAAGGTCAAGGCTGAAGTCCAGGGTGAGATTCTTTCACTGAAGATCACCATCAACACCATGGTGGACCGCTTGAACACATTTGCCCAGGAGGTCAGCAAGGTCGCTCGTGAGGTCGGCACCGACGGTATCCTCGGCGGGCAAGCGCAAGTCGACAATGTTGAAGGAAAATGGAAGGACCTTACAAACAACGTCAACACCATGGCCCAGAACCTGACATTACAGGTACGAAGTATCTCAGAAGTCACACAGGCTATCGCCAAGGGAGATATGAGCAGGAGAGTACATGTGGATGCCGAAGGAGAAATTCGTCTGCTGAAGGACACCATCAACGACATGGTCATGAGACTTGACGAGTGGTCGCTTGCTGTGAAGCGCGTAGCCCGCGATGTCGGTGTCGACGGAAAGATGGGCGGACAAGCAGACATCCGGGATATTGATGGTCGGTGGAAAGAGATTACCACCGACGTCAACACGATGGCCCAAAACTTGACCTCGCAGGTGCGCGCTTTCGGCGATATAACCAATGCGGCCATGGAGGGCAAGTTCACACAGATCACAGTCGAAGCATCTGGTGAGATGGACGAACTGAAGAGGAAGATCAACCAGATGGTGTCCAGCTTGCGCGAGTCCATTCAGAGGAACACAGCTGCCAGGGAGGCCGCCGAGCTGGCCAACAAGACCAAGTCCGAGTTCCTCGCCAACATGTCCCACGAGATTCGAACACCTATGAACGGTATCATTGGTATGACACAGCTTACACTCGATACCGATCTTACGCATGCTCAGCGTGAGATGCTGACGATCGTCCACAACTTGGCTGGTCAGCTTTTGACCATTATTGATGATATTCTCGATATCTCCAAGATCGAAGCAAACCGCATGGTCATGGAGGAGATTCCCTTCTCGATCCGTGGTACCATCTTCAACGCACTCAAGTCCTTGGCTTCGAGGGCAAACGAACGCAAGCTCAATCTAGCCTACGATGTCTCCTTCAGGGTACCGGACTATGTTATTGGTGATTCCTTCAGGTTGAGGCAGATCATCCTGAACCTCGTTGGAAACGCCATCAAGTTCACTGAGCGCGGAGAAGTCAAGGTTGCCATCAGTATGGCGCAAGAGCAGGAATGTGGTCCGGATCAGTACGTCTTCCAGTTTGCAGTCTCCGACACCGGCATAGGTATCCGCGGCGACAAGCTCAACTTGATCTTCGACACCTTCCAGCAGGCCGACGGTTCGACAACCAGGAAGTTCGGTGGTACTGGTCTTGGATTGTCGATCTCAAAACGTCTCGTGACGCTCATGGGTGGTCGCATGTGGGTCGAGTCCGACTTTGGCAAGGGCAGTGTGTTCTACTTCACCTGCAGAGTTCGCCTTGGCAACCCTGATATCAGCGCCATTCAGCCTAACCTCAGGGCTTACAACGGCCACACTGTCATCTTCATCGATCAGAGCCACACCAACTTCTCCGAAGAAGTTGTCTCGCACCTCAAGGCCCTCAATCTCGTGCCCATGGTTGTCGGCTCCGTCGAAGAAGTGCCGGCATCGGACAAGAGGACTAACATTGCTTACGATTGCGTCATTGTCGATAACGACGCTACGGCTCGAGAGTTGAGGGGCGAGGATCGCTTCAAGTACATTCCGCTCGTCATGCTCACACCGCATGTAGCGATAAGCCTAAGGTCTGCCCTGGAGAACGGCATCTCCAGTTACATGACCACTCCTTGTCTACCTATCGACCTGGGTAATGCATTGATACCGGCTCTGGACGGACGTGCCGCACCCTTGGTCTCTGATCACTCCAAGTCGTTCAACATTTTGCTGGCTGAAGACAACGCTGTCAACCAAAAGCTTGCAGTCCGCATCCTGGAGAAATACCACCACAGGGTCACCGTGGCCAACAACGGCCTTGAGGCGTTTGAACACATCCAAAAGAAGCGCTACGACTGCGTTCTGATGGACGTGCAGATGCCCGTCATGGGTGGATTTGAAGCCACAGCCAAGATCCGTGAATGGGAACGCGAAAATGGCATTCCCTCCACGGCGGTCATCGCGCTTACTGCACACGCCATGGTTGGTGATCGCGAGAAGTGTCTCGCGGCACAGATGGACGTAAGTCGACCACACTCCCTACTTCACATCAAGCCACTAACAGCAACAGGACTACCTCTCCAAACCGCTCCGTCAAAACCAGCTCATCCAGACTATCCTACGATGCGCCACAATGGGCGGCGGTCTCTACGACGCATCGCACTCCAAAGACAACCTGCAAACACCCCAGCTCGGCGCACCATCTACATCCCCCTCGTCGTCGCCGTCGAAGCGCCCGCAGCTCGAGGCCCGCGGCTTCACCGAGCGCGGGCCCGCCGCCGCCGGAAGCCCAAAACTCCTCGCTGCCGACCAGACGGATGAGTCTGTACAAGGGGTACTGTTGAGATCCATGTCTGATATGAAATAGCAGCGAAGCTGACGGGCGCAGTTGCTTCTGAGGAGTCATAGCAGTTGACTATCCACGGACAAGAGGAAGAGGAAGAAGAAAGACGAGGCTGGCCCGGAGACTAAGAGGAACAGGGTTGACAAAACAGAGTAGTAGCGGCTCTTCCTCTTGTCGTGTATAGAAGCTGTATTTCAGAGGGAGGATACCCCAGGCGTGAGCAATCTTGGATCGCGTTGACGGAGGTCATGTGGCTGGACCGCCACTTGAAGGGCTTTTGTCGTTGGCGCCATTGGCGAGTCGGCGTTGTTGTGCTTGTTGTCGTGGCGGCATTGGTACAGGGGAGCGTGGATAAATCCCATCCCTATCACCCTGTTTTGTATTGCATATCGCGTGGAGTTGTTTGTTTCACGCAGATGGCACACAGCTTACTCTACTGTTTATTCAATTTTTCACACTCGATCGGTTCTCACGTGCTTCTTCTTCCTCTACTATCAGTCGAGGTCTGGTTCATAGCTGAGATATACCTCTCGTCCGTGACCCAACTCGCTCGCTTCATCAACAGCACAACTTCGGCAGCTTGAAGCGCTGCGATTATAGCGTTCCAAACATCCATTCCATCCGCAAGATTCCCATCGTTGACCGCGACCGCGCAAGACGCAAGTCGTGCGTTTAGAGTTTATCCGCAGATCACTGCATTGAGCGTAGGGCAAGGCAGCCTCGTTACGCATCGTCGATGTCTTCGCCGCGTTGGTACCGCTGCGTGGAGGGTACAGGCCAAGGGACTACCATGCCATCGTCGATCCCTGGCAGCTGACAAGGCTGCACCCCGTAGTCTCACGATGCGAAGCCGCTTCGTGGCTACGTGCCATCTTGCAGTGCCATGCCATGCTGACAGCCATATCCCCGCCCATCCATCACCCAGTCAGTGCAACCTTCTCCCGCACAAACAATCTAGCAGAACCAGCGCAGTACCCATTCCATCACCTCCCCCTTCGCCGAAAAGACGCGCAAAACCCCTTCTAACCCAACACCCACGACCTTCTTTCAGGTACCAAAGCCTTGATTAGCTGCAGGATGTGTAAAGATCTTGCGCTTTTCGCGAGCTTACCCGCTCACGAGTTACGCATGATGCTCTACGAGGAAATGCCACGCTAAAGGTAGGAGGCCTACCGAGTACCGAGAAGAGCGCTTGGAAGGCGGTATGGGGTCGCGGGCTTTGGCGAGGGAAGACGTGTTTTTCTAGTGTATGGAGTGGAGTGGGATTACATGTGGGAGGAGCACGCGATTCAGCCAAGGGAAATCAAATCCTCAGACGGGAATGCCGATATTGCTGAAATGCAGCAGGACGGTATGCTGCGCTTGCAGAAACCAAACAGCGAGACAGGAAACCTGAAGGCGTGAATCAATTTCAATTACTTTGAGCAAGATCAGGGAGGTAGCCCAGCCCAGCTGCGCACCACCGCACGCACATCACAAACCCGCCTTCCACGCCTTGACTCGCCGTGCATACCGGCCCCAAGCACGTGGCACCGGCGGCAGAAGGTGCATCCGCCGTGCATTCGCACCCGTGGCCATTGCACGGCGCCGCGCTAGGCAGGAAAGGCGGGTCCCAGGGCACAGTGCTGACTTCAGTATTTTGCACGACCCCGTTGCAGCAGTTGCATGAGTAGTAATGCAAGGAAGGCAGCAAGGCCAACGTGGCGGTGAGGCCTGATCACGCACGCCGACACAGCAGCACGATAACTTGCGGGAGGGTTGGAATTGCGGATGAAGCTGTGGGTGCTGGGGTGGAGGCGATGCTGGATTGCTGCGCGGTAGGCTCCGAGTAAACGAGCTGAGGTTGGTGTGTGTGTAGTCCACATGACAGCTAGACAGCACGGCGAATCAGCGCACAAAATGTGTGTTGTGCGGAAGCTTGCGAGACTGGTCTCATCCTTGGAGGTGAACTGGCAGCGGAAGCGCAGCGGAACGCTTTGCGGCAAGCAAGTGGAACAGAGGCTTTGTTCACCCAATGCGTGTGCACGGCGCCTTTTCGCTGCAGCAGGCGCGCATGACATGAAACGGAACACTTGCTGGCAGCTGTGAGCGAGTCTTCGTGTGGGTCGGTAGCACCAAAACTTGTCCCTGACCCACAGCTGCTGTGCCAACTCCTGCGTCCTCCTCGGGACTCTCTCGATTCGGCTGCGATACGAATGGATGCCATCTCAGAGGTTTGCTACGATGCAGGGTTCCAGCGTGGCACCTTCTGCCGGTGGAAGCTCGATGCGGAACTCTGATTGACGGTACAGAGATTGCGATCGGTGGTGCTATGTGACTATCACTATTTCCCTGATGCCAGAAATGGTTTCGACGAAAATCATTCGGTAGGCGCCGAGTACGATATTCCAACGTAGACCGTTCATGCGCCTGGTGAGATTGAATCAATAGATGTTGGCGCGAAGAGTGGGAGGCGAAGATTGATGGCGAGATTGCGTGTGGACAGTGCGATCGATTGAACTATGTAATGCGGACCTCCAAGTTGTCTACTGACACATTTCAGGGTCAGCGACTTCCTCCTGCCGAATGGAAGCGATTTCAGCATTCCAACAGCCTTACATAGCTAACGAGCGCAAACATGTCGCACTCGCTGTGCTATAGGCTAGACGCTGAATGTCTTCTTTCCATCTTTCCAGACCATGGCCCAAGGCCAATGACATCAAAAGCGTCCAAACTCCGGAACGCCAATGTCGCCGTTGTGTAAAGCAAACGCGGTAGCACTCGAAGTGCCGTGGTATAGATGTTCAAGCGAGCAGTGAAACAATGGCTCGGCAAAGCCAGATCCCGTAGGGATTGTCGAAAAAGAAGTTAAGTGATGAACGGTGGTAACACAGTAGCAGGTGTGCTGAATCGAACGAAGTGAAAAACGCCGACGGACCAATGCCGTTATGCAACGCTTGTGAACGCAATCAGTTGATGTGAGTCGGTGTGTGCGGTGTTTTTAATGTGTGAGGCAGTAAATGATCATGATGCTCGTGTAGTGGGGATTGGTGAGGCGTGTCGCGTCGATGATGCGATGAGGTCCTGGTGGAATGCCGACTTGATACGCTCCGTGACCCCAGCCATCGTTGTAGGCGATCAACCTAGGGGCTGGGAGCACTGGTTGTTATTTGATGATTCGGCCTTTGCCTTTGACTTTGGTCGATTTGCCAGCACCAGACGAGGTGAGCTTGCTGGTTTGCATGAGCTCGCCGATGTATCTGCAGCGTGTTAGGGAAAGTCACAAAGCATGGTCGACAATACGTACGACTGCAGAAACTTGTTGCCGCCTTCGAGCTTCTCATGTTCTGACTTGACGACCTCTACGCGGTCTACAATTTCCATGAGGCTTGCTTGGAGCTGCTTGGCTTGTCTGGAGAATATGTTAGTCATCGAGTTGCGATCGGTAGACGACAGGTTGCTGCGACACGACAGGCGGTGTGCGACACGAAGATGGCGGTCGCTGAAGTTGCCTTTGGGCCTCATGCGATCGTCGAGCGGCAGTGATGGTGGATTCTCGGTAACAACTTACTCTATCAGGGCCTGACGGGCATCCTGGCCCATCTTCTCAATCTCCTCGCTGCTCCGTCGAGGGCTCATGGTCCTGGCATCACCGTCGTCGTACTCTTCTTCCTTGAGCTCGACGTGCGGGCTGTCGCGCGGTATTATGATGGTGCCGCTGGACTTCCTGCTTCCTAGGCGCGGGCGCAGCGTAGGGTCGCCGGCCTTGGGGCCGTCCTGGTCACTGACAGAGCCGGTGCTGCTGGTGCTGCTCATGTCGTCTGGATACGAGGACCGGCGGTCAACGTCGAAGACTGCGACAGTCGGGTAAGGTGCAGAAGACAATTGCTCCGACATCTCAGTAACAGGCTGCGATGCGGCTCTGTAGTATGAGTTGAAGAGGTGCACAAGATTCGGCAGGAACGGCGCCGTTAGATCAAGTGGACAGGCGCCAAGTGATAAAGTGGGCGATGTCGAGGGATGAGGACTTGTTAGGAAGCCCCGCTAGAAGCGCTATGCCACTTGTAATATCAAGGGTCCTCTGCTGGCAGAAAATCGGATACAACCCCTGCGAGGCGCTGTCGGAGCCTCGGGCGATGGGTGGAATGTGGATAGGCTGGTGCAGGAATGCGATGACGCTGCGTTGCCGAGCCCGGCGTCCTCGTGGTGGCTGCAGCTGCTGGGTTTGACCGACAAAGAAGCGTACGGACTGAAGTCTGAGATGTGACTGCAGTTTGGACGTGGAAGAGGAAGAGAAACTGCTGTCAATTGTTCACGCTGCCGCACCGGCGTAGTCATACAAAGGCAACCGCTCCCAACGCTGCGACTCCATGGTTTGATCGTGTCGATCGCCCTCAGCACCAAGCGCAGAGCCCACTCTGAGGGGCTGAAGGACAACCGGCGGCAAGCTAGTGTCGAGTCAACAGCAACGCAGCTGGCCACTGGGCCCGCGGAACGGGGCGTCTGACGACGGTTACAGCTGGGCGGGCTGCGCTGCGCCAGGTGGTGTTTCTGCCCGCAAGAAGGCAGCCGCTGGGTGCGTCCTGATCGCCAGTGCTCGCAACCGCAATTGTGAAGGCTGAGCGGCAATGACGTCTGCGAGATTACCTTTGCTAACCGCAAGCAATGCAAGATTGGCTCCTAACCTTGCCCTTGTCCACGGTCGGACAGTCCCCACAGCGGCGCCGCAACCACGCCTGTCGCACCAGGCGACGAATTGACATCATCGCTCGGCCGGCAAAGACGGCAAGGACGTGCGCTGACCGGCGTACGGCTTCAAGGTTGCGTGCCAATCGTCGTCGTGCGAGTCGCGCTGGCTGAGATGATGATGCTCGGCGGGGCTCGCAACAACGCTCTTTCCTCCTTAGGACGTTGTTGCCCACCAAGCCTTCACTACAACACCAACGCAAGAACTCTCCGTCATAGGCACGGCGGCATCCCACTCTGCCGGCGCTGGGAGTACCGTATTCTCTGCGCACTACCGTCGCTACCACAGACAGATTTTGTTCTGCATTGTCTGTTGACTGCCACAAATATGGGCCACAGTGTCCACGCGCCCCTCACCTCGTCGCCGTTGGCTGTGAGCGCAGATCTCCGCCGCCGTCTGCCTTCTTTCATCATAATTCGTATAGGATCGTCACATAAGTTGGACCCTGCGGCACTCCCTGTCACCCAACTCACCACTCCTGACCAAACTGTTACAGAGGATCTCTTCGTGCTTCCTCTACACAGTATCGGACAATGCGGCGTCGCTTTTGTATTCAGCAGCCTCTCACACAACACCCCCAGATACTTACCGTTCTGACGACCTCCACAACCTTCTTTTCAAAATCCAGTAACCAATCACTAAAGTTCGTGTACGGTTATCGTCCCGTTCACACGAGAAAGCCCTTGTCGCCGAGCCAAGGCCTCGCAAACTCGTGGAGTGAGCACTATGCCGCTGGAAGGAATGTCTCCCGACTCCCCTGTCCATGGAAGAAATGTCGCAATGTAGCAATTCACTGCCGCACAAACTTTTCTTTCACTTTTCTCTAAGCGTTTGAGCCACGTTGATCATCACGTTATGACGTTACATGCCGGAAAGCTTGACATCCATGTCTCACTTGACGACGACCTGACACTCAGCACCTTTTATCTTTGGCCGAACCCCCAGACCGTCCTGTCTTAGATGATTTTTCGTACGGGTTAGGCCGTGCATTAAGCTCCGAGCAAAGACACCGCCTTTCTACTCGAAGGCGATCTTACGAAAGGTGGGGTCTGCGCGAGTATAGGCATAGCAGCCTTGCCGTCTTTGGCTGATATCGACATTAAGGTTAGAGAAGGTACCTGGGATCATGTTTCATGCATCTCAAACCGGCCCGAAGTGATCGTTCAATAGGCAGCTGACCATGTAGCCGGGACAAATGTTGACTTCATCGGCCCTTCGTGGAAAGTCTCCGCAATAGTCTACCCAGCTGGTAATCTGAAGCTGCAAATACAGGTGGACGTGCAGTGCATATCAGTTCCCGCCAACGGGATGCTTGCGCGGATTACAATTGAAGCCATGGCCTTGGTAATTTTCTTGTATGGATAACCTCCGACCTATAATTTGGCAGAGACTACTGCTCGGAACTGCCTCCGAATGCAAGAGATTTTTACCAGCTGAGTGAAACTGAAGTTACTGTTGTGATCCTTCACCATGCAACGATGACTGGATGACAGGACGGTTAACGGCATCGTCCCACCAAAGTCAATAGTGAACTGAAACACGTATGTGCAGGCGAGAAGGTCAAGAGGCAGATCATTGCGTCTACAGAGTAGTATTTGATGGTGTTCTCTCCTAGCGTAGTCGCACCTGCCACGTGCTTGCTGAAATGAGCAGTCATTTCGACACCGCAGATACCCTCTCATCTCTCCACACTGTCAACCTCCTGGCCTACCCCTCATTGTCGACAAGACTGGCGCACCTTCTTCACAATTATTTGAGAGGCAATAACGTACATGTACAACGAGCGGACCGGTCAACGAGCGGGCCACTTTTGCCAAGACCACACCAAAACTCCCTCCCTACACTAATGCCTCCACAACAAGTACAGTTTAACGCGTCAAACGAGCGTCAGATACAGCTTGCGCTCCAAGCTCTCAAACAAGACGCGAATCTCTCAGAGCGACGCGCTGCAGCTATCTACAGCGTCTCTCGAACTACACTACACCAACGACGCGCTGGACGACCTTCACGCGTTAATATTATGGCCAACTTACGGAATCTAACCAGCGCTGAGGAGCAGGTGATTGTTATGCGCATACTTGAGCTGGTTACGCGAGGAGAGTCCCCCCGGCTTGAATTTGTGGCTGATATGGCCAATTCTCTGCTGAAAGAGCGCAGTTTGGCCCCTGTTGGCCCAAGGTGGGCCAGCAGGTTTGTTTCGCGTCAGGAGGAGCTCAAAACAGTTTTTAATCGCAAGTATGACTACAAGCGAGCCCTCTGCGAGGACCCTGAGGTTATACAGGGCTGGTTCAACCTTGTAGCTACTACCAAAGTCAAGTATGGCATCCAGGACAACGACACGTACAACTTTGACGAGACAGGCTTCATGATGGGCCAGATATCCACCGGAGTTGTTGTAACAGATGCAGAGAAACTAGGACGAGCAAAGCAGGTCCAGCCAGGCAACCGGGAGTGGGTAACAGTCATTGAGGGCATTAATGCCACAGGATGGGCTATTCCACCCTACATCATCTTCAAAGCCCGCCAACACCAGTCCAGCTGGTACAAGGACAACAACCTGCCCCAAGATTGGAGTATTGCCATCTCTGAGAACGGCTGGACTACCAATGAGCTTGGTTTTGACTGGTTGAAGCACTTTGACAGGTATACAAAGGCGCGCACTGTTGGCAGCCACCGGTTGCTGATTATTGACGGTCATGGGAGCCACAACACTCCAGAATTCACGCAATACTGCAAGGATCAGAAGATTGTGATCCTATGCATGCCTCCGCACTCATCGCACCTCCTTCAGCCACTTGATGTGGGTTGTTTTGGCCCTCTGAAGAAGGCGTACGGGGTTGAGGTTAATGAGCTTATGCGCAACCGGATCAACCACATTACAAAGCAGGAGTTCCTCCCATGCTTTGTAGCGGCTCACAAGAAAGCTATTACCCCTAGCAACATTCAAGGAGGGTTCCGAGGGGCCGGATTGGCTCCCTTTGCCCCAGATCGCGTCATATTGGCCCTGGATGTGAAGCTGCGCACCCCATCGCCACCACTCCCCCAAAACAGCCCGCTCTGGCAGTCGCAAACCCCAAGCAATACCCTGGAATTTGGGTCGCAATCAACGCTTGTGAAGAAGAGGATTCAGACGCATGTTAATAGCTCACCAACCTCTATAGTTGAAGCGTTTGAGAAGGTCTCAAAGGGGGCAGCAATTATTGCGCACAAGCTGGTTTTGGCACAACAGGAGATTACTGAGCTTCGAGCGGCTAATAAGGCCGCCACGCGACGTAAATCGCACAAAAGAAAGCGTATTCAAGCTAAGGGAAGCCTTGCGGTTGAAGAGGGCCAGCGGATAGCTGCTCTGCAGGAGTTTAGCGCGCGTAGTGATGGTAAGAAGGCAAAGAAGCAGGTTCGGGCTGAAGGAGGTGAACCATCCCAACGACGCTGTGGACGGTGCGGAGAGAGTGGGCACAACGCGCGAACGTGCAAGAATGCTGTAGAAGAGGTCTCTTAGTAATATTACAGCTTGTTTTGCCTTATGCAGCGCCAGTTTGTAGTGTTTTGGGCCATAATAGGGGGAGTTTTGGTGTGGTCTTGGCAAAAGTGGCCCGCTCGTTGACCGGTCCGCTCGTTGTACATGTACGTTAGACGTCGAGTCATTCTTATTACAGAAATCGTACCACTCTGCTCTACACTGCCCCAAAAAGGTCTTTGCGGTCCTATTCAAAGCAACACTCCTCCCCAAATCAATACTGTCCCCACAACGTAGACGCAGACTTCGCTTCCACATACCCTGCAATGACGTCTATCTTACGCGTCTCCTCTCGTCCACCTACCTTCTTCGTAGCAGACATGATGCTCCGATCGTGCTTCGGTGCTTCTTCTGCTTCACCGAGCGTACCTGACCAAGGACCCTGCCAACACTGGCACTCTGCACCAAACACTTGACACCGGGCGATTCCCGCCCTCGTCGCAATTGCGCTAGCCCTCCCATGCCCGTCTTGTTCTGACATCGGCCCGATAGTGGCGTCACAGGGCTGAGACTGCGACGTCGACGACTTATCCGCAAGCCAGACCCGATTGGTGCGAGTCAACTAGCCTACCATTATCCACGCGTGCAGCACCGGATAAGCAGCGTCCGACTGCATGTGTGCGGAAACGGTAAGAACCGGGTGTTGATTCAATACCCGAGTGAAGCGAGGTCGGCGGTGGAATGAAGAGATTGTGGGGAGACGAGCGAAGTGAGGCCGACGAAAAACAAGAACGGATGGTGATGTCAGACAAGACGAGCACGAACGACAGAGGACTGCAAACACAGGACGCAAGTGACAAAAGATAGACCAGTCATCAGAAAGCTTATCTGCTTGACGTAGTAGTGCTCGGTATTTCAAGACCACAACCTCGTGACAAGTCATATCTCTTCTGCGTGTATGTATTCCAGCTGGTCTCTCGCACGAGACTCCATCGCACCCTAGACTGTAATGAGGGCATCGTCTACTCCTGTTTAGGTGGCCTACCGTCCGTGACGTCTCCATACTTGGGATTTTCATAGTCGCCAAAGCAGGCGTAGTCGTAGTTTGCCAATTCAATCTGCTCCTTCTGCACCTTAAGGAATGTCTCCATGTCACACCATCCATCCTCTCGGTCTCCGCACGCGTTCAGACTCTTGCTCAGAGGAATCGTACGCTGGTTCAGGATAAAGTGCACGTAACTTGTGGGTTCGCCGTCAAGATAAATATCTTTTGAGTGGCGGTCGGGGTTGACCGGGGCAGGTGCTTTGATAACTTCGATATCGAGACGGCCAGCGAAAGGCTCGATGTAGCTCAGGATGAACTCACGGTCCTTCTTGATGGCATCGGTGGGTAAGTGCTCCGCGAACTGGGTCAGACCGAATGCAGCCAAGATGCTGATGATATTTGCATCGTGGCTGAAGTCGAGGTTCAAGCTCTGATCGACCGGGAACGTGGCGGTATTGTTGTCAAGAGTGATATTGATTTGTGCGCTCTGGTCAACAATGACGTGGTGCTGCATACGTGCAAGTACTTCTTGCACATAACCAATACCGATAGCCCGTCCGACCGGCGAAGCAAAGGCTGTCCCTGCTGTGAAGCCGATGTCGAGGGCGTATTCGTAGCCTTCCCATTCCTCGTACGTGAACAGGCTGCACCAGTGAGAGAAGCCCAGTCCGACTGTCTCGTAAGCGCACAGTGCTTGAGAGTTATATGTGTCTTCGATAGTCCAGTCGAGATCGCCGGTGATGTTGTCTGTGAAACGCTTGTGGGCATCGACGAGGTATACATTGACCCACTCCATGAGTGCGTCTCTCGCCATGCCCCAGCTCGAGTGATTGCACTGCTTGTATCCGGCGAGAGTGTTGTTGTAGCCTGGGGATTCGATTGCAAGCTCCAGGGTCGCATTCTGAGCCCAGCCGAGTCCGAAGAAGCCCGCCATGAAGTACTCCGCAGACTCGTACATGCGGCGCTGTGTGGTACTACGGACTACAACCTTGCTACCATTGTTGGGATACAGGTGGCCGTATTGGTAGTAGTGCAAGGTCCCAGAGTTGAAGAGCTCCTGCTTGCCCATAGGTACAAGAATCTCGCCACCAAGTTGCCATTTCCAGTAATTAAGGAAGTCTAAGGCACCATGACCGGTAAATTTTCCAGCGGCAGCTGTCAGTTTTCTACCAAGGGCCATTTCGGCCGCATCACCACTGAATTCAGGGTAGCGGCTGCCATGGCGATGTACCATATTCAACCATGTCACGTTGGAGCCAGGCGGGATGGCATACTCGTCAACACCAAAGCCGCGAGGGTTGGGGAAGTAAGGACTAAGGTTTGCCAGGCTCTGAAAGATATTCCGTCCTTCAGCATTCGCAATAGGTACCTGGGTCTCAAGAGGTGCATTAGGGATATAAGACACGCCAATGAAGGGTGCTATATTGGTCTGGGCAAGATATGGTGCATCGCCGGTTTGCGTGGGTCCTATCCATGCATGAGCAGGAAAACGACGGAAAAGCAGAATCACCTACCTGCGAAATGACCGTCATCGGTGACAAAGTAGTCTGGAACACGAGAAGACTTGGTAGTTGGTGTGGCTTGATTTGGCTCAGCTATCGTAGGAATGACCGACATTCGCAATACTCACGCTTCAAAGCAGCGTTTTCTCCAAGCATAGGCGTTTGTGCATCGGTGGACCCCCTTTTTAATAGGTCAGTGGACTGCCAATTGAGACATTGTGGCGACAATGTCTCGAATCATAGCATACCTTAAGTTAAGAAGCTGCAGGGACAGCTCCAGAAGTCCGTGCATGGCTGTGTATGGAAGTACAGAACGCGCGTAGCAACGGGAATGACAGTGAAGAGAGACAAATACGATCTCTCTTTGCAGGTGATAGCCTCACGTGCACGATGGATGCTGATGCAGCTCTGCGACGCAATGTAAGTTTTCGGCGCGTCCTGCATCCAAGGTTTCACTGAGCGCTTGATTGGCCCAAGCTCGGTGACGACATCGCAAAAACATGAGGCTGGAAACGTTTAGGCACGACGCCAGTGTCACTAGCATCAATTGGCAAATCGAGTACACGTTCTGAAGTCGTTAGGAGACGGGTGACTGAGGAACATATCCTGAAACAAACTCTCTTTTTGTAATGAACAGAGCTCGATCTATCCGTCGCCCATTACAGGTGCAGTACGCTCAGGATCGAAATCTTCGTAGACGCATTCAATCCTCCGGAGATAGTTTATGACTGCAAGGAGAGACTTTGATTCGAGACATCCCAAACCCATTTCATTCAACCTTCAGCCTCAATCTCGTAAGCGTTCGACTTGTGCTTAGGCTCGAACTTGAAGTTGGGATGTGCAGGGCCCAGGAACATCTCACTGAGCTTGATCCAGTCCTTGTAATTTTCACTAGCCATCAACGTCTCCAAGTCGTTCCTGCCCCTGAATTTCGGTGGGCGATCCTGAATGTTAGGAGGTAGGTGCTCCAAGAGACCGTGAGGCACATATCGATGAGCAAAGCTGAGCCACTCGAGCAAGAATCGACGTGTCGTACCAATACCCATTTCATCGGATCCCCAGGTCTGCAGACCATACTTGGCAAATTTCTCGATGTAGGTGAGACGTTCGGAGGCGGATTTATCGAGGTACTGGCCTTTCTCAATCTCCTCGAAGATCCAAGGCTTGATCAGCGCGCCACGACCAATCAACACAGAGTCGACGCCAGCATTGTTGACGTTATTGTAGTAGTCTTCGTGGGAGTAGCAATCGCCGTTGCCAATGAAATAGACATGGCCACCGTTGGCAAGATCACGAGGATCAGCCTCAGCTATTGTGTCTGTTAGTGCATCCTTCTCGCTCTTGAGGCGCTTGATGAGCGACGCGCATTCGGCGATGTATGACCAGTCTGCGCTTCGGGAGTAGCGCTGCTGCTTGCTTCTGCCATGAAGTGTGATGGCTGCGATACCGGATGTACCTTTGCCAGACTGTACAGCCTCGTAGCCACCAAGAACAAGACGCCTGATCAACTTAGTAGCAGTCGGGTTGTTGTCCTTGGTGCCCATGCGGATCTTGACAGTGATGGGTGTCTCCTTCGAGACGTAGGTCATGCCGCGCAAGATGCTCTCCAACTTAGAATCCTGGTCAAGCAGTGCAGAGCCAGCCCCTTTCTCGCAAACTAGGTTGATAGGGCATCCGCAGTTCAAGTCAATAGCTCGCAGCTTTGGGCAGTGATCGGTCAGCACTTCGACAGTCTTCGCAGCCAGCCAGGGCTTGTTCGCCGCGATCTGAGCGCCAAACTTCATGTCGCTGGCATTGTCATAGCCCTGAACGACCGTGTTCTTTTGGAGGAACTTGGGTGGGCTAATCTCGGACTCATGTGCCTTCATCAGCGCCCACTCGCCTCTTTCGCCCTGAATGAGAGGCATACCCATAGCCATCTCACTCCATGTAACCTGACACCCAAGATCCACACAAAGTCTGCGGTAAGGCATATTTCCTTGAGTCGTGAGAGGTGCCAGACTAGGTGTTTCGGGCCCATAGTACAGCCTGCGTTTTTCGGATGGTCTGAATGGCGCTTCCACGAACTCTGCCCTCCGTGCCTCTTTCTCCTCTTTCAGTGCATCGTTATCGCCAGCTGCCGAATCAAACATAGCGCGCTCGTTGTCCTTGTTTGAGTCGATCCATTTCATGTACTGGTCTGAGCGCGGGGTTGCGATTTTCCGTTTTGCGAGGCCTATCTTGACGTCCTTAGACACAACGTTTGCTACGTCGACCTCGTCTTCGAGGTTGACCATTGTCGATGTGCGCTCAGAATCCTCAATGAGGATCAACTCTTTTCGGCCATCCTCGGTGTCGCGCTCCTTCGAGTGGCTACCAACGAAACGGCATTTCCAGCCAAGATGACAGTAGCCCTTAACTTCGTGAATGGGGCATTTGCCGTTGAAGGTGATAAGATCCTCACGACGGCCTTCCTTCAAGTATTTGCGAAGATCGTGTTCGAAGCGGCACTTGTCACCAAAGCCGCAATCCTGTGGCGAGAATTCGTTACTGAGCATTCTCGTTGAGCAAAGAGGCAATGTGTCGCGTGAGCTTCCAAACGTTCTGCTGGTGTTCTGGCCGCCCTTCTGCTTCTTCTCTTTCTTGCCTTTCTTGCCTTTGCTTCCGCCGTCGCGCGCATCGCGCGAATCACCTTTGTGATAGCGGTCATCCGCTGCCTCAGCTGCATCATCGTCGACAACCGCATCTTTGGTCTCAACTTTTGCATTGCTGCGATGGATCAAATACCTTGAGATTTAGCACACAATCTGAAACACCTTCTTGAGAATTTTACTTACTCGGCCTTGATGGGAGCAACGCCCTTAACGCGCTTCGTGGGACCTTCAGTAACTTCACCATTGGGGCTGTTGCTTCTCGCGCGTTTCTTCACTTCGCTGTCGCCACTGTGTGCGCCATTGGAATCCAGCGGAATGGTCGCACCAGGTAATGGCTCACCAGAGACACTTTCGATATTTCCTCCATCCATTGCAGCTAATTCTAGTCGATTATTGCTGCACGCTGACCTCACGAGTGTTGCTGGTGGTCGACTTGAGAAAAGTGAATTTGACGTTTGCTGGAAGCGGTCTAGACCGGCAAGCCACAACACGGGCCACTCCGCTGACGTAGATGCGAATTCACGAGCTAAACAGGCACCACACAAGCTTGCATTCGCGTTCCTGTCCCTTCTTCTCCCCCTCAACCCGCACCACCAGTTTATAAACAAGCACCGATCTCCCTCAGGGAAGTTATCAACAGCCTCTCACCTACTCTCCGTGCAACGCCGTTGCACACAACCCCGCCATTACAAACAATCTCAGCCCCCTGTGAGAATAGAGCTACGTTGCAAATATGACACTCTACTACAGCCTCGTAAGTCATCGCATCCCTCGAAGACGTCCAGCAGACAGCAGAACCTACCAGGACCCGCCTTAATGGCGATTTTCTGTTTAGCAACGCTCGCGTGTACTTCCCGCTGGACCCCGCCAGCGATGAAATTTGGCCCACGTGCTGACTTCTGCTCGTATCCCAGGTCTTCCTCCTCCTGGTGACGGAGATGCTCATCTTCTGCGCTCTGATTATCCCGCTGCCGTTCACATGGCGCCGCAAGCTCTTTACCTTCATCTCGGAGAGCCCTATAGTCGCCAAATTACAATATGGCATGAAGGTATATCTTATTATCCCCTGTCAGGAGCCTCCCTAATTTGCATGCAGATTACTTTTATCTTCATTCTCATCCTCTTCGTAGACAGCGTCAACCGCGTCTACCGTGTTCAGGTCGAGCTGTCCAGCTTCGGCGGGAACTCTCAGCAGGGAGGGTAAGTCATACAACTATCCGAAGCAACAACATGACCTGATAGATTCCGCAGACAAGCTAGCCTTGGTGGCATTGAGCGTATGGAGGTTCAGGCCCGCAAGTTCTACTCGCAGCGCAACATGTACCTCTGCGGTTTCACACTGTTCCTCTCCCTTATCCTCAACCGCACCTACGTCATGATCCTCGATGTCCTTCGCCTTGAGGAGGAACTCAAGACCTACAAAGGCGAGACCGGCACCAAGAAGGGCTCTTCTCTCAAGGATGTCCAAGGCGGCGCCGGCGAGGTTGGCAAGCTCAAGAATGAGTTGGCTGCCAAGGACCGTGACATGGAGAACCTGAAGAAGCAGGTTGAGCAGATGCAGAAGGAGTACAACCGCATGGGCGACCAGGTCTCTGCCAAGTAGCCGCTACGTCTACTACCGGGCAACTTTGACAGGCGACGCTCTAGGCAGATCTGCGCGGATGGAGTCGCATGAGCAGCACCTACGACGTCTTATGCTCTCGGAATAGAAGTATACCTCCATGAGCCGAGTAGGAATTGGCGACCTCCATGGCGGAGTATTGTACAACGTGTAGCAACACACGGTTGTGATCTTATTGTTCGATTGTGTTGGGCTCTGGCATGACACCATTCAAGCATTGCGTAAGCATTGAAAAAAGCAGTACATTATTTTATGACATCCATGTTATCGTACCTGTGTAGGCGTGATATGCCTGTCGGCGATCCTCGCGGTGTCACATGCTGTCTTGCCTAGGCACATCCATTTAGCGCAACCTAGCTCTCGAAGCACACCTTGACGTCGACAGCAAAACTAAGCTTTTTGACCTCAGGCAGCTGTAATCTCCTACTTGAGAATTGCAATTAAAACCTCGCGAACGATGTCAAACAACGAGTCGACCGCGCGCTTCCTGAACTACCCCACACCAATTGCCCGGGAAGCTCCCTACACAGCTCCACCTGCAGCCAAAAACCCTGTAATCAAAGGTGCACCATTGAACTACCTTGGAAGCCTGTAAGACATACCGGCACCAAGATATGGAAAATATACTGACAATTGCAGTGTTGCTGCCGTACCTGGGCTGCCGTACTTGTTATGGAATAACGCAGGCTTCAGCTCTTTGCGCAACCTCAAGGAGCTGGACGGCATAGATCCCCGTTACGATCCGACCGTCATTCCGATCTCAGACTCCAGCGAGAGCACGTCCAGCTTGTCCAAAAGCATAAATGAGCTGCGAACGACATTCACGGGCGCCCAGAATCAATTCTATACGATTGCCGACTTTCACAATGCCTACAAAAGCGGCACACACACACCTACCGATGTCGTGGAGACCCTACTGCCCCTTATACGGAGGGATGTTGCGCAGCGCTCGCGCCATTCAACCTCGTTCATGCCTGGGCCAGCTGAGCTCGTCAAACGAGCGGCAGCGGCATCGACAGAGAGATGGAAGGCTGGCAAGCCACTGAGCATACTGGACGGCGTGCCATTTGCGGTGAAGGACGACCTCGAGGTCAACGGATACAAGAGGTATATCGGCACCAGCCATGATTATACCGACGGCAAGGAGTATGAAGCGGAGACGAGTTGGTGCGTGAAGAAGGTCGAAGAGCAAGGTGCTGTTCTTGTAGGTAAGCTGACCATGCACGAGCTGGGAATGGATACTACGAATAATAACCCAATTTGGGGTACGCCGTTGAATCCTTACCACCCACAGTATTACACTGGTGGTTCGTCCGGAGGTGCAGCATCTGCTGTTGCGGCTGGCTTGGTACCCTTCGCGATCGGTTCTGATGGTGGAGGCTCAGTACGCATCCCGTCAAACTACTGCGGCCTCTATGGCCTCAAGACCTCCCACAACAGAGTGTCTACAGCACCAATGGCCAATGCTGGCAAGTCTGTAACAGTGAGGGGTCCTCTGGCAAGCAGTATGACCGATCTTGAGGTCTCCTACCGTGTCCTTGCACAGCCTGATCCTACCAATTATCCCTCTGCTGTATTTAGTCCACCTCGAGCTCTCACAGGACCGCGAAACAAGGTGCTCGGAATCTACAAGCCGTGGTTCGACCGTGCCGATCCTCCAGTTCAGGAAGCCTGCCACTCAGCTGTGCAATTTCTTCAGTCTGAGCTTGGCTATCAAGTTGTCGATATCACCATCCCCTTGCTCCACCAAGGACAGCTCGCACACGCCATGACCATCCTAGCGGAAGGCGCAGCCAGCCACAAAACCTCGATCTACGAGCTCACGCCCGCCAACAGGATTCTCATGAGTGTGGCACGTCAGACTCCAGCCACCGACTTCCTGCTCGCCCAGCGAGTTCGTAACATCATCATGGAGCATCTTGCTTATCTCTTCAAGAAGCATCCAGGTCTTATCATTGTAACACCCACAACTCCCAACGCTGGATGGCCTATCGAGGAAGCTGATTTGGCTCATGGCATGACGAACGCGAACATGCAGCTCAAGAATATGGAGTACGTGTGGCTTGCGAACTTCACTGGCATACCTTGCATCCAGTTTCCCGTTGGATACGTGGACGGTCAGAAGAACAAGGGTACGGGTAAGGTGCCGATCGGACTCAGTGGTCAGGGCGAATGGGGTAGTGAGGATGCCTTGATCGAGTTTGGATTCGATGGCGAGAAATGGTTGCATGATGGCTATGCGGGAGGGAAGTTACGACCTGCAGAATGGGTGGATGTTCTGAAGACCACCTAAACGCTGTCTGCACTTGCCTCTAATAGTTCAACCCTACACGCGACTCTCGCCTTGACTTCTTACACTCCCCACCTGCGATTCCTTGTCAGTGTGCTTCTATCGTGAAGCTCTACTGAGCCATCAACCATATCGTTGCCTTGACACGCACTCTCCGCGTCGACTGCGCTGGAGATTTCATCATTTTGGCGAATGTTCGTGCTTTCTTCACAATCACGCGCGACCGACCTCAGCGCACCTGAGTACGAAAAAAATCAACAGACAGGCCCAATAACAACCTTTCGGCGTCCACTACGTAGGACATAACCCTTCCGCTCCACGGACCTCCTGCCGGGGCGTCGAAATCTACGAGATGCTTATGATAGTCGGTAGGGACTTCATCACGCTCAATTATTACGGCCAGCAGGAAAGCTGCTGTTCGAACAGTTGCAATGACTACCTTCTGCCATTATTGTCAATTCCAGGCGTTTCTCGCAGAGACAGACAGAGAAGCCGAACACGTGTATCTGGGCAGCAACGAATTCGGACTCCCGTTCATACGGAACTACGTACAGCCTCCTCGAGATGGAGAAGAAGATATTGCAGTGTGCATGCGACAAGTGACACATGAAGCATAGAGGAGATCCTCGGCTTTACTCTGCAAGATTCACAGTGCTTCAAAATTCGCTATGATAAGAACACACTGCCACTCGTTATGACGATGCAAGGTAAAAGCACAAAACGAGGGTGTATTGCGTGAGCTGACAGGCAGCTCCGTGAAAGCCAGAGATCCATCTCTGTGCATACAAGTAGTGTTTAAATTGCTTGAGACAGCGCGCGCAACTTTGAAGTAGTACAAGTTTAACAACATGGGATTCACTCCGAGCAAATCGACGTTAGAACGGGTAGCCGTAGGTATATGGGGCTGGTCTGGTCCGATAATGTTCATTTAGTAGCTGTACGAGACCGAGAGGTCAGCCCGACGCAATTCTACAGTATATCTAACAGTGAGAAGGAACAGAGACTTAAAGATCGCACTGAGTGCTTACTTCTGCTCGCCCTGGCCGGACTCCTTGCCGTCCTTGATAACGTCGTCGCTGTTGTGTTGTTAGTGCCGTGCGTGCGGCTGGGGTACGTTCGTGGGTACTGACATGTGCTTGTCGAGGTCCTCGATATGCTGACGCTGCTGCTTCAGCTTCTCCTTGATGGCGAGGAGCCTGGTTATGCGTTAGCTATGTTCATAATTGCCTTGTTGTGTCCTCCATCCGTTATAGGATATGGAGACAGTCATTAGGCGATGTAGGACTATCCGTACTTGGCCCTCTCCTCGTCACGGATATATTTGGCCTCGGAGGCGGCCTCGCGCTTGGTGAAGGCATCACTGGGGTAACGTTAGCTCTGACGTCTACGGGCATACTTAATTGACATATGTAGAGCAGACTCACCCTCCAAGAGAACCGGTAGGCCTGGAGGCACCGGAGCCGGTAGCACCCTCAGCCATGCGGAGAGCAGAGGCAGAGAAGTAGCGGGGAGTGGCGACGGCGCGCGCGCTCTTGATGATGGATGTGCGAAGCATTGTGATACGTAGTTTGCGGGTGTAGATCAGGAAGTCTGGGGATGTGCAGATGGATGATTTGGTGGTCTGACGGCAAGCTGGGAAGCTCGGTCCAAGCTGTCAACCTATGACACAATTGTTAAAGCTATCACTGCACGTGACATGCTGCCTGTCAAATGCACTCATATGCAGACTGAGATCGGAAGCGAGGGAGACGTCTGGTATGGCGTGCTGTCAAACCGATGTACATTGTTCCGAACCTCACGTTGGGATCCACGGCCAGTAATCGTAAGCCTACTGTACCAGACACCCGAGCTTTCGCAGTGTTCAATTGCAGACCTCGGGAGTGATAAGTGCAGCATGTGCGACACTGGGTACACAAAGCTTATGCTACTGCACAAGATGAGTGAGGGCAAATGGTACTTGCTGTCAACAAAGGACAAAGGCGCAGCCTCTCCTATCTGCAACGCCACTGCCCAACGCAGCGTTCACAGGTGGCAGGGCCTCCCATCCGGTCTGAGACTGTAGCTCAACGCAAGTCAAAAGCAGCAATGCGGCACCCAACGACCGTTGCACATTGTTCATCAAGTAGCGGTCATGGTTGAGGAAGTGCGGGGCAGCGATACAAGTCACGGAGTGGAAGGAGCAAACAACAAACACTGTGTGCATTTTCACAGTAGTGAATGAATTCACAGATCAGGTTAAGGGCTTGCAAGTAGCAGACCTCAGCACCTGTCAAAGCAAATCGGTGGAGGCAGGCCTGGAAGGAGTGAAACGCAAGGCAGGCATGATCAGCGTGAACGGGGCTAGCGCTTGCCCAAACCCCCTCCAGGGCTCTTGATAAACACTCCTCCACATCGACTCAACACCACCGTCTTACTCACCGCCACCGCGAAACTTCGTCTTTCAAAACCTCTCACGTTCTCCCACTTCACAGTTTTTTGTAAGTTGTCACTCGTGCTGTGTTGTTACCTTCAGCGCCTACCATGGGGTGAACGAGCTGCGCCGTGGACGATCCCAACAACAGCCAGCCAGCCAGCCAGCGCCATCAGATCAGTTCTCGCCTCCAGTACCATCGCCTCGCACGTCGCATTCGCAGTCGATACCGTCTTTGCAATGAGATCAGTATTGGTCGTGGTAGCGCACTGCACCGCACAAGCCACCCCTCCTTTCACCCTCTACCGCCGTCCCTGAGCCCAACGTCAACTCATGCTGTCGACGCCGCGGCAATCGCTGTGCTACCTCTTTCTTCAGTCGCGATACCCTGGGCGAATTATAAATGCGGCAGACGCAGCTTGGCATCCGAGACCGACCGCGAACACAGCAGCGCACATTGAGGGGCTGACCGGCTGGCTACGCCTCCCGCACCGCCTTTTATGGCGAACTACGCGCATTGCGCAACAGTTCAATTTTGCTAACCATCGAAATCTGCAGATCCACACTTCACAATGGGTTACGAGGACTCCGTCTACCTGGCCAAGCTGGCCGAGCAGGCCGAGCGCTATGAGGGTAAGCTCACATTCTCAGAGCGGCGAGTATGCCAGCTGATTCGCACGCACAGAGATGGTCGAGAACATGAAGGCCGTTGCCTCCGCAGACCAGGAGCTCTCCGTAGAGGAGCGTAACCTCCTGTCCGTCGCCTACAAGAATGTCATTGGTGCCCGCCGTGCCTCATGGAGAATCGTCACCTCGATCGAGCAGAAAGAGGAGTCCAAGGGCAACGAGACCCAGGTCGCTCTTATCAAGGAGTACCGCCAGAAGATTGAGGCCGAACTTGCCAAGATCTGCGAGGACATCCTCGAGTGCCTTGACGGCCACCTTATCCCCTCTGCTGAGAGCGGCGAGTCTAAGGTCTTCTACCACAAGATGTATGAATTCTGCGCATCCGTTTTAACATCCTGCTAACCGCCTGCGACTTATAGGAAGGGTGACTACCACCGCTACCTTGCTGAGTTCGCTGTTGGCGACAAGCGCAAGACCTCCGCCGATAAGTCCCTCGAGGCTTACAAGGCTGCCACTGAAGTCGCTGCCCAGAACCTGGCTCCTACCCACCCCATCCGTCTTGGTCTCGCCCTCAACTTCTCCGTCTTCTACTACGAGATCCTCAACTCGCCTGACCAGGCTTGCCAGCTCGCCAAGCAGGCTTTCGACGATGCCATCGCTGAGCTTGACACCCTTTCTGAGGAGAGCTACAAGGACTCCACTTTGATTATGCAGCTCCTGAGGGACAACCTGGTAAGTACAGGAAGCAAAGCTTGCCATCTATTGTACTAAAACGCTACAGACTCTCTGGACCTCCTCCGAGGCTGAGCCCTCTGCCGATGCGCCCGCTGCCGAGCCTGCCTCCGAGGCACCCAAGGCCGAGGCCAGCGCTGAGGCACCTGCTGAGACCAAGGCATAAATCATGTCAGAATCAACATGAAGTAAAAAGCTCGGAATTCGTGGTGTATTTTGGTATGGGTAATGATGTCTGGTTCATCGTCCCTAATGGCGTGAAACGTGCCTCATGGCGCTAGGAGCTTCCGCTCTTCGTTAGATTCCCAAAATCTTCATCATGTCATCACATCCTTCACCCACCGATCCCCGCTGCTCCTTAGAAGTTTGCTCGGCCTTTTGGTACATTGTCAAGGACCTATTTCCTCGAGGATCACGTCTGACGGGTTTATGGCTTGATTTCTCTGCGCAAATGGCGGCGTGTCTGGAGCACGAGAGCTAGATGTCTAATTTCTTACAGTCCTTGATTGATTACCGCAAAAAGATTTCATATACATAGAGTTCGCAAGGACTTCTCCAAGCTCATCTACGCGACATCCAATCACTTGACGCTAACGACCATGTAGCCTTACACAGCTGTCTTCACTTTGGATCTGTGTGATGTCCGATAAAGTCGCCTGTTTGTTGTTGAGGAGTCTGCCTGCACTCACCAGGAGATTGCGGAAGACGCTGCCACACTACTACAGCGAAGCGTCGTTCTCAGAACCTTCACACTTCATCGAAACCCCCGTAAAACTCCAAAAGAGGCGCTGTACTTCTTCCATGTGAGTCTGATGGCAAGCTGTTTATGGACGCTTGACTGGCCACTTGTTGCCTACTAGCAAACGCATAAAGCACTACTCGCCCCCAGCATAATAGCTTTACGTACCTTCACCCGTAGCCACTTCAGGAACCCAATTAGCTCTATCATGCAGTCTCCTTGTAATTGGCGAGCGATGGGATGCTTGGTTTACTGGAAATACCGACCTATTGCGATCATCACTGCTGACACTGCCCATTCAGTGTTGAACGCTGCGCATCGTAATGCACAGCTGTGAGGCTACAAGCAGTTCGTCGAACAAAAGTATGGCGAGGGAGAGGGGATTGCGCTGGCAGTGTAGTGGGTGGCCTAGGAAAGAAGACACAACGTGGAAAAGCCGGTTCCAGCTCGTTTCGGTCATGCAATCGTCGTCAGTATCACTTGACATAGGCAGTAATCCGGCGTGAACTTTGCACAGTCAATTGATCCTAATAGCACATCTATTCCACACAAGCCACCGCATCGCCTCCCGAACCTCCATCTCAAAAGTCATCTATGCTGTCCAGAGCTGGCGAATAGCCTCTGTGATACCGACATCATTTGTCTCGAAAGAGTACAGCGCAACACCGAGGAGGACAGTTCCGCCACGGAGCGCCCACATGGCCGCGCTGCGGATCTTGGGCACGCGCTTCTTGGGGAAGTAGTCGATGACGCAGGCTTCGAAACCGATGTGCGAATGGACAACGAGGAGAGCGCAAAGGATCGAGTCAGTGACGGGGTTCAATGAGCCGGCGGCGAAGGGAGCAATTGTGAGGGGAATGAGACCGGCGGAGACGATCCTACAAACATTGTCAGCTCTGCTCGCAATCGTCGTTCCTTTCAGCTCGTCTTTCCATGTAGCCGGAAAAGGAATCCGGCTATGTGTTCAACCGCGTGGCAGCTTCACAGCTGCCTGCTCATTCCCGATCTCCAGCCTTCGTGATGCAGCGAAAAGAACTACCCACCTCTCGAAGCTCCAGTGGTAGGATCCGTGGGTGTAGTCGGGGTTGGGGACCGGGACGGGATCCTGTCACATGTCTTAGAAGCCGCTCACTGCGCTGGAGCTCTCATACTTACGTTTGCGGTGCCAATGATCTTCTGCGGCAGCGGAGGCAAGATCTGCTTCCTCTGCGATGCGTGAAACGCAGCGACACGTGTGGAGTTCTGGAAGGCGGGCTTGAACTGGGCCATGGCGGCGCTGGGGCGCACGAAGGCAGACATGACGCGCTGCGAGGCAGTGGGCGCCTGGCGAAAGACGGAGGGGCGCATGATGGATGCCATTGCTGTGGTGGTGGTCGTGCAGGTGCGTGGAAGCCTTCAGTGCGTTCACCCGGTAGATGTTCGTCGATGATGTCCCAGACTCCCAATGGCCGAGGATAGCTGTGGAGCCGCGGGCGACCAATCAGAATCAGCTTAATGACAGAGCCGGTCGCTCCTACCCTAGGGCTAAGGCGCTCTTTCCTCTGCTTTTGCGGTCACGTGGATCCCGCTGGTGAACTTCAATCTTGACGATTTGAAGCTTTGGATCATCATCCAACCCGCCCCCCACCGCCCGCCATCCTCTCCCTCCACAGCGAGCCGACGCAATGGCTTCCAGGCAGCTCGCATTGAACTTCCAGCGGAGCTTGCGCTCTCGCGCCGCCATCAACAGCGTCAAGGCGCAGAAGGCGTCACCCTTGACAAGAGGCCTTGCGACACCCGTCACCTATGGCTCCAAGACCGAGAGCACCACCCTCAGCAACGGCTTCACGGTATGAGCGGTTCTCCAGGAAACACCAGGACTGCAATTGACCCTCGTGCGCAGATCGCTACCGAGCACTCCCCATGGGCCCAGACATCGACCGTTGGTGTGTGGATCGATGCCGGTTCTCGCGCTGAGACCGACAAGACCAACGGCACCGCGCATTTCCTCGAGCACCTTGCCTTCAAGGTATGCAGACCCAACCGGTGCACGATAGAGGCGGATGCTAATTGTTGGGACAGGGAACCGAGAAGCGCACCCAGCAGCAGCTCGAGCTCGAGATTGAGAACATGGGCGGTCACCTGAACGCCTACACTTCTGTACGTGCCGGAAGCAGATGGGATCATGCATGGGACGGATACTGATGGATCTGCAGCGCGAGAACACCGTCTACTACGCCAAGGCCTTTAACAACGACGTCCCCGCCGCCGTAGACATTCTCTCCGACATCCTCCAGAACTCCAAGCTCGAGAGCGCCGCCATCGAGCGTGAGCGCGACGTCATTCTTCGCGAGCAGGAGGAGGTTGACAAACAGCTTGAGGAGGTTGTCTTCGACCACCTCCACGCTACCGCCTACCAGGGCCAGTCCCTCGGCCGCACCATCCTCGGTCCCAAGGAAAACATCGAGAGCATCCAGCGCACCGACCTCGAGAACTACATCAAGACCAACTACACCGCTGACCGCATGGTTCTCGTTGGTGCCGGTGGCATTCCCCACCAGCAGCTCGTCGAGCTCGCCGAGAAGCACTTCGCCAACCTGCCCTCCGAGCCCCAGGACTACTCCAACAAGGTCATCGCTCAGGAGCAGAAGGCCAAGCCCGAGTTCATTGGTTCTGAGGTCCGTCTCCGTGATGACACCATGGGCACCGCCAACATTGCCATCGCTGTCGAGGGTGTCAGCTGGAGCGACCCCGACTACTTCACCGCACTCGTCACCCAGGCCATCGTTGGTAACTGGGACCGTTCCATGGGCAACTCTGCCTACCTCGGCAGCAAGCTCAGCTCTTTCGTCTCGCAGCACAACCTCGCCAACAGCTTCATGTCCTTCTCCACATCGTACTCGGACACTGGGTAAGACCATCAGCTAATATGCATACATGCAATAGCTAACCATTCCTAGTCTGTGGGGTATTTACCTGACTACCAACAACGTCACCCAGATTGACGACCTCGTCCACTTCACCCTTCGCGAATGGTCCCGTCTGTCCATGAACGTTTCCTCCGCCGAGGTCGAGCGCGCCAAGTCCCAGCTCAAGGCTTCTCTTCTCCTCGCCCTCGACGGCACAACCGCTGTCGCTGAGGACATCGGTCGCCAGATCATCACCACCGGCCGCAGGTTATCGCCTGAGGAGGTCGAGCGCGTCGTTGGCCGCATCACCGAAAAGGACGTTATGGCCTTTGCCCAGAAGAAGCTCTGGGACCGTGACATTGCTGTCTCGGCTGTTGGCCAGATTGAGGGTCTTCTTGACTACAACCGTATCCGTGGCGACATGAGCAGGATGCTGTCGTAAGCAGGGGATGTGCATAGAAGTGGAGAGTAGAGAGTTGGCTGAGCGTTAGGCGGCGACTGTATTTTGTGTACACTTAGCTGAATCTGAGAAAGAAAGATTTCCTATTTCATCTTTGTTCGCTTTCAAGAGACGTGTACATACTGGAGATGAATAGAGCGGTTGATGCTATCTACACATTCTAAGCTTTCTTTGCAATATTTGACCGTTCTTAACAGTTCAATGTATAACGGCTTTCTGTACAGTTCGAGTCAGTCTCGATATGCTACGTCACAGAAGCAAAACAGTCAAATGGGGGTCGAGTCGAGCTAGCACGTGAGCGCGCGAATTAATACAAGCGTGGTTGTACAACTGCGCACCACGTCGTTTAATCTCACCGGAACAAGGCGAAGGACTCAACCTCGTGGACATGTTGCCAGCTCCTTGTGCACACTGCCAGCCTTTCAGCTAGCCGCTGACCGCTTGATATACCTCAGCCTGCGCAAGAGAGGACGTTTATTGGTTGATGATGCAATATTCTTAGCTCAGCCAACCGTGGTTGCCCTATCGATACTGAAGAGCCGACATGTCGCGTCGCTTCACTACATTACACCCCAACGGCGCATCGTCACAAGGCTAGGAATGATGCCTTTGGAATAGAAAGCCGCCCGCCTGTCAGGCCCGTTGTCCGGGTCTTTGCATATAATACGTTTCTTTTTGCGAGGTCAACGCGTTGCGACCCAAGGCTCCGCCGTCCGGTGATCGCAACTTGCTCCAGGGCACCTTCCTCACCTCATGCTCCTTCACGGAGACGGCGCAGCAGCCTAGAGAACAGATGCGCTAAGACTCATCACCGCTGCGCTCGCTCCGCAGGCCTCACTTCACCGCGGCTTTTGTCCCGTTTGCTCGCTCGCTCACTACTACCTCTGATACATCACAAGACCAAACGCGCAGCTGCCCGGTTTGCACCGACCACTGACCACCTTCACCCCCCACGCCCGAGTGAGTGGCGAGCTGGGCTGCAAACATGGCGACTGATTGGGTTTCGGCGAGTCAATTACAAGACAACATCAATTTGATCGAGGACCTCCTGCTGCAGAACGGTCCAGACTACCAAGACCGCGATTTTTACCTGCAGATGCTTGATGAGCAGTATGAAGAATTGCGAGTCGTACAGCAAGGTCAGGTGACCTCGAACGTCCAACATCCTGAGAGCAATATGAATCTCAGCGCGCCTCAGCCGGCGCAGCCTGTCTCGCCTGCATCCTCATCAGGTGCTTCACGAAAGCGAAGCCTCGGGCACAGCGCCATGTACCCAGACTCTAAACGGCCGAGCGTAAACCCGAGTCCACTTACACCAACCACTCCGAACTCCATATACTCGGATCCACCTACCTACCCGCAATCGTTTGCTAGCTCAAGTCGCCAATTGCCTCTCCCTCAGATGTCAGATTACCTCCAGCCAGCATCCAATCAGTACTTTCCAGATCATGGAGCTCCGGTCTACCGTCAAACGACTCTACCATATGGGCAGAGCCGCCCTCAGGCACCATCAAACGTGATTGACCTTACAGAGTCGAACTCACCGACCCCGGATCCGTTTTCTGAGCTAGGCACTGCGTTCATGCCGGGAATGCCTCAGCCTGCTGATACAAATCTGCAAGGGTTCATGGCTGCGAATGAGCTTGCGCAATTCCTGATGGCCCCCACTCTAGCTGGAACAGGCTATACTCTCCAGCAGACCCCTTTTCAGCAGCCGTTTGTTCCTGAGCCGACTTATGGCGCTTATGAAGCCCCAGAGGTCCCGCTCTACGTTGGCAATGCTGGTGCGCCATGGGCACCTTCTGATCAAGAGGACGAGTACGGGCAGCCCCTCACATATAACGAGGCGCAGGCTGTTGAGAACCTTCTTGGGAACGTCGCGGCGCACGACGCGGAGGATGCGCCAGAGCGTCGCGAACAGACACCGACCATTATGTGTTCTCAGCTGAAGGAGTATCAGAAAATTGGGTTGACGTGGCTCATCAAGGTACTGAAAGCTGGACATCTGTGGCGCGATGATTCACTAATCTTACATGCAGATGGAAACGGGCACCAACAAAGGCGGTATTCTGGCAGATGGTATGGGTCTGGGAAAGACAGTACAAGCCATCTCGCTCATCTCGGCGCGCCCCTCAGACGACCCACGCCGGAAGACTACACTCATCGTCGCCCCTGTTGCTCTTATGCGGCAATGGGAGAAGGAGATCGAGCGTCACATCCATCCTCGTCATCGTTTGAGGGTCTACATCTACCACGGTAACGGCAAGAACGCAGATTTTGCAAAACTCCGCCAGTACGATGTGGTGCTTACCACTTATGGAATCATCACGTCCGAGTACAAGCAAAAGGAGACCCGCAAAGAGTCCATGCGTCATGAGGCGGAGCAGCGGACGGGAGTTCGACGCAAGGCCAAAGAGAAGCTCGCTCTACTGGGTGGCGAATGCATGTGGTGAGTATTTGCGGATCCGCTGAGAGGCACGTAACTTACAACCACAGGTACCGTGTCATCCTTGACGAAGCACAATGCATAAAGAATAGGCAGACCGTGGGATCCAAGGCAGCTCACGACCTGATGGCTATGCACCGTTTGGTTATGACGGGAACACCCATGATGAACAATATCGATGAGCTCTACCCTTTGATCCGCTTCCTCAACATTCCACCATAGTAAGTGCTCTGATGCAGAATGCAAGTACTTCACTAACAAGATTTAGCAACGACTGGTCGAGGTTTAACCAAGACTTTGGAAAGCCTCTCCGAGCCAACCACCCCGACACTAGGAAGCGTGCTATGCAGCGCGTACAAGTTCTCTTGAAGTCATTAATGCTCCGCCGCCAAAAGGACTCGGTGGTCGATGGTCAGATCGTATGCAACCTACCGCCCAAGCATCTTTCCAAAGAAGCTGTCGAGTTCTCAGATGACGAGATGGTCGTCTACAAGGCTCTTGAGAACAAGGCCCAGATTACGCTGAACAAGTACATCAAAGATGATAGGGTGTCTGGTAAGCAGTTTCTTTCGCCCGCCCGTGCCTCGTTTCTGACATTTTCATACAGCCAATTACGCGAACATCCTCGTGCTTCTTCTCCGGCTCCGCCAAGCATGCTGCCATCCACATTTGATCAAGGACCTGAGCCAGCCAGCTACCGAGCATATCGCAGAAGCTGACTTGCTGAGTCGGGCGCAAGACCTTCATCCAGACGTTATACATCGCCTGAGAATGGCACAGGACTTCGAGTGCCCGGTGTGTTTTGATGCGGACACTAACCCCACGATCATCATCCCGTGCGGCCATACAGTCTGCGGCGAGTGCGTCCAGAAACTCGTCGACCCCCTTCGCAGCCTTAGAGATGGTCGCGAGAACGCCGGCACAGCGAAGTGTCCCCAGTGTAGGGGAGAGTTAAAAGCGGCCAATATCACTGACTATAAGCACTTTTGTAAGGTGCATGCACCAGAGAAGCTCTCGGACGCTGACCGCGCCACATCCGAGGAAGTCAGTGTTGATTCTGATTCTGAGGACGAGGACGAAGTGGAAAAGGATGAAGAGGTTGATGCAAAAGGCAATCTTGCGGACTTTGTGGTCGACGACGATGACGGCTCCGGATCTGAGGCCTCACAGTCTGCCGAAGAGGATGAAGCATCTCAGCCGGGTCCCTCTGCGAAGTCGAAGAGCAAGAAGAAGCGCGCCAAGGATAAAGGCAAGGGCAAAGCGAAAGCGAAGCCCAGGATCACTCTGGCGCAACTGAAGAAAGACTCGCTTCGCAGCAAGGCCGCTAAGGAGAAATATTTGCGTCGACTGCGCAAGAACTGGATCACATCTGCCAAGATTGAGAAGACGATGGAGCTCGTTAGCGACATCGCTGCAAAGGACGCCACTGAGAAGATTCTTATTTTCAGCCAGTTCACATCGCTCCTCGATTTACTCGAGGTGCCAATGTACGAGCGGAAGCTCAGATATCAGCGGTACGACGGATCCATGTCGATGAGCGACCGAGCCGACGCCGTCGAGAAGTTCATGGACAGCCCTGAGGAGGGGATCATGCTATTGTCGCTGAAAGCAGGCAACGCCGGTCTGAATCTCGCTAAGGCGTCGCAGGTGATCCTTCTGGATCCATTTTGGAACCCGTATGTCGAGGAGCAGGCTATCGACCGGGCTCACCGGATGCCTCAGGACCGGGAGGTTACGGTGCACCGAGTTCTGGTGCCTGAGACTGTGGAGGATCGGATTTGTGAGATCCAGGACAGGAAACGTGAGATGATCGACACTGCTCTGGATGAGAGCAGCGGCAAGAGCCTGACAAGACTCAACGTGCGAGAGCTTCGTTTCCTGTTTGGGATGGGCCAGTGAGAGTGGTTGTCTCTCTGCTTATCCGTCGTACTATGGCCTGGGGAGGGTCGACACGATGTGTGGTTGGACAATACTATTTCACGATGAGACGTTTCGCTGGGCAGTAGCCAGCTCTTCCACTGCTTTGCAGACGGCGTTTGCATTCACGATCAGCGTGTTAGTTGTTCTCGATACCCGATCTGCACGGATCATGGGGGCGTTCAGTGGGTGCTTGGTAGAAGATGTGAATACATGCCGACAGCTCTTGGATGCTTTGTTTCGCCCGTTCTGCTGAAGGCTGTACGCTCTGCTCTATGGTAGAACAGCAGAGACCTACAAGCCATACCCCCTCATCCACCTCAATTCCCTCGCCTGCTGCTCGAGGGCCTTGCGCATTTCCAGACTATACTCTCTCTGCATGGCCCTCGTATCCGCCTCATGACCATGGACCTGGTGCTCGAGCGCGTCCTCAAAAGTATCAACATCGAAGACATCCTTGGCGCCAAACGTCACCATACCCAGCCTCCCGTCGCCCGTCCACACGGCCAGATTCTGAACATCCAATTCCCCCGTCGCCACAAAGGAAGCAGGGCCCAACAGCGACGTCTCCATCGTAGGCAGAATACGCTGCACGATATCCCCCCCTGCCCCCCCAACATCACTGACATTAAACCCCCGCACAGGCGTCCCCCCATCCCGCTCAACCCACTTCACATTCCCCTCCCCGTCCCCAAACACAACCCTCGTCCCATGCCCCGCTACACACATCACCCGCGACGCACTGCACGTCTGCCGATTCCGAAAACACACGCGCTCATCCCCCCCGGTCCTGCTCTCCGCGGTGTTCACACCCGCGCCGGGCTCCGGCGAGAGCGAGTACATCTCCAGACTCCCCTTGCCCTTGTACTCGCCCGCCGCGGCGAGCGTGATACCGCGTGTTTCCCGCGCTGCGGTTAGTGCACGCGGGGATCCGTGGCGCAGGGTGGATGGTATGAATGGGGTGGGGATCAGGCAAGTGCTGGCTATGCGGGCCCCGCTGAACAGGGTCCCGCGGAGGCGGGGGAAGTAGCGGCGGTCGAAGTTTAGCAGGGATGTGAAGCGCCCGGAGACCCAGATGTTGCCGTTTCCGTCCCCCAGCGAGGGGGGCGCGTGGAGGATGGATAGGGGGCCTGGTTGGGTGAGGGAGGCGTGGGATGAGGAGGGGCCGGTGGCGAGGCGCGAGATGGGGATGGAACTCGCGGTGGGGAGGTCGATGGGCGACGCTGGTGGGCGCTGCCGGGGGTCGTGCAGGTGCAGAGTCCAGGTTGTGCCGATGGTGAGGGGGGTGGTGGGATGTGCTTCGCTGAGGGCGGTGACGGGGAAGGGGTAGGTTGTGCGAGCGACGGGGTGGAGGGTGGCGAGGTCGATTTCCGTGAGGGTGTTTTGCACGGCGAAGAAGGCGCGCTGGGCCGCGCTGTCGATGCTGACGCATTCCACGGCGCCGGTCGAGGTCATCATGGCCTGGCTCTGCGCGAGCCGCGTCGCGCGGTCGAGGGAGGGGCCGCTGTTGGTCAGCAGCCCGGCGGCGCTCGTTGCGATAGTCCGCCCGATGGTGGCGCTGTGCGCGTCCGCGTCCCAGATCTTGATGCTGCCGTCGTCCAGCGGCGCGATGAGTCGCGAGGCGCGCCCGTCGGTGTCGTACAGGATACCCGCGCCTGTTGCTTCGCGCCGCGCCTCGTCCTCGTCGCCAGGCCCTGCGTCCTGGAACCAGCTCAGCTGCGGCGGCGCATGGCGCTGCACAAACTCGTGATACCAATTGACCCTCTCTCCAGGCCCGCTGGGGTCCCAATTGTGCAGCAGCGCCGCCCTTCTCTTCTCTTTATTCCGGTTCACCTCCGCCTCCGCACCAGGCGCGCGCGGATTGCGCACGGCGATGTCAAACGAGCCCGCGAGGCTGTTGGCCGCTTCAATGAGCTCGGCGAGGCGCGGATCCGTCGCAGCGGGCGTGATCTCGAGGCGGCGCCGACGCCGTTCCGTGTACGAGTGCGCAAAGCATAGCTGTTTCCAGAGCTTGTTGTCGCGGCTGAGGTTGAGGAACTGCCGCGAGACGTGGGCGAGGTTGACGAGTTCCGCAGGCTCGAGGTCTGGGTTGGGGGTTAGGAGTGGAGGGGGTTATCGATTGGGGATAGGAACGCACACGCGATGATTTGGAGGATTAGTTCGTCGGGGAGGTGGAGCATGGTGCGGTTACGGATACGAAGGGCACGGAGGGAAGACGGCGGTTAGACATGGGGAGTAATGTTGGGTAGCCCGACGGGCAACGGAGAGGTTATCATGGCGGGTACATTCAAGGGCTGTGTTGCTCCGAGGTCGAGGGCGAGGGCTGACGACATGGCCGTTGAGGCGCATGACTCGCGTGCCGCCCTTCCACACCACCGAACATCTACCACACTACCTTGCTGACATGGATTTTTGGACAACCGCCTGGATTTCCAAGGCAAAGACTGCGCCATCACAATAGGCCACCATCACTATGCCAGCCACAGCAAGGATGCTTCAAACCATCAAAGACGTCTTCAAAGACAATGCCATCAAGACGTGACCAAATCCAAACAAAGCAGCCCACCAGCTTTTATGTTTGAGCAATATCTAGTCGCCGCTTTCCCAGTCATTCGATCCCCTCTTGTACCCAAATTACCCCTTCACTGCTGATTTGATACTGACAAAGAGCCCAGCATGAGTTTTCTTACTGAAAGTATAACTAAATTGAACCAGTGGATTACCTCCTCTCCTCCTGTTGGTAAGCGCAAGACTGTGAGGTGGGTGGACGAGGATGTCGACGAGTCAACGGACTACGACAGCGAACTATCCAGCAGTAGTGGGACTGACTCTGATGCCGGTTCCTCGGCAGGAATCGATGAGAAGCACATCCAGGACCAGCTGGAGGAGGAGTCGCGTCAGAAGTACGTTGATAATGTCCAGCCCCAAGAGAGGCCAGCAACAGCGCGAAAATCGAAAGTGGCTTCTGAGACTCGGCATGTCACCTTCGCGCCAACCGTGGATACTTCAATGCCGCAGTGGGCAGACAAGCCGAACACGCGAGCGAGGCAACTTCTCAAGAACAACTTCCATAGCCCAGCAGCAATCCTGGACGATTTGAAAGAGCCCGAGTACGCCTGTCGCGACATCGAAATCCGCGACCGAGTGTTACAGATGATGGACCAAATCGAGGCTCTCACAAGAGAGCACTTTAGCTTCGAGCTCAAAGACAAGACACGCTTACAAGCCGCCTTTGAAAGTATGTCAGAGGAAACTGTCAAGATCATTGATTCTGTTACATCTAATGGCCGCGCCGGCGCCAGCGACTGGGACGACCTCTTCACCGACAGCGACAAGCGACAAGCACTCATCTGCGCCATAATCAGCAACGTCCTCATCGAGCAAGTATTCCAGCACATATTCTTCGGCGGCACACAATCGCAAATCAACCAACTCGCTGAACTCCAACACCCCAATGGTAAGCCCCCTCCCTCTACACCTCGCACCCCCTCAACCCTAACACTACCAGACTTCACCCTCAACACCCTCCACGCATCCGCAATCCGCACCTTCCTCGCCCCCAACCCAGCCACGCACAAAGCAACTACACGCACCCTGCACCTTCCACCCACATTCACCCCCCACACAACCCACATCACCGCCGCCCTCCTCACCCACCTTACCCCCATCATCTCCCTCCACCACCCCACCCCGTCCGCACAATCCCTCGCCTTATCCACACTCATTCCCTCCCTTCATCCAATCACTATCTCCGCCGCCCTGCTAAGCTTATCAATGCGCATCGATACGCACACCGTGTACCGCTTCTCCCCGGCCGTTGGAGAAAAAAGACCTGCAACACCGCCCCTTGGAGTGTGTTCTAAAGAAGAGCGGGAGGGGCTGGTTCGGATTACGATTTTCCCGGGGTTGACTGCGTGGCGCGCTGGGGGGTGGGAGGATTTAGCTTGTCTGGGGTCTGGGGAGGAAGAGGATGGGGGGGTGAGGGCGCGTTTGCTGGTGGGGAAGTGGGTGGATTGTTGGTAGGGGCGGCAGCCAGGAGGGGGAGAGGGAGGGGGAGGAGGAGATGAAGACGAATGTAGTGCTTGGGCTTTTGTTTAACAGTCTGGAGGGAGGGAGTGCCTAGAGTATAGGGTTTAATGCATTCATCGTGTCTCATGTCCGTCGTCAAGCAGAGCTGTGCCTAGACAGCGCTGGCACTGCCAGCAATACTAAAACGTGTGCTTCCTTACTCCCCAACAACCCCCAAATTCCCCCTATCAAGCGCAAAATCCACTAACCATGTCCACCTCCTTTCCCCTTCTACCCCTATATTCCTCCATTTCCACAACTCCAACGACACCACCACCACATACCCCCTTGATGAATGTAAACCGAAGGGAGCCCGTACTTAGCCATGCAGGAGTATTTACCACTGCGCTCTCCTGCGTAAACCAGGGTAGGAGGAGTGCTAGGGATGCAGTGTTGAGAAGGAGGGAATAGGCGTACAACAGTGCGCGGAGGAAGGAGGGAAGGAGGGATGAGGTACCAGAGCGCAGAAAGGAGGAGAGGGCGGTGGCGTAGGAGATATATACGGGTGTGAAGACGGGGAGTGGTGCTGTTTTCTCCTTATAAGGTGAGGAGAGGAGACTTGCTTTGCGGGCGAGCGTGTGAGGAGCTTAATGGAGTTGAAGTAGGGGATTCAGTTGTGCATGCTTGTAGGTCTGTTTACGAACATATGGCTCGCTGTAGCGCTGTTATGATGGGGCTGTTGTAGTTTGTGCATTGTCAGATTAATCTGTCGAGCCGAGCACATCCAGGCTCGACTCCATCACCACATCAACACACCTGTCTTGCATGCTGTTCGAACCGTCAGCAACACCTCTCAGACACATTGACGTTAGTAGGAAAGTAAAAGTCTGTTATTCGAAAACGCCTGTACAAACCCACTCGGCCTCGCAGCACGCCGCCACCCAGCACTTCTCGAAATTATCCGTCTGAACGTTATCTTAGCGGTCTTGCACACTTTATCGCCACGCAAAAAAAAAAAAAAAAAAAGAATAGGTATAGAAAATATGGTATAAGCTGATTGATCGCACTCCACCCGCTCCATCTCCCGTCATAAGCAGCGGCGAAACCTCTTCCCTAGAAACGACAGAAGATACAAAAGAACTCCGTGCCAGCGCACTCGAAAAGGCGAAGGTATGGTAGCGAATGTTACAAAGAGAGGTCCTGGCAGACTCGGGGGCCAGAACAGAGTCGAGAGCGTGTGTTGTGTCGTGTGTGTGCTCGGTGGCGAGGTGAAGAAGCAGAAGAACGCCGGCTCTCGGATATCCAATCGAGAAGCAATGAGATGTCCAAGTCCAATCCCGACCAAAGCCGCAATGCTCCGAGCGGAAGCCGATCCGGAGCGAGAAAGATGGGTATATAATGGTTTTTGTTGTGTGAAGATGACACTCCGACCCGCGCCGCCATACCTCTTCTGCCGTAGCTTTGGCCAAAAGCAAATGTCTATGCGCACGTCGAAACGGCAGCAGCGTCCGCAATTGTGGCCGCCGTACAGCAACAACAGTGTGTGACGAGCCCTTTAGTAACTCGCTGACCCGGCTGAGGCCAATCTCGAGCACCGCAGGACCCGTAAAGCACGCGGTTCGTGGCGGTTGCATGATATCCTGGCAGTTCCACTCGTCCAGGACTGACAAATCGATGCCCTATATACCATCGCCAGCCTCGACACTGTTTGTGAAGTCTTCAAAGCCGAAGGCGCCCAGGCTGCCCGAGTCGTCGCCGGTATGTAGGAAGGAGTCGAAGTCGAAGTTCTCGAGCGCCTGGTCGCCGTCTCCGAAGTTGAGGCCGAGGTCGAAAGCGTTCGAGTCTGCGAGGTCGCCAAACGGAGCGTCGTTCCCCATGGGCTGCTGTTGCTGGGACGGAGGTTGTGCCGGCTGTGGGGCCTGCTGAGGCTGGCCATTCGGGTTGAAGGACTTTGCGTGCATCGGCGTGATCGGCGTAGACGGTGTTGGTGTGGGAGCTTCTTCGCCTGCTGAGGCCGCTGGAGTTGTACCTGCGTTCGGCCCTTTCTTTTGTACGGGCTTCTGAAATCAATATCAATGTGGATCGAAGGCGGAGGACGAATAACTTTACCTTGTTATCTTTGGTCCCCTTCTTCTTGGGAGCTGCTTTGTTCGCCTGGTTGGGTGTCGGGGGTGCCTGGTTTGACATTGCCGGAGACGCCTCAGGCCTTTGCTCGTTCGCAGGCGCCGGAGGAGGAGGCATCTGACCTGGGCCCCGCTGCTGGGGACCACCGGCCATGGGACCACCCTGCATCATCTGTTGAGGCATTCCAGGTTGCGGAGGCCCACCACGCCATTGGCCGTTCATCTGACCGCTGCGCATGGCGTCCAGTTGCTGCTGCGACATCTGCGGCTGGCCATTGAAGGTGGCGCCAGGGTGCGAACTCGGCGGGCGCATCATAGGGTTGTTGGGCATCTGCGGGTAGAACTGTGGTGGCATGCCTGGAGGCAGGTTGTTGGGGTCGGGGAAGTTCATGTTGGGTGCAGGCGAACCGCGCTGTTGCTGCATTACACCCTCAGGCATGGGCGAGCCCGGCAGTCCTTGCTGGCCAAGCTTTGGTGTCCGGCCCTTCATGTCCGCTGGATTCGGCGAGGGCCCAGGTCGAGCCCCAGAGGGCGACATGGCCGGTGGAAACTGGCCCTGGCCCTGCTGATGAGGACCAGACATGTTGTCCTGCTCTTGCCTCGCCATAAGTAACCGCTTCTTGTTCTGTTGTTCCAATAACATGAGCTGCATCTGATAATCCTGGAGGGCGTGGCTGCCCTGCTGAGGCGTGCCGCTGGGCTGCTGAGGGGGCATGCCGGGTCGTGGTTGGCCCGGCGCAGCGGCAAACATGATTTCCTGACCGTCTAGGCCTTGGTTCATGGGAGAGCCCTGGGTCATAGCCTGGGGGGAGGCAGTGTTATTCAGTGCTACTCTGTGGGCTTGGGCCAGGCCTTGGGCGTATACCTCGATGTTCTTTGCCTGCGCATTATTGGCTTGTTGGCCAAACTCGTTGAATTGAGCGTTGGGCATGTTGTTGTTCATGGCACCTGTGTCTCCAAGATTAGCATGTGTATATAGGGCTGGTCTGGAGAGGACTTGCCCTCAACACGAGGTCGCTTGTTCGGAGACGGGGCGTTCTCGTTCGAGTTTGGCGAGGGGGCCCGCTGGCCGTTCATGTCCATCTGCGAGCCGTCTCGTTGCATTTGGGCGCCCATCATGTTTGGCTTGTTCATCTGGCCCATGTTGGCCATGGGATTGCTGTTGCTTTTGGAGGTTAGCAGGGTGCTGTCGTCGTGAAGCGAGTACCATTGACGTACGGACGATTGTTCTGGAGGGCAGCACGCTTGAGGTCGTTCTGCGCGACTCCATTAGGCATGTTGCCGCGCATCATAACTCCGGCGTTCTGGTACTGAGCACTCATGGGGTTGCTCATCATCATACGCTGGTTGCGCTGCTCGTTCTGCATCTGTGTGATGTGCTGGGCCACTGTTAGCATGCTGTCGTCGACAGCAACCTAGTGCGCTTACCCGTGTGTGCTGGATGTATTGCGCGCCCTTGCTGGGCTGGCCGGAGCGGACCTTGGTGGCTTGATAAATATCCCAGAACTGGACCCACCAGTCGAGCAGGAACGAGTTGTCGGCCATCTGGTTCTTGGGCAGCAGCGGGTTTGGCAGGCCATTGATCGAGTCGTCGTCCATGGAATCAATGCCATTGGGCTTGTTGCCGGGACTGGTCTTCTGCGCCGGCTGGGTGGACATCTTCATGTCGCACTCGACCATGGCCCGCGCCAGGCGGTTGTGGTTGTTCCGCAGGAAGTAGTCGTAGATGTACGTGTTGAGCTGCTCGCGCGGGTCCATCTGCTGTTGCTGCTGCTGTTGGTGCTGGCCGGGGATGTTCATGTTGGCCATGACGGGCGTGCCATTGACCGGGCCGCCGTTCGCGTTCATGGCCATCTGCATCTGCTGGTTCTGCATCGCGACGCAGGTCGGAGGAGGCCGGCTGCGTCAGAGCGCAGTCGACGGAGGGTTGCGGAGCTGGTGGTGGGCGCGCTGGTGGTGGGCGTAGCACTACACGCGGCCGTGTCGTGTCGTCGATCCCCAGTGGAGCTGCAGGCGAGCGCGATGCTACGAGCGCATCAAGTGGCGCTGCGGCAAGTCGCTGGCAACGAGAGTGCGGGCACCGAGTGCTGGTCGTCAGGCGCCGTGTCGATGGTGCGCGGGCGACAAGAGCGGGCGCGGACGGGCAGTGTCGAGGATGCGCTGCGATGGACGATGGGCGGCGGTGCGTGGCAGGGTTTAGGCTGAGGAGAAGCCCGGTGGTGGGTTCTGCGAACGATCTGGTTGGAGGCCGGCAGTCCAAGTCCACAACCACAGATGCAATATGGCGCGATGCGCAATGGAGCGCGTCAGGATGGACAGCCTGAGGGTATTCACTGTGCAAATGAACTACCTGTCGCAGCCATAAGGAGAGGTTCTCTCATTTCAGGGCCAAGACATGAATCGCGTCACGTGTTTACTCCTTACCCAACCACTCCAAATTGAAACCACGTCGCGAGTATTGCGACATGCAGCATTATTGCCGTTGCGCATTGCTATTGCGCTACACATCACGATCCTCAGCTTTAAGCCTACACAGACGAAGCGTTCCAAGTTGCGAGCCTCGGTCACGAACTGGCGTTGGCAGATAGTGGCAGACCCCGCTACGGAGCCCTGCACTTGAGGAGCCGATCCTTACGTCTGTCATTCAGCCCTGCAAGAACCTCCGGACGTGCATAGCACAACCTCGAAAGCAGAACGAATGTTGCGTTGCTGTGTTCTTTCACTTGCCATATATTGTGACTATGTCCTAAGTTGACTGCATTGAATAATAGGAGGACCGATGAGGTTACACCACTAACACGGTTCTGTGCTGGCAACACTGAATTGTCATGAAAACTTGTAAACGTTACACAGGCAGTCAAGATCTTCGACGAAGGCTGGCAGCGGTGAACGGTGTGAGCAGTATGGCTAGCGTTCTAGATGACATTCCTTTTGCCAGAGGCGCTTGTGTAGACCAGAACCGCAACAGATTGCGCCACCTGTCAACCGCCTTGCTTTTCTGCCGTAGCTCAGGTCAGACCAACCCGGCATATGGGCCGTGGGCCAGTCTTGCACTGTGTTTGCTCGACATGCCGATGACCCAAGGTCCGAGATACAAATGAAAAGGCTGGGTATGGTGACCGGCTCTTCATCCAATACCGACAAGCTCGTTCATATGTAGTTTTGAAAAGGAGTGCCGCTGTTGTGCAAACCGGTTCGAAATGGGGTATTTGTGGACACTTGCGGCAACAACGATCTATTCGTCATCAGGTGGCATTTCATCGTCAATGTAGCGGACCAGAGATATCCGCATCTCTGTGGTGTCGTTGCCTCGAAGAACGTCACTGATGAAGTGTGCCTCAACCTGCATGTGGACCTGTACCTGCGTTAGCGCAAGACAGCTGATCGAAGTGTCGAGTACGTACCATCTCCAAGGCGCCGCGCAGCACACCAACCAGTATGTTCGAGAACCACAGCTCGTCCTGCGCACGGCCGTCGTCTGGCAACTCGACAAAGTCGGCAAGGGGGTTCTCGTCGAAGATAAGGGAGAATTGCTTGTTGTCGCTGGACCAGTTGGTGATCGTAGGTGTGATATTCAAGAAAATCTTGAAGCCAACCTGTACACGGATGAGCTGTGACTGCCACGACTGTGGTGGTGTGCCGACTACTCTACCTTTGAGATCATTTCTGCGACCTCGCGGAAGTTGGTGCAGGTGGGTGCGCTTGATTTGGCCAAGAAGTCCTCGATCAGTCGTATCCCAATATTGTAGCCCATCTTCTCTAGCTGTTTGTTGACTTCGGGGTAGTTGTATTCGTAGTCTTTACATAGTTGCGCAACAATGGTGCCGTATGTGAGGGTGACGAGCTCGGCGCTGACCTTGTCGACTCGAGTTCTGGGCCTGTCAGAACGATAAGAGCGAGGGGCTTCTGCGTTGGACTTACTTCCAGACTCTGGTAGATATTAGCACATGTCACAAGCCACTGCCATGGCATTCAAAGCTCACTCCTCGCCCAAACGGGCTGCTTTTGTCGACGACGCCATTCTCTCCGCACTCTGTGGTCTTCAGACTATCCCTCGGAGTCTCTACAGCTCTTTCAGGGGGCGAGGGGACCAAATGTGGGGTTAGCTTTGATCTAGAGCGTTGCGGTGGTGGGATGCCCGTGGTGGAGCGCATACCACCGCGAGCTAAGTCCGGTGTCGATCCTTGGCGGCAGGCGCGAACTTGACGAAAGTTTAGGCAAGAGCTACCCTGACGCAGGATTATATCTCGACACCCCACCAATTCCCAGATCGAGACGCAAACGAGCGCGCCCCAATCGAAATGTCGCAAGCAAAACGTCCTGCCAACGACGCGTTCGGCTCGAACCAACTCGTGAAGCGCGCAAAGTCAGACGCGAACCTCGACAGCACCGTGGTCGCCATTTCGAGTGGAACAGGGAAGAATGGTGCTCTCATACGTGCGGTATGTGCACGTCTATATCTTTGAAAAGCTTGCGCGCCGGCTGAACACGGTTTGGGCTGACAGGAGCTGTAGGGACCGCAAAGCGGTGCTCTGCAGTCGCCGGTCATGGAATTGACAGGTCATTCGGGGGAAGTCTTTGCAGCACGCTTTGACCCTACCGGTCGCTACATTGCTTCTGGATCCATGGATCGCTCCATCCGTCAGTAGGCCCGTCAAGGGGTGTCTCCTCTGCTAATAGATTTCAGTGCTTTGGCGAAGCTCCGGCGCATGCGAAAACTACGGTATTCTCAGTGGGCATAAGCAGGCAGTATTGGATCTCCACTGGTCGCGGGACTCGAAAGTGCTGTTCTCTGCGTCGGCAGACATGCACCTCGCGAGTTGGGACGTTGAGACTGGCGAAAGGATAAGAAGACATCCCGGACACGAAGAGGTCATCAATTGCATGGACGTGAGCAAGCGTGGCGAGGAGATGCTCGTCAGTGGCTCGGACGATGGTCATATTGGCGTAGGTGATAACTTGTGAGCTCCTGGGCATGCTGCTAACGAGGCTCACAGATTTGGGACACGAGGACCAAGGACGCGGTGACCTTTATTCCCACAGACTTCCCAATCACAGCGATATGCCTAGCGGAAGCTGGGAACGAGCTGTTCACAGGAGGCATCGACAACGACATCAAGGTCTGGGATCTACGAAAGCAGGCTGTCACATACACACTCATTGGTCACGCCGACACAGTGACCTCGCTACAACTCTCTCCCGACAATCAGACGCTGTTGTCCAACGCACACGACTCGACAGTCAGAACATGGGACGTAAGACCGTTTGCGCCTGCGGACCGCCGCATCATGACTTTCGACGGAGCACCGACCGGTCAGGAGCGCAATCTCCTGAAAGCAAGCTGGGATTCGAAAGGCGAGAAGATCGCAGCTGGCAGCGGAGATCAGAGTGTGGCCATCTGGGAATCGCGGACAGGTAAGCTTCTCAATAAGCTTCCTGGCCATCGTGGTGCCGTAAACGATGTGCGTTTCCACCCGTTGGGTGAACCACTATGTAAGTCTCAAACGTTTTCCTTGTTGCGCATCACATCATCTCCTCCATTCATCACTCGCCGCTTCTTGCGACGTGGAAGCCTAGGAAACCAAGCAGGACTCGCTTGTCAAAGCCAGCGACATCCCCAAGCTTTTCCAAGACCCTCAGAAACCCGCGCTTGAAGCGCGTGTATTCCGGGTGATCGCTTCGCTGGGCAGGAGGTTCTTCATTGCATCAACGTTTCAACGTCTCTGACCGCTTCGGTTCGAAGCATGAGGCTGATTTGGCAAATTTAGTGGTCTCCGCGTCGTCAGATCGCACTCTCATGGTCGGTGAGCTGGGCAGGTGAGCACGTGGACTCTGAATCACTTGGCTACCGACTTTGTAATAGAACCACCGCTATTCGCGTGGGGAAAGGACCGGAGTGACTGAAGCGGAGGATCAGCAGGCCTGCGCGCACGTCACAGAGGCGGTTTTCACGTTGACGTTGGATTCGCCAGTGCGACGCTGGGCCGAAGGATCTGGTCTTGGTCTCGGTCTCGATGAGGCTACGAGGACAGTAAGTGGCGGACGCGCCATGAGCGCGACCGAATAAGCTGCAGTGCAACAAAAACAGTGCAGTCAGGCAATGAATCAATAACAAGATCACCAAGCTCAAGGCTATTGTTTATGTAGTTTTGTTGTTCTGTGATTAATGTTGCACGACTGCGCTGGCAGCGCCAGTTCGAGGTTCGTCAGGGGCTACAGAACGATTGGCTGTGGTGATTTGTGTCTTTCTGCTGTTCGCTCACCGCTGGCCAACCACCTCACGTCCCCGCTGTTAATGCCTGAAAATCGCGACTTCGCGACCGTCTACTGGTGACAGCGAAGCCAAAAATTGCTGTTCTGATGTAGCTGTGTGCGCGAACCGGTTTTTGACATGGTGTAGATCTGCTGTCGTGGGGAGGCGTTTCACTTGTTGTTCCTGATACGCTGCCAGTCGCAGAAACGCCTGGCGTTCAATGCTCCCTCGACCTTAGGCGTCCTTGCTGCAGGGTGCAGCCCTCGGTACGACTTGGGTGCTCCTTCCTCCACATGTTATGCTTTCGTTCTCTTAACTCACAGTCATTGGCAGCCGTGCTGTTGTTTCGCTTCCCTCCATTTCGTACCTTCGTCTGGTCCACGATCTCTGGATAGCTATCCGCTATTTCTTCTTTTCGGGTGTACAGCGACCATCCGATAGACGCTTTCTTTGGTTTCGTTGTTGAGACTTTTGTTAAGATTCAGCCAACGGTTCTACCCTCATGGTAATGCAAGGCTCCCTATGAACTTGAGCGGGCTCCAGTCATACCTTCATCTCGCCTTTCATTCACCCCTGCTACTGTTCCTTTCCACAAAAGTGTACCTGCCTGGCCAGTAGTACCAACCATTCATTTACCATTGGACGAGCAATACGATAAACACAATCGACGTGTTGGACAACGAAGACGCGTCTGATATAAGAGACCCCACACGAAAATAAACATCCCCAACTCACGGACATCGAAGACTCCACATTTCCGTAAGGACAGCGCAATGTTTCGATCATCAATATCCATCTTTGGCATCAGGACTCCTCGACCTGAGCAAGATGTTGAGAATCCTCCAGTACCAGCCGTGCCCGTGGAGAACTCGCCCGCACCACAGCCTCAGTCACGATTCGCCCGGCTCTCTACCAATGCGAGGACAATAGTCGGCTCTTCAATCTACTCGCGGACGCCGGGACAGCCAGCATGGAAAACACCAAAGATGCCCTCACTAGGGTTTGGTCGCCGCCCCATGTCGGCCGACCTCGACACAGTCATTGACGAGTCGAACGGCTCACACTCACACCTAGCTTCTCACTCGGCCGCATCCTACGTCGGAGCAATCTCACAAGAAAGCATCCGGACGCCAGAGGCAGCATACAACCGTCACCCGGCAGATGTTCCACTGCCCCAGCACGATCCCTTCGTCGATCCCGAGGTTCAGGAGATCGCCGACGAGATCAATCACGGTCCACGACGACAAAGGAGGCGTAAGAGGAGAAGGCAGCACCGTGCTGATCACTGGAGGCGGAGAAAGGGCGGCGAGGGCAAGGAGAAGCCTTTCAATCGCGGCTCAGCGGCGCGTGGCAAGCTCATAGCTTGCACGATCTCCGGCTCCTTTCTCATCACAGTCCTCACTGCCTGTAAGCTCCAGCATAATAAACAGTATCCTGACATTTGGCTGACAATCATCTAGACCTCGGTATTGCCCTGACAAACAAAGACATTGGGCAAGAAATCCATATACTCTTCATCATGATCCTCCTTAGTATCACGATCTTCTTCTGCCACTCCCTCATCCGCCTCTGCATGCTCATGCTCAATCCGCCACGCAAAGTAGAGCGCCAAGCCGTCCCCAACCTCACCGCACCGGAGGGCTTCCAGCCCATTGTTCCCATTCCAGTGCGCCTCGCACGCGATGACGACATTGATTCTTCCGACAACGACCTTGAGCTCGAAGACCCCGAGAAAGAGAAACTACCCCCGCCACCACCGGCATATGGACTGTGGCGCAGCAGCGTTAGAGTAGACCCGAACCTACTGCATTGGCGGCGCGTCGAGGAAAACAGGGCCCAGTCCGCCATCTCCATGCCCCGAAGCAGAGACACGTCTGTCGTTGCGGCCTCGATGCACGATGCATCTGCTACTGAGCAAGTCGATGCTCCGCGGCCTCCGAGCTACATCAGCGAAGACGGTGTGAGCTACATCACCGAGGCTGCGCCTAGGAGCGTTGCGCCGCCCCAGGATGGTCCCGCACCTCCGCCTAGTGGTATCCACCCTGCGTGGCGGACAAGCTACGTTATGAGCGAGATTCGGCCGGGCGAAGTACCTTCGTCGATGGGCCGACGCTGATGAGTAGTTTTGTGTGCTGTTGCATGTTATATACTGTACTATTGCTTAGTCTTTGTTTGAGCGATGGAGTTTCGGAGCGAATCAACGAGCGAAGCGAGTCAAGTAGGAGAGCGAGTCAAGAAGCAAAGTGAACGGGTGGCTTCGAGAGAAACCACGATGTCATGAACATGTTTCAATCCCATGTGCCGAGGGGTGTTTGGAGATTGTGGGGATGTCGCAGGCATGTGTCAAGCGCAGGCCCGGCCCACCTGTGCCAGCAAACCCAAAAGGAATCACGACTCACTCTGATGAGTGAGCCAGGCCGGGGTAGTACTATATCATCAGCCAGCCTCCCGACGTTGCCGGGCAGGCAGGGCCTGACAGCATGGTTCGCATGAACGGCATGAATGGGCAATCTAATTTGGGACTCAAGGTTTGAGGATCTATGCAAATTCCGCTGGACGGAAGAAAAGTCGTGTATACCGAATAATACTTGTTTTTCTTCCCCCCAACAAATTCGCATTAGGATGGGTACTTTTCGCAATAAGCAAAAGTGAAATTATCATTGAAGAGTCATTATCTATTAGTCGTGTCATGAGTGTCGTCCTCTCGGCGCACAAGTAAATCAAACAAAGCGCGCGTGCTCTAATTATGTATCAATCGTGCCTAATCCATCGTCAGTCAGAACAGCGATTCTGTCATATGCATCATTCCACCGTATCCTCATCAAACCCTTTCCATCCCGTTCTCTTGCAGCCCGATCTTCTCTTTCTTCCCCTTAACCTCCTCATCTTTGTCGTCGTCATCCTGCCCAGGATTGGCAACCTCGTACTCGAGCATCTTGATGAACTTGTAGAACACCAGTGCTATGATAGCACCCAAACCAGGACCGACCCAGTAGATCCAGTGCTCGACGTCGAAAATGCCAGTGACGACGCAGGGACCGAAAGATCGTGCCGGGTTCAAAGATCCGCCAGTATAGTACACACCAACCAACTCTGCAACGAACAGAGCAAGACCGATTCCAATAGGCGCAATAAAGGTCGCTGTAGAAGTTAGCCACTGTCATACCAAAACATTATCAGAACCAACATACCCTTGTGTTTCTCCTTGGCCAGCATGAAAATCGTGAACACCAGCTCAGCCGTGAGCACCGCCTCGATGAACACGCCGCGGACCAGACTCGTTCCCGAACTCAACGTCGTCCGGACATTGAACGTCGTAGGGAACATAACACTAACCACATAACTACTAAAAATACTCCCTGCAACCTGCGCAACCAGCAGCAGCGACGCGCGAACCGGACTCATAGCCCGCGTAAGCATCATCGCAAACGTAACCGCCGGATTAAACAAGCCGCCACTGATGCGGAAGAAGATCCACACATTGACCATCAGACTGAACCCAAACACCACGCTGATGTACAGCAGCACAATGGGACTGAATCCCGTCGCCGCGCCCGTCGTCGTGTTCCCAACGCCCGCCCCGGATCCAATGTTGGCGACCTGCGTCCCGGCAAACGCAAAGAAGAGAAACATGGTTGTCCCCACGAACTCGCCGATGAACGCAACGAAGTGGTTCTTCGCGTTCGAGTTCATCCACATGGTCCACGGTAACCGCATCACCTCGGTCGTGCTGGGCGGTGAGCGAGGCGGCATGCGGCCGCCGCTTCCGCCGGCGGCGGCATAGAGACGCTTGCGCGGCGTGTCGTGGTCCGAGTCGTAGAGCCCGTACCCTTTGACGCCAGATGGCGAGTCATCTTCAGAGAAGCGTGAGGTAGGGGGCCCGTAGCGCTCGTAAGCAGCGGGTGGTCTGCGGTGCTGGCGGCTTGGACGGCGGCGGTATACACGCGGGTCGTCTTCTTCGTCTGAGTAGTCCTCCACGTAGGCAACTCTACTTCCTGGGGGGCGGGTTTCCCGGCGCGTGGTGCGCTTCTCGTAGCGGCGGTAGTAATCAATGTCATCTGCTGCGGCACGCTCGTGGTAATCTCGAGGATCAGAGAAGCCGCGGATTCTTTGCACGGCTGTGCTTTGTTGCGGAGCGGATGAGGTGGCAAGACCGAAGGTATCTGTTGGATCCATGGGGGATACAGGGGCAAGACTAGGGTCAATGTGCGCTTGGGATGGCAGTTGGAGGAGTTGTTTTCGAGATTCGCGAGAACTGTAATGACGCGGAGCAGAAGGGGACTCCATTGTAGTTCCGTCCTGGAGCTGCTGGCCGTAGTAGTGTGGTAATGTGTTGGAGGCAGCCATTGGTCCGTCAGAGTGATACTTCTTGCACTAAGCCTCTATGGCAATCCAAAAGCAATCAGAGTATAGGAGGAGGAATAGGAGATCAAAAGCAAAATTCGCTCGTCCTGTCGATTACTTCCAGATGAGACACTAGATCCACTGAATTTGGAAAGGAGACCTTGGGGTGTTTTGTGAACGGACTTCACGAGGGCCATGCAAAGGTGATATAGCCAACAGTTCAAACAGCAAATCAGACCCTGAGTAAGCTCTCCAACCCCCTCGTCATGTCTATTTCGACTCAATGTCATATCAACAGGGTTCCGATCTTGCGCCTTGAGCACAGGATTCGCCGATCTATGCAGCAAAGGGGATTTGAGCCTAGGTATCCGCACATCGAGGTCAAAGCTAAGATGACGATGACGTCTATCGGCGTTGCAAAGATTGTTACGGACGAACTATGAGGTGTCAAGACATGGTTGAATGCTGCGGGAAAGGCAAGCACAACCCAGGCGTTGAGATTGACAGCATGGAGACTGAATAGGGCCGAGATCGTGTAAGAACCAAAAGAGAAACCGCCAAATCGGGATGCAGCATTGCCTTGGAAGTTAAACCTGCAAATACAAGGACGTCGCTTGTACTTGAAGCGATTGCTAGGATCGTCAGGGTCCAGAGGCGCTAAAGGCTGGTATTCAACGTCACGAAAGAGCAGCATCCCTGCAATGCGGCTACGGTCAGACCCTAGTGCCTGTCACTGAGCAAAAGTAAAACAACTTGAAAAGGAACCACTCTGATGGGCCGACAATGACGAAGGTGGAGGTCGCGAGCCGTTCGTACACGCGTAGCCGACACGTTGCACCTATCGCCTTGTAGCCTCACAGTCCGCAAGCATCCGAGAACCGGTATGTAAAGATCGCAACGTTGGGATTGACGCACACCCGCATCCGCTTCATCCAAAGAGCGGATCGTTCCTATGTCGATCCCACTCGAGCCTCGATGAGATCGGACATTGCGGGTGAGGTTGCAGATAGGCCGAAGAAGGCGCCGTGAGAATTGTGTTAGGCGTGTTTCAATTGCCACCGCAGCCAGATCATCGCAAGAAGGGCTCGTTTTGAAAGCCTTTGCGAAAGAGCGACAATCTGAAGTCGAATAATGATGATGATTCGACGAGGCACATTCGTACTCGTTCGTGTTGAAAATTTAGAAACCACACGCGATGCCTGGATGCACTCCACGCTGCTCTAAGAATACGTCAAGACCTCCGGATCTGCATCTCGTATAGAAGATATGCTGCAAGAGCCGACCGCAGGGGTACTGCCTTACGTATGCAAGGAAGGGCGCATGGGAGCAATCTTAGCAATATGTGCCTCCTCAAACTTTTTCGACGGTGTGACCCAGATGATCAGGTTGATCCAGGTCCAGCTCTTTAGTAGCAAATGTTGTTACAATGGTCTCTCTTTCCCTTCTCTTCTCGGTCCGCATCTGCTGCCAGACCAGTAGCGCTGTCCAAATTGCCACTTGCGGGTGTCAGTGTTGGATCAGGGGAAAGCGGATTATCAGGGCGGTGAACTTACTTGCAATTGATACTGCAATCATCGCCCACATGCCACGTGTGAAGTATGGCGCGAAGTTTGCGCCGTAAAAGATGATCGACCACCATGCGTTAACAGCATTACTGCCCATGTTCATTGATGCAATGACCACAGCGCGCAAGCTGTCTTCTTCGTAACGAAGCACGTCGTTTGCCCACGCGAAGAAAGTAGCTTGACACGCGTAAACGCTGCCTGCCCAGTAGTACATGGCGAAATGTATGGTAGTGTTCTGTGGGTACGCAAGTATGAGTGCACTTGTAATGACACCAGTCAGGCCGATCCAATATCCGACTAAGAAACTATCAGCCACGTCTTGAGATGCGCATGATCAAATCTTACCAAGATAGCGCTTGCCGCCCATAAAGTCGGTGAGAGTCGCCCAGAAAATTGTCGAAACGATGCCAACCGCGGGAACACCAGTCGGGTAATTGTTTAACTGAGAAACGGTGTACTTTTTGCCGGTAGGGTGCGACTTCATGTACAAAGACAGAAGCGCATTCGTGCTGAATGATTCGGTTTCGCCTGCAAGGATCCAAAGGATGACGAAGAAGTACCAGTACCAGGTCGAGAAGCAATGCTTCAGGAAGTTCCAAGAGATAGGCGTGCGCTCCGAGACCTCTGGAACGCGCGAGATTGCGAGAGCCTTCTCTTCTGCACTCAGGTACGGGGCCTTGGTGTTCCTCGGTGTATCGGGAAACAGAAGGAAACCGTAGAGTGCGACAGGCAACGTGATGAGTCCATCGATGATAAAGAGCCACCGCCATCCTGACAGACCTTGCAGCCCGTCCATGCTGGAATGGATGCCAGTTTGGATGAAACCTCCGATCATAGTACCGGCAAGTCCAGATGCCGTGAAGATACCTGAGCGCTTGCCCAGCTCCTTCTCAGTGTACCAGGAGCCAAGGATGTAATGGGTTCCAACGAAGGTCGAGGATTCAAACATAGCCTGGAAGAAGCGGATTGCCATGATGTCCTGAGGTTTGTGCGCTGCAGCCGTCACCATCGTCAAACCCGCCCATGCTACCTGGATGAAGTCAGCTCAGGAATCTTCAGTCTTGAGATCGTACTCACCATGCATGCTGGGAAGAAATATCTAGGCTTGACATAGTACAAAGCGATGTTGCAAGGCACCTGCGCTACCGTATATCCAACGGTGAAGACAGTATTAATCTGGTTCAACTGATTGCCGTGGAAGTGCAACTCCTCTCTCATGCCCGAGACGTACGCGTTATTGAGGTTGGAGCGATCGAGGTAATTCAAAAAGTACATCAGGCAGCAAAAGGTGAGGATGAAGAAGTCGAGCTTCTGCACCAACTTGCGCTCGCCAGGCGCATTTTGATCACCCCGCAAGTATTGAACGAAGCCGTTTGCCATTGCAGCTGTTGTTGAAGGACTCCACCGCTGTTCGACGTCTGCTCTCGCTAGAGCTGCTGTTTGAGCTTTCCTTATATGGACCGGCACGACCGCCAAGGTGGAGGCAGACTTCGGTAAAGTTCACCCGCCTGTGAGCCACTAATCTACTGATAGACGCCAGGCACGAAATGTGAGAGATAGTAATGCGTGAAGCTGACTCGTGGCACGTTTAGGCGATACCAGCATCTTATCTTGTAACTGAACGCTGGCGATGCAACATCGGAGCTCCGGGTTCCTTCTTCTGGTCAGCTATCGTTATCGGAGGTCGTTGTAGAGGCAGAAACGCTGGATGAGGATCTCCAGAGAAGGTTAGACGGGGTCTTGCTCCACTACACCAGTGACCAAGTGCCAGGGCATGCAAGTCGAACTGATCAATGACAGCGCGCGGGGTTCGGATAGGCGATCGGCGTTGAGCCAGTCGGCAGCGAAAGTGGCGTTGTCGTCACAGATTATACCGAAAGGTGGGGAGCTCGCGCGCCGAAGAGCGCTTGACGCTGGTAGTCTCAACTGCTTACCTCCGAGGTCTACGCTCTTTAAGAAGCCCTGTAGAGCATCGCGACTTTGCTGTTGCTGTTAATTGTTGGTACCAAAGCGGTGTGTAACCATGTCTGAGCAAAATTGGGAAAAGATCGCCAAAGCGAAGCAAGCGGCTCTCGCGGAATCCATTCCGTCCGAGTATCGCATTCCAAAAGACCTCTTACCACCGGACTCGCAGCTCGACGTTACACCATGGCCCAAAACATCAGGCTGGTTTGCAGACAAAGAGCTGGAGATCACAGATAGCACAGCGTCGGAAATCCTGCAGAAGGTCGCGTCGAAAACATGGACTTCGGCAGAGGTTACGAAAGCCTTCTGTAAACGCGCAGCAGCAGGGCACCAGCTCCTGAACTGCTTGACAGACGTCTTCTTCGACGAAGCTGTCAAAAGTGCTGAGGCACTTGACGACCACCTCCAGCGGACCGGAAAGCTTGTAGGCCCTCTTCACGGCCTTCCCATCTCGCTCAAGGACAATTTCAACATCAAGGGCAAAGACAGCACCGTTGGCTTCACCTCCCTAGTCAACCAGCCCGCCGAGTACAATGCCACGCTCGTCGATATACTGCAGGAACTGGGCGCAGTACGGTACTGCAAGACCAATGTGCCTACCGCCATGATGATTGCCGAGTCCGTCAACAACACATTCGGTCGCACTGTCAACCCACTAAACCGCGCCCTTACTTCAGGCGGCTCGTCTGGCGGAGAGTCAGCACTGATTGCATTCGGAGGCAGTCCGCTGGGTATTGGCACAGACATCGGTGGTAGTCTACGCATTCCCGCCGCATGCACTGGCATCTTCACGCTTCGCCCGAGTCACGGCCGTTTCACAACGCAGAGATGTCGGTCAGGGCTTGCAGGGCAAGAGGCGGTTAAGAGTGTCAATGGGCCTATGGCAAGGACACTGGAGGACATCACATTGTATTCGAAAGCCGTTATTGACGCGAAGCCCTGGCTGGTCGACCCTACGATGCTGCCAATACCGTGGCAACCCGTCGAACCGAAGCAAAAGCTGAAGATTGCGGTTATGTGGAATGACAGGATATGCACACCGACACCGCCGGTGACGCGTGCACTGCAGGAAACAGTGCAGAAACTGAAAAGCGCTGGGCACGAACTCATTGATTGGGACCCCAGGGAGCTGCACTCCAAAGCACTCCAACTACTGGTAGAACCCCACCGCCACACTTCCTTCCAAAACTGACCGATACAGAGCCGCATGTTCGTCGCAGACGGCGGCAAGAGCGTCGCCGCGCTCCTAGCGCCCACCGCCGAGCCCTGGCGACCAGAAATGAAAATGTACGAAGACGCCGCAGAGCTCGGCACACACGACATGTGGAAGCTGCATCTCGAGCGGACCGAGCTTCAGCGCCAGTATCTTGAGCAATGGACGTCCTATGACGGGCTCGATGCCATACTGTGTAAGTCGCCCCTCAGATGCACCAGAGTCCTTGCTGATCCCAGCTAGGCCCAACAACACCGTACTCGAGCGTAAAGCATGGCGATTTGAAGTATGTCGGCTACACCGGCGTGTATAATGTTGTAGACTACTCTGCAGTTTCCTTCCCCAGCGGTGTCACCGTGGACAAGGATGTGGATACGCATGCGGCGGACTACAAGGCGCAGAGCGAATACTGCCAGGCTGCTCACGATAGCTATGATGCTGAGGCGGTGCACGGGATGCCAGTGAGCTTGCAGCTCGTTGCGAAGAGGCTCGAGGAAGAGAAGGTTTTGGCAATGATAGCGACTGTATTGCAGGCATTGTAGTGTCCCGTGGCAGCACTGGCAAATATGCGTACTGTGCAAGTCTTGTCAGCAGGACATGTCGTAGAAGGCTTTTTTGCCTGGTGCGGTCTTGTACAGCGCTTAGGTGAGGCGAAACCATCTACTCCAAGGAAGGTGCGCTCGCACACAGCACATGGTAAAACAATACAATCCGTCAAAATCCAGCTATCAGGGCTGTCATATCACCACTCTCACTCGTCCCCAACCAACGCACGACTCCCTCTCCAACTCTCAATTACAGGACAGTGATCTCGACGCAATTGAAGAACACAGATATATCGCAGCTTCCGAGCCAATGAATCTAGCACATCTCAACTAAACACCCATTAAATCCGCATCTCCATCCCTGCACGATGGATCGTAGCACTTCGGAGACGGTACAAGCTTTTTTGGGGGCCGTTTTGGCTTGCATGAACAGGGATACAACGGCGAATTCTCCCCGTGCCGCCTCGATTCCACGACCACTGATTAGCCACACCGATGCGTCCACGAGGGTGTGCGTCGAGGTAGTACACGATCTAGGCGTAGGTATGATGATATCAGTCGCCGACTTTCCATTCTGCACCCCTGAGGACGGCGCTTAGTATATCGTCTATCTCTCCACCCGAGCAGTCTGCCTCTCGACCCAAACCCAACTCACCACCACGCCGCAATGCCGCAATGTTTCTACAAATCCGGCGATCCAGCGCTAACCAAACCCGCGCCCTGCAATCTGACTGCCGTCGCGGAGGGCAGACACACAGCTTGCTGCGCATCGGATGAACTATGCATGAGCAACGGGCTCTGCCGCAACGCGACATCGACGCCGGAAACGAATTTCTTCTGGAGAGGTGGATGCACGGATCCCACGTTCCAGGACCCCGCGTGCCCGAACTACTGCGACCGTGTGTTGGCTCAATCCACGCGCTTGCTAGACGCATGCTGATTGATGTGTAGTCAAGAATCCGTGGGAGGATCAATTGGTGTGGCAGTGCGGCGGGGAGGAGTGGTGCTGTAATAACGGGGGTGCGGCGCCGGAGGAGCAGCGGTATAATAGGACGAATTTGACGTGCTGTACCATTTCGCAGTATACGTTCTCGGCGCCGAGTCCATCACTGGTTGCTACTGCGGTGTATCTGGGGGAGGTGTTCAGTGTGCCTAGTCTCAGTGCTTCAGCGATGCCAACAGCATCAGGAACGTCGAGCGCACCAGCTCAAAGCCTCGCTCCGAGCACGTCGTCAACACCACCAACAAGCACACCTGCCGCAACAACGACATCGACACCGTCCAAGTCTGGCGACTCGCCCGCTGCGATCGGCGCAGGCGTGGGCGTGGGCGTCGCAGCTGCTATCGTCATCGCTGCGATCGGCGCGTGGTGGTTGCGAAGGAGGAACCGGTCTCGCTCGCAGCAGGGCTTGCTCCCGAACGAACCAGCTGAACTTCTGGCAGCGGGGCAGAAGGTGGAAGCTCCTGTGGAGAAGTACCGGGCGGAGTTGATGTCGAATGCGAGGCCGCAGGAGTTGCATGGTGAGACGGTGCGATGGTAGGAGGAAGGGTGCTTCGTTGTAAGATTACTGGCGAATTAAAGATACATTTAGTCAGCCCAGAACGAGGGTTTTGGAGCTTCAGTCCATGTCCTGCTCAGTGTGGACGCCGCATTTGAAGATACCAAAGATTGGCTTTGGACGGTCTGTTGAAATGAAGCGTGACGGTCAACCGCAGTTGCACTTCGCCACCAGCTCTCCTATACATCGTCGAAAGCACCGTGAACATCTCCGCTTGCGTTCACTCAAACGCTGGTTCGCACTCAGACAGGAAGTTGTGCGTGGGTACGGGTAAAGGGTGCCCAGACGTTGCAAAGCAGGCTCCCTGTCGAGTTTGAGAGCGCTTGAGGCTGCGCTGGGGCCCAGCTCTTGCGGGACGGGCGGAGGAGATCATGGGAGACTGCAAGGTGCAGAGCTTCGAGCTGCGGTTGTCCCTCTTTCCTCAATAAGTTGGTGACGGGTGACCTCCCCAATCGACGACGAGAGCGATAAGGTAGTGCTGGCTTGTGCACTCGCCAAGCTTGAAGCACCGTGTGTTAACACACTCGCCGCAGTTGCACGTCTGCTTAAAAACAGCGAGGCCCTGGAGCTCTGCAATTCAAGCGGTCCTTGCGGGTGGTTCGAGTATGAGCATGCCAGGTCGAGATTTGATCTTCCCAGCCAGACCACAAGATCTCTCTCCACAAAGCCATCTCTTCACTTCTCCACTCACCCCCTCTCCCTCCCCCTCCCCCTCTCCTCCCACACCCCCCTCAAACTCGGCATCCCCCTCTCCACATACCCCGCCATCCCCCTCAACACCTTGTTCGGCGTGCGATGCGCATGCGGCGGCCTACGACTAACATCGCTCAACCCCGGCAGGGGCACAATCTTGGCCAGATCCTCCTGCGCCATGCTCTTCATGGGCACGAACTGCTTCCACAGCGGCTGGCGCTCGACGTAGTCTTGGTGCACGGCGCGCGAGCGGTCGAGCGTGACTTGGAACCAGCGTGTTGTTGTGAGTTTCGGGGGCGGAGGGGTGAAGGGCATGGGGGTGGAGGGGGGTGGAGGGGGGGAGGGGGCGGTTGTGGGGGTGCGGAGGAGGAGGGTGCTGGGGGAAGATAGGGTGGGGGGCTCGTGTGCGTGGGGAGGGGATGGGGGATCGTCTGAGAGCTCGGTGGTGTAGGGAGGTGTGGTGGAGGGTGATTCGCGTTCGAGGGAGAAGCGGATGGGGGAGGCGTTGAGGGCTTTTTGGGCGGCTTCGGGGGTGCGGTAGATTGCGAGCGCGACGTTGTCTGCGGGGTTGTGGTGCTCGTACTGTGTGGCTGTTAGCAGGGCGTTGTGGCAGCGGCAATGGGAGGACTGACGCGCAGGTGTTTGTATGTGTTGAGCTCGCCGAAGCGCTGCAGCACGCGGAAGATCTCGCGGCTTTGGGAGAGGTTGGCTGGGCGCGGCACGATGCGCACATGCACAGAGCGCGAGGGCAGGTGTGCTGCCACGTTACGGACGGACATGGCGGGGGTCGTCGAGCGTGGAGTGCACGAAGCGCGAGATGCTGAGGTGCAGCAAAAGTCCGAAAGTGGGTCAGCAAACTTACCGAAGGATCACGATCCTGGGGTGCGCGTATCACGTGGATCCGGGCAGCTGGGCCACGAAGAAACGTTCTTGCATGTAGATACGGGAGTGCGGTGCCAAAGGTGTTATTCGATAGCTACACAATAGGTGGTTGCGGCAGCCATGTGCTCGCACTATACTGAAAACGCCAGGCTCAACCCGTAGGGAGCATTAAAACCAACATGCCGCCAACGCCGTCGCAATGCTTGAAAATCACAATTGTAGCAGGCAAGACTCATGTGGTCTTGCGCCTTTCCTTCGTCTCTCGCGCGGTGCTCGACCGCTTGCGCATCCGGACATTCTTGTTGACACGTGCATTGTCGTTGTGGCGGTCCCCAGCACGGTACAGCGGCCGTGAAAACAGGGGCTCTGATACGCGTAGCGGACAATCATAGTCCATGTCGATGCCCTCGTCGTCTCCTGTTGCGACGGCCACTGATGCTGATGCTGAGCGAGCGGCTGTGTCGCTGACGTTGCACTGCTCCTCTTGCTGGATCATGCGCACCAGCCGCGAGATGTCACGGGCTTGAGACGAGCAGCATTGCAGACGCGAGTTGGTTTGTCGCTGCATGCGCATGATGGAGGCGGAGGCACGGCAGTAGGTGGGGCGAGGGGCCTGGGGATCCAGCTGTTCGGTGGAGAATGTGTCGTGCTCGCTGGGAGGCGTTGGGGGCGCGGCAGGGATGTGCTGCGACCGCGATGTGCTGATGAAGAGGTTCTGTCCGCCCATGAGTTGCGCCAAGTCGCCCATTGTGCAGGGCGGAGGCGTGGGTGGTCTGCTGTGGGGATGTTTGGGCGTTGTGGGCGTCGATGTGGGTGAGCAGTTCATGAGGGCTCGCTCGGCTTCATGGTCGGCCAGCGACGGCGAAGGTGCATCGAAGGAGAAATGGCGAAAGAGGGCAGCCATGGTGATGATGTGGTGTTTTAGCCCTTCTATATGTTGCAGTGCGGGTGGAATGTGATCGTCGAGGCAGTCGGAGAGATCAACATGCTGCCCTGCAGAGAGTGCGGAGGCGGCCATGGTAATAAGGCGAGCACTCCTGCAGCCAAGTGTGTCCGCGAATCTGGGCCCAACGGGCTATGACGCCCAAGCTCGGTTTCGTCCAATCACAAGCCATGCGCCACCATAGGGCCCGTCGAAGGATGTGGGGCATGTGGGGCCTCGGAGTGCTTCGACCCTCGATGTGTTTGCTCTGGCATCAATGGGGCCACGAATGCTGCTGAGCATCCAGGCAGTGCTGCATGAACGCAGCCCACACAGCGCACAGCGCACAGCATACAGCGTACAGCGTGCATCGCAGCGCAAGGCTGTATGCAGGGCACACAGCTGTATATTGCCTCACGGGCGAGGGGCAGCCTTCCACGCCCGATCCTACGCTGGCCACGCATCGCGCAGACGCTCGAGACGCTAGCCAGGTTGCATCCAGCTGCTGCAGATCTGGAGACTGTTCGCTCCTTCAACCGCCTCCCCACCAGTGCAACGAGCGAGGCCTTCAGGGAAAATCCCGCCGCAAGCAGCCATTCCACCTGGGCCGGCGGGGCGGGCCCCACATCCACCCAAACTTCAGCTTCCAGGCATCGTTATTCCCAGCCCTCAATCCGCAGCCCATCGCGGCCCTCCCAAGCTGCGCAGCTGGGAGACCCTGCCTGCCGTCTTCCGGATCGTCGCGCTGTTAGTGGCTGCACGACTCAGACTGACCTTTCCTGCGCGTGGCTCTTGACACTCGTCGAATAAACACACTGCATCTCGCTGATCCAGGCACTGCCAGCCCACACCTTGGGAACAGCAGCGCCATTTGCACCTGTCCTGTGAAACGGCCGCCCCGACCTTTGAAAACCACTCCATAGCACACCTGTTAAACCGCGCATCCCCTTTCCTATTCCCCGGGGCCAATCTCCTGGAGCGGCTCGTTCTGCTTTTGACCCTGGTCTGCGTCTTGGGTCGCATTACCGACGGACGTTGTACTCGAGCCGCAGTCTCATTTCGCTTCTCCTGTTTCCAAACGCAGTTCCGACATTGCGATCCACACGCTTCGTCCCAAAGGGCGAGACTGGCTGTTCTCCACGCGTGGCGCCCCTGCCTGTCAGCCACTGCACCGCGACTCGGCCTTTTCAATGTCTCACCTCGTGATTGGGCGCGCTTGCGCTGGCTGTCGTGTACGAGACCTTCTCTAGGGCTTCCACCAAACACTCTTCTGCAGCTTTGGCGAGCAGACGACGTCTTCTTTACGTTCTTCGTCGCGCCAGGCGTTCGCTGACGTGTCTAAATCCACCGAACCTTTCCGCGCGCTCAACATGCCCAACCAGGTTGGCGGAAAGCCGTTGGCGCCCAGTCCAGACCAAGAGTCGATGCATCGTAAAGAACGCACCACGGACCCAGCATCTGCCTCAGCGGGACGGCTGCATTGTGTCACCACACCTCCATCTTCGCATGCAGTGCTATAGTAAGACACCCTGCGTGAACCAGAGCATGCGCACGAGATATTGTAGATCCACAGACTCACCAATCACAACCCCCGCGCCCAAACCCAACTCGTCTTCCAGAAAACGGGACCGCCGCAGCCCACAAACCTCGTACCTGTCGGTCAAAGCGTCCCAGCTGAGCGAACTACCCAACGCCATCTACCTGTCCACACCACCAATCCCACCTCCACGCTCGCATCCCCCTGGCTGGGAGCTGAGCATACCCCACACCTTGGCGAGGAGACGGAGTGGAGACTTCAGCCGCTTCGTCTGGGTCGGGCTTGCCGAGTGCCTATCAACGCTGTGCAGATCATGTTCGCACTCAAATAGTAGCACTGTGTTTTGAGGAAGTGGCCGTCAATGCAGCGACTTTGAGATTGAAACAGAACCGGTGTTTCTTATCTATCGACTCGTGTCCGCGACTCGGAGCCGCCGATGAGGCTGTGAGTTATATCGCCACGTGATATTGAAACCTTGGATGTCTTACCACCGAGGGGGTCGATGATGCAAAATAGTAGAACGCCGTACGATCAGCTTTCAGCTACCCTACCACTCACACATAAGGGTCCTGTCTAGTAACATCACGCACATATCCATCCCGATACCAGATACAAATACCAAACCCACCTCATCATCCCCTCTCTCACAAAGACAAAGCAGACACACACCGCTTACACTCCCCCTACCACCTTCCAGATATGGCGGAAAGGTACGCGCTTTGGATCACCCACACCGGCTATTGCTTAGAACGTACCTTTCACTGGATAAGTTGCCCTTATAGTCGAGAAATACGCATATATCACTTCCTGAAAACGTCATCACTAAGGGTAAGAAGCTTCTACTACATTTTGACTTGCGTATGGAATGCGTTTGCATGCTTGCTTTTTGAATGGATATATTTCTCCACTCCAAGAGTATCATATTCTCCCGTATCCGCCAATATTCTATGCTCCGATTCCTCCAGTATAAAGTAATCTCGTCCTGATGATATGCTCCCTCCCGAGACCTTACCTGTTATGGAAGGACAGGGGTTTGTCTCTGCGCCGTCCAATCCTTACCAATCTACCAAATGCCAACGCTCCATTTCTTCCGGGCTAGGTAACACTTTTCGGGACTCCCAATTCGTAGTGATGGAGCGTAATCGGTCCATGGTCAACTTCAGTCCCAGAGCCTCATGTGCCGCAAGTTCGATCGAATGCGCAATGCGCTGCCATGCAAAACCATGGCCCGCGAAGTTTTCTACATTGGCATCATATGATGGGCATTCTGCACATGCGTATACAATCAGAAACGCATGGCATAATTCATGGAGGAAAGTGTTGAGTCGCGACATAGCGCGATCGTTCACCACGCTACCTCGAGGCGGCTTGTCATGCAGTTCCTCGACCAATAGCGGATTAAGGCGGACGCGCACGGCTTGGTCCTTCCCCCAACGATCGCTATCACCATATGCATCGTTATTGTAGTAGAAGGCGAACGAGATTTGTATCGTCCCCGGAAAGAACAATGCGTACAGCAGACGCAAGATGTACACATACTCTGTCTCCGAGACTCTGTGGCCGTCTGTCGCTCCAAGGCGATGCATCAAGCTGTCCTTCGAATGATTCATAAGGAGGCCCTGAAACTCCTTGAAAGCGTTGTATTGAAGTGGTGTCCTGTAGGCAAGCCTACGGCTTGCGAATGTCTCTACTGCGTCACTGAGCTGCATAGCGTTGTGTCGCAGTTCAGTTAGCATGGGAACTTCCACTACTCTGTCGTAATGGTTCTTCACACTGTCATTCCAGAAAATCGTATCGTGACAGCGTGAGCATTGAATCTTGCTCACATCGGGGGTGTCTTTTGCAGATCGTAGAGTCGAGAGGCGCTTCAAACGATGGACATTTTGCTGCACGACGTTCTGGAACTCCGCAACTGACTTTGGGTCATTTGTCGTCTTGCTCTGGTAGGTTGATTGGGTTCTCATTGTTTGAGATGCCATGAAAATGATCGTCGAAGTATGATGGAGAAACAGAGTACGATGCGTGATCTGGTTATAAATGATGCGACAGCAGAGTCTCTCGAGCCAGCGGATGGTAATGTATAGATTCGACCGACCCCATTGTACCTTACACCACTAATAGCTGAGATGTCTCGAATGGCTTCTCGCGAACCGTGGACACAGTTTCACTTCTCAACACCTGTCTCTGCCCTCAATTGTACGAGACATCAATCCTGTCACAGAGCGATCCTCCGAGCCCGGCAAATATCATGTCATCTTTCCTATAATATTTCACAATCCGCACTCTATCTCCTCCTAGTCAGAACTCTCGACCAGCGACTTCTGAATTCTGTACAAGGTATTATGTAAAAGATCAAAGACTGGATCTAATATGCTCCTCGTGTTAGATATGCTGAGCGAAGCGGAACAGAAGTGAGAACGGCCTCGTTGGATCAATGTCCCATGATGATCGAGCCAAACTCCATACGAACGTGGCGAGCAGTCTCATGTTCGTCTCTCACGAACCACGCAACTCCCATATCGCCATCTCTTCCAGATTTGACAGTTGCTCCATGTCATCCCAATGAACGCTGATGCCATCGAAGCGACCCAAGTCGACCCGCAGTCCAAAAGCGTTCAGTGCCGCGAACTCCACCCAACAGGCGATCCGCTGCCACGCGAATCCATGGCCTTCAAACTGATTCCGGCCGATCTCACTATCGTCACAAGCGGGGCAGGAATACAGAGATAGTATAGCGCAACATATCTCATGCAGTAGACTGCTGATCCTGCACATTGAAGCGGCGTTGAGTACATGTCTATACTGAGCTGGTGGCGAGAGCTTCGTACCGTAAAAGGTGGCGCTTAGACGAATGCGCGCGTACATTGACTCGCAGTGTTCATTAACGACGAAAGAATCTGCGTACGCCGATTCATCTTCCTCAGGGAAAAACTCGAATTTGAACCAAGGCTTGCACGGCAGAAAGATATCTGCGAGCACGTTCAGCAGATCACCGTACTCCGCTGGCTGCACTTCCCGCGCGTCCGGCGCGCCTAGCCGCCGAAGTAGACCTTCCTTCAGCCGCCGAGTCTGCTTGCCCGTGAGAGCCCGTTTCAGCTCAGCTGTGGCTTCCACGACCTCTGGTGTGTTGTACTGTAGGCTTCGCTCAAGATGCTCTCGCACCTCGTCGCTGATCTGGAATGCATTGTGGCTGTAGGGATGGAGCACGGGAACCTCGATCACAATGCCCTGCTTGTTGATGACCGGGCTTACGGTCAGTTGTCTGCGCGCGCACTCTTCGCACGGCTGGACAGGGCTCTTGTATGGAGCTTGGGAGCCGTCTGCTAATTCGTAAGTCTCCGCTACAAGTTCCTCGAGTTCCTGCACCGTGGATGGTGCCTCGCTACCATTTTCGGTGTCTGCTGTCTTGTTGCTAGCGTCAGTATCTGTTGTCTCGTTACCATTGTCTGTGTCTGTTGCCTCGTAACCATTCTCGGTGGCTGCTGACTTTTTGCCGGGCTGCTGCGAGGATCTACACTGGACAAGGCGACACATCTTGACAGCGATGAGACTTTCTACACTGTAACACGATCAACTAGTAGACTGAATAACTGTTGTTCTGCTTTGAATTTGTATGGGAACAGTATATATATCAACAAGATTGACAACATCCGACAAGCCTTTCACCAACAGTCTTCCCATGACCTCGGTGAAAAATGCTCGCTGTAGTCAGCTATCTCAGACAAACTGCCACTCGAAAGCTCTCGTATGAGGCAATAACTCCGTCAGGAAAGAGGGCAACCGATCTTATGAAAAGTCTCACGCAAAGCTTCTATTAAACAGCTGCGACTACGCCTCGCTCGTCACTTTCCGCGCCTGGTACTTGTATGGATGGCTTCGTCCGGTTGTATCAATAACACTTCTGGATTAGGCGGTATCCCAGTAAATCTGGTGGCTCAGTGGCTCACTGAGGGCTATGGATATCGAATCTGCATGTATTTTGAGGGGAGAGCGCTGGAAGTCCTAATGATAATAATTTGTGCTATTCTATGCTCACATTCTTGATGTCTTAGCCATACGGCTATTTTCCATTGCAAACGCAAAAATGGAGATTGAGGGATTCCGTTGAACGAGAATCACCGTATATCTACAGGAAAGACAGACTGAGAAAAAGTATCTTAGTGCTGAGATTGCTGTGCTTGCTAGCACTCCTTCGATTCGGACAAGCTACAAGTGGGACACTACGTTCAGGGTCAGACATTCGTGACCACTGCCGGAACATGCAAAATATACGTCCAGAAGTCTTTTCACTGACAGCCTTTTGGAAGATCAAAGTGAAAAGCGCGTTTCACCCATAGCTGTGTACCCATCTCAAGATATCTTTACGAGAACCATTCATCACTCGGAACAACCAACCCTCTCGTAAACATGTGTCGCGAAGCGACATATCAATGTAGCAACGTCTTCCATCAACCAGGAAGCAATGATATCGCCCAAGCGGATGCCCCTGCCACAATAGAGGCATTCATAGAGCTGGTAAGATACCACGATTGTGTCCAGACCTTCTCCATCGACGACGTCCGCCTCTCCATGACAAGTGCAGACTGCGAAACCTGCCATCGGAAGGCACTCAAGAGGGGCGCTCACGCTGACATGAAGCTCAACGACGCCGCCACGGTACAGTCCTTGATCGCACGCTACAAAGCCTATCCCGTCGCCGACAAAGTGCTTATCCACCTCCAGTTCAGCGCTACCTCGCCCACAGTCACCAAGGCAATATTCGAGCTCAAGCGCGCGTGCGAGGGACACAGGACTAGGAGACTCAGCGACAGCCTAATGGCTCGACTGGGGTCGCGAAATGCGCGGGCGTTCGAGCCCGACGAGTATCGAGCCCTGTTGAAGGTTCTTATAGAGATTTTCTTCCCCTGCGACCTGCCGTTCAACTTTGCCTTTCTTCCGGTTAATAATGCAGCACATCTAGGGGACTGCACGGCTCTGGTATGGGCTGAGGACAACGGCCAACGTGTTCGGTATGCACGGATTCGTCTCCATCCTGTGATTTACAGCGGTAGGTGTAGCAAGTTGCCGGCAAAGTTCCGTGTGTTGAACGCGGCCTCGGTGGATCGGCTTAGCACGTTGCTGCACGAGATCTGCCATGGCTTTCTAGAACTGTATACATGCCCTGAATGCTCACGAGCGGAAGTGTGTCAGTTCGAAGGTCATGGATTCGCATGGCAGCGGATTGCTTATTGGGTGGAAGCTTTTGCACGAGATAAGCTCGATTTACCGCTGAATCTAGGCCGCTTTGACAGTATCATGTGTCTTTGGGAAGATATGGAGATTTTGCCGAGTATGGAAGAGATAAAGCAGTGGGGCTTACGGTTTGATGAGAATGGATCATGGATCGATGAAGATCAATAATAGCTTGTTTGCTCGCTAGCGGGGTATTTTCATAGATAACAAGCAAAACGATCATCGCTGACCACTTAATGCAGCGCAGATGGCTCGCCCAAAAACAACTTCCTAAGTCCTGAACTCCATCTGCGCTTCGGCTTCTGCCTATCCTGTTCCTTTGCAGCGCTCTTAATTGATCTGAAGCTGCGGCTCGTCATGGGTTTCCTGCGCGGCTTGACCCTATCCTCCTTCTCGCTCTCCTCTGCAATGCCCAGTGCATCGACATTCTGCGGTGGGTTGTGGTGGTAGAAGCTGGTCCAGCGCCTGGGCTCCTTCATTGGTGATCCAGTGCTTGTGTTGGGGCGGTCTGAGAATGGCGTAGGCGGCGAGTATGTGTAGCTGCTGTGCCTGCTGCGAGCGGAGCCGAAGGAGAACGGACTCGGGCGAGTATTTGGTGTACCAGCGGTGGAAGGGCGAGCGCGAGTGGGCGTTTTTGGAGGCTGCAAGAAGTCCTCTGCGGCCCATTGAGTAGTAGATGGGCGACCAGATCGCTTCCTAAGCACCTGACGAGGACGTTGCCTGAAAGATTGTTAGTGGAAGAGAACTAGGGAGCAGTGTAGAGAAAACTTACGATCGTCCTCGCTTCTCCAACTCGTGAAGCTGATGCTCGCTCTCCTTGAGAATCCTCTTCAATTCGTCCCGCTCCTTACGCATGTCCTTCAACTTAATTGCCTGCTCGTCTCGTTGCATACGGATGCGTTCCACTTCTCTCGCCCACTCATCAAGATCCTCGGGTGATGAGCCTATACTAGCAACAGTCGATCTGCTTCCCTGGCTTCGGAGGCTGCGGCCGGTGCTACTGGGAATTGGGCTGAGGCTACGGTTCTTGGTTGGAGTGGCCCACTCAATATGATCCCTGATTCGCGATGGTGTGGCAGGCGCACTTGGGTCTGGTGAGCTCTGCCATTCTTCGAGAACCTCAAGGTGGCGGATCTTCTCTTGCAATGTCACCACAAGCTCCTCGAAGGCTTTCTTATCCTCACGAAGCTCCCGTACTTCTAGCTCTAGCGATGCAAAAGACGCGGCAAAATCGTGCTTGTTCTGTCGAAGCTCCGCAATTGTAGCATCCTTTGCATGCATCTCATTTCGCAGATGGCTGTTGCTGCGCTTGTGCGAATCGTCACTGGCTTGCCGCTCCTTCTGCAATTGGGCATCATGATCCCTTCTGAGTTTGTCGTACGCTGTATGAATCTCCTTGAGCCGCTGTTCACTTGAGGAAATGAGCTCCTGAAGAAAGCGCTCTTTGTCTTGTAACTCTTCAGTCACCTTCGCTTTGCCCTTGTTGAGGGTGCTCAACTGCTCTTCTTGGTCGTCAATATGGTGATGAAGATCTGAATTCTGGCTGATCAGGTCTTCGATTTCGTGCTCTCTCTCAGTAAGCCTACGCTTGTACTTCAACTTCGAATTTCGGGATTCTTCAAGCTTAGCTTCCGACTCTTGAACAAAGCTTTCCAGACGCTTCTCGCTCTCCTCGAACGCGGCTTCTGTCGAGGCCATGTCAGACTTGATCTTGCTCAAAAACTCCTCCAGTTTTGCGTTTGATTCGCGCACATTGGTCAGGTCGTCTTCGGCTGAGGCAAGACGCTGAAGAAGGTCGCTTTCGCTTGCCTCCAATTTGACGTTAGTCTCGCGCAGAATTTTGAACTGCTCGTCAGCTTCAACGCCCCTAGCGTCTTGCACGAGACTTTCAGAAACAGCAATGTCGAGCCGCATCTGGGTCGCCTGCAGGTCACGCTCGAGGTCGGTGTTGTGTTGCGACAATGCTGCGGAGTGATCCTCCAGCTTCGTGCATGAGTTTCGTTGCTGATCCAATTCCTTACAGATGCTCGCGAGTGCCAATCCAGACTCTTCGGCCTTAGTCTCCAGGTCTGCGATTTGGGACTGTTGTCGTTCCAGGTCTTCGCGGGCGTCAGTCAGCTGGGATGTCAGAGTCTCCCTCTGGGATTCGAGCTCAATCACGCGTGACTGCGAAGACGTCAACTCGCTGCGCAGGCTCTTGCCTTGTGCCATGGCGGTCTTGTGCTGTCGCTCGATGTCGTCGCATTCTGTGCGCAGAATAGACAGCTCCTCGTCGCTGGTCGAAAGCCTCGAAGCGAGATCAATCTTCTCCTTCTCCGTGACTTCGAGGTGCGAATGCACAGACTCCAACTCTGACTTGAGTCGTTGAGCTTGTTGGGACGCGTCCTGAAGCTGTTCCTTAATGTTGGCTTTTTCTTGTCGCACACAATCTAGCTCTTTCACGTTCTGAGCCAGCTCTGCATCGATGCTGGCCTTGTCTACTTCCAGCGTTCCAAGTCGAAGGGCTAGGCTGTCATGCTCCTTGGCGACCGTGCCGCTTTCGTGAAGAACACTTTGAAGCTGGGTCTCGAGCTGTGCTTTGGCGTGTCCGATGTTCTGTAAACCTTCATCCGCGACTGCAAGCTTCTCTTCGAGGGTCTGATTTCGCGACTCTAGATCGTCCAGTCGCGACTGGGTTGATGCAAGGTGTCGTTCGAGCTGTGCATGAGCTGTACTCATATCATCGAGGCGGCGTTCGGCACTGTGCTTGTCCTTTTGAATCAGCAAAAGCTCTTTATCCTTGCTCGAGAGCTGCGATAACAACCGGCCGTTCCGAGACTCTACGTCGCTCATAGCGGTCCGCGTCGAATACATATCTTTCTCGAAAGCTGCACTTGCAGCCAGAGCTGCAGTGAGTTTGCTTTCAGCTTCAGCCAGGCCCTTGCGAGACTCTGCCAGTTCTCGACTCGTATCGCTGAGCTTGACTTTCGTGTCATCTTGGAGTTGCTGAAGGGAGCCTAGATCGTCATGGAGGCTCTTCAGCTGCCTCTCAGCTGTGTCTTTAGCTTCTCGCAGGCTATGTGACTCCGCTGTGGCCGCTTGAAGCTTAGTTTCTAACTCGCTCTTAACCTGCAACAGGTTTTCGAACTCTGTCTGCGCAGTATGAAGTTGCTTGTCAGAGTCGCATTTGCTCTTCTGTAAAGCTGCGAAGCTCTTGTTTGCGGTGTCGAGCTTCAAGGCCAGATCAGCATTGTTTGCCATGCCCTCGACAAGACGCGTCTGCAGGACTTGTATGTCTTGCTGGAGCTTCGTCTTTGAACCGACCGCAGCAGCGAGATTCTCTTCACCTGCCGTCCTAGCTCTAATTAGCTCCTCTACTTCAGCTTCTACGATGGAGAGCTTTGTCTTGAGCCCCTGCTCTACATCGATTCTTGCGTGACGCAGTTCCGCCAGATCCTGAGCAGCGTTGGTTAGCTTGGTTGCCAGATCCGTGTTCTCTGAGGCGGTGTCCTCCAGTTGTGATCTGAGGTTGCTCAGCTCCTGCTCAAGTCCAGACTTGGTAGCCATCGATGCTGCAAGCTTGTTGTTCGTATCGAGACTGGCCTGGCAAAGTTCTTGAATCTCGCCATCTGTACTAGCCAGCTTCAAAGTCAACGCCGACGTTTCTTTTTCCAGTGCATCAATGCGTGATCGAGACACGTCAAGTTCCTTTGCAAGAGACTCTTTGGATCTCAATGCGTTGCCGAGACTCTCATCTACACCTGTTTTGGCACATCGAAGAGCTTCCAACTCCTCTCCGGCGCCAACAAGCCTTGCATCAAGCCCAGACTTCTCCGACTCGAGCTCGCCCATGCGCGACTGCATTACTGTAAGCGCTTCCTCGAGCGCCGTGTTGGAGAGTGTCAAGGCGCGCAGCTGCTTTTCAATATCTGCATTGTGTTCTCGTGCAGCTTTTAGTTGTGTTTCCAGATCCGCATTCGCTTTAGTCGACCTCTCGAGCTCACGCTCTACAGAAGCTTTGCTGCGACGGATGCCAGCGAGCTCTTCTTCGACTGTTGATAACTTTCCGCTGAGGGATTGCACTTCAGCTTCGCTGTCGACAAGTCGAACCTTCGTCGCTTGTAGCTCGCCTGCAAGCTCAGTGTTGGTAGTTTGCAAGGTAGCATATCCATCTTCGGCTTCTTCCTTAGCTTGGCGAAGTTGAGCAAGTGTCTCTTGCAAGGCAGCAAGCTCTGCTTGACAATCAATTACGACTTGATCGGCCTCACTCAGCTTCGACTGCACCGAGCCTAATTGACGTTCCAAGCTTGTAGTCTTGACATTGAGGTCTTTGACTTTGGCTTCGACCTCCTCTCTGGCTTTCAATGCGTCGTTCATCTCGTTGCGCAAGTCAGTGATCTTGACACCAGACGCTTCGCCATCCATCTGCACGATGCGCAGACGCTCATCCACCTTCGCCTTGGCCTCGCGGCTATCTTTGAGTGCCGCTTCCAGCTCCGATGCAAGGTTCTTTAGGGTCTTGCTTTCCTTCCGCGCACGCTCAAGGCGGCTCTCGACTTCGGACTTAGAGGTCTGGTTTGAGCTCAAGTCTTTCCCAAGCTGTTCCGCATTCGCCTTCGCCGCCTGACACTCGCGCTCCACATCGTGCATGCGCTCCTGAACGCTGTCATGCTGTCTCTGCAAGTCTGCCTTTGACGTCTGAACCACCTTCAATCGTAGCTCAGTCTCACTCTTGGACCTCTGAGCTTGTTGCAGCTCTTCATATAACGACGATTTCAATCGTTCGGACGCCGACAAGAGCCCTTTTAGCGCCGAAACCGAAGCTTCCATCTCACGAAGCTGTGCGTTGCTGTTATCGAGATCATCGTTCAATCGAGCTTCAGCTTCAGCCTTTGCTCCACGACTCTCCCGGAGTTCGGCTTCGAGAGCAGCAGCCCGAGGTTCCGAGACAGCGAGCTTATCTTTGAGCTGAGCTTTCTCTGCTTCGTTGCCTCGGAGCGCGACCATACTCTCCTCCATTTCATCAGACAGCTGTAAGGACAACTGTTGAGTAGACCTCAACTGGGCTTCAAGGTCCGCCTTGGCGTTCATGAGAATCGTAAGCCTCTCTTGCTTTTCCGAGTCCATCCGTTCCAAAGAGCGATTTTTCTCCTTAAAGACCTGCAAGCTCGACTCGAGAGTGCTGTGCTTCTTGCGCAATTGCTGAAGTTCTGCATGAAGCTGCGACTTAGCTGTCGTCTCTTGGTGAAGGCTTTGTCCTAGGGCGCGGAGCTTGGCTTGAGTTTGAGTGTCGATCTGCTCAAGTTGTTCGATGCGTTCACGGGCTGTTTCTAGATCTGTCTCAAGGTTCTCATACGACGAGTAGAGTGTGTCGAGCTCGGATTGAAGCTTCTCCCTTTCGCCAAGCTCCGCTTGATAGTTCTCATTCAACACACGGAAGTCGTTCTCGAGCTTGCGTCTGACACCACGAACTTCATCTAGCTCTTGCGCCAGACTGCTGCGCTCTCTGGTCTCGTTATCGTATTGTGACTGCAAGGATGACATCTCGCTTCGCAGCACAGTCAGGGCTTCCTCAGAGTTCCTCTTGTTGGTTGTTGCTTCGTCCACCTGATCGCGGAAAGCTGAGACAACATCATCGCTTACTTTGATCTTCTTCTCGTTCCGTGCAATGGTCGCCTCGTATCCAAAAATCTTCTGCTCCAGGAGCTGTACATAATGAACGCCCCTGTCGAGGCGTTTCTGTGCGTCAGCGTGAGCCGCGTCCTTCGCGCTTAGGCGGTGTCGAAGGTCCTCCTCCTGCCGCTCGGATTTCTCAAGCTTGCATTGCAATCCATGCAAGCTAGTCTCTAGAGAGGATATAGTCTTCTCCAGTTCTTCCTGGCGGTTGTCCCCTGCATCCAATCGTTGTTCTAATGCGGCCTTCTCATGCTCAAGAATTTCGAGCACTCCCAGCTCCTTCGCGTTGCTCTGTTCTAGATCTGCTATCTCCTTGTCTTTTGCTTGTAGCTCTTGTTTCAAAGTCCTCTCCGAAGCTCTTAATGCTGTGAGCTGCTGTTGTGCAGCTTCCAGCGTCTTCGTGACGCTGGCCTTCGAGCTTTCCAGCTCTTCAATTTGTACCTTGTGAGAACGCACTTTCTCTGTGAGCTCATCCTTTGCGGACTGCAGCAGTCGCCCATCCTCCCTGCTCTTCACACATTCTGCCTGCAATGCAGCGATACGGTTGCGACAGGCAGCGAGAGCCTGATCAGAGTCGCGCTTGGCCTTGATCAAACGGCTGTCTGAGGTACGGATGTCGGCATTATGGCTCGGTTCAGGAACGAGCTCCCAGTCCGTATCGTGCCAGTCCGAGGAAGCCGGGCAAGTCGGCGTTCTGGGTTGTTGGAGCGGACTTTCGTTAAGGTTTGCGAGCCGAGTCGGCGGCGATGGTGGAGGAGAGAGTGGACTTGGGAGACGGCGGTGTTGCGTTTGTGGTTTGGGATTGGCGTCTACGGGTAGGATTAGCAGAATCTTGAATTATCAGCAGCGAGGTACTTGCATTGAAGAGTCAACATGGAAGCCTTTTCCAAAGCTTCCAATATCTCTTTGTTCCTGCCCTCCTCGATACGCAGCGAACGCTTCAGTTCTTCGACCCTCTTCTCCGCATCCTTACCGTCAAGGTAATGGCTTTTCCTGCTTCTGACTAGGTTGCGAGCACTCGTTGCAATCTGCTTTTCCTTCACAGATATATTGACGGCCATGCGGAATGCCATACGACGCAGAGAAGCTACTGACTGCTTTGCCTCGGCGCCGGCGATCTGATGTGCTTTGAGCTCCGCACGTAGATTGTTGCGTTGGTTCTTAATATAGGACAAGTGCGCCCAATTGCTGATCGGGGTGAGCTTGTCCTCGTTCTTGGAGCTTGACGCGTGACCATCTGGAGTGCTGACCCCGTCGAGCGTCTGCGACTGTGAGCCCCAATGGTCGAGCATAAAGCTGCTTTCCATAGACGATGTCGATCTCTCCATCGGTGTCGTCCCAGCCGGTCGCTGCCTTGACTTGGACCGGTCTCGTTTGTTCATTTTGACCGGGAGGATGTTCTCCAACCCAAGACCGGCGAGTATGGTAGAAGGGCGGTCCTCCTCCTGAGCGCTGGATTTGGACGCCATGACGGGCGGTTGGTTCACGGGTTCATAGGTAGTCCGGCAATTGTCTACCGTCCTGAGAAGTCCGAGGTCTGGAAACGTGTGCCAATCAGGGCTGCCACGCGACAAGAACAATGGGTGGTTGGGTGATGTGGATCCACTGCCAACAAGTGCTCGTAATATTTAGGGTTGAATGTTGACGTGTGGTATGATGTATGGTGAAAGGCGCCGAAGTCTCGAAAAACAATCGCAGAATTGGCGAGGTAAGAATAGCGCTCAAACACGAAGGAAACGTCGGATGCTGACTAGCAACAATTGTGAGGTAAAAGCAGGCTGCGATAGGAAAACACTCAAGGAGGGGTCGTGAACAGCAGGCGTCTGGGCACACGACCGCAGACTTGATTGCTGCGCAACGGCTAGTTGTCGTGCGGGAGACGAGCACTAAGCGGTTAGAGTGCGGCTGCCGTCATTGAAGAAGAAAGTTCGATGCGCGTGTCAAGCGATCAGGAGAACGACTCCGCGTTGACGAACGACATGGTCCCTGCGGTGCAAGCGATGGAGCCACTTTCCGGGGCATGGATGGGTCCTGTTCACCTGGGCAAACTTCTCTCGTGATGTGGATCGAGGGTGGAGTGTTGCTGCGCTAATGCCAGCCACAAACATCAACGTCATCCGGCTTGTTTTCGAGGAACCTTGATGTAGTTTTCTTTGACACAGACAGTGTGCAGGCTTACTGAGCAGTATCTTTGCAATCTGCCATACGTTCCGAGGGACCCGGGAACGTTTGAGCTGACTCTCTGCAACTCTCCACGCAACAAAAGGCAATGCGCAAATTGCAGCATCCCGAGTCTCGGTGCTCGGCTGGGTTTGCTCGAATCCCATTGCGCTAACCGCGAATGCTCCATCCCAGCTGCGATCTCGAGATCGCCAGGGTTTGTAGACGAGCGCCCCAGATCTAGAGGCCACACTGCGCCTGTGAGCGCAACATAAAACACCAAACCTTGAGGGGCAACGACTTGGTCTCTCGCTACGCGTGCAAAGCAAATGGTGCTCAACGCTCACGTCGCTGTTGCCGCAATGTCGATCGCCATCAGCCTTCTCAAACGAGAGCACTGTCCAGAGAGAGGATTGTCGCAATTAATTGACCACGGTCGACGCCGTATCGCAGGATAGCAAGCATGCAATGCCCCGGATATGCCGCGTACTGGCAAGGTTGCACGGTCAAGGTTGTGCCTGCTAACAAAGGAAGATCGTTCCTCGCTGACGACGCGGTTGACGCAGCGCTCCCAGCTCCCCACTCTTACGCACTGGCGCCGATGTATTGATGTCTTGCTTGGCCCAACTCACTGATGTTTACCTTCCACAGACCGTTGCACCTTGTGACCCTTGAACGACAAACGCAACAATGACGAGAGCGATTCTTCGTAGCACAGCCCCTCACACGACCGTTCCACTTTCCAGAACATAGCAAGAGAACGAGCAACACTTTACATTCTGGAGCACCGCTTCCAGGAATGCCGCAAGCGCGTGCCTCTTCCATCATGATGTCTTTGGCATGGTGCAAGGACGCCGCCACGCGACTGCAAGGGCTGCAGAGAATTGGTAGCACAAGAAAAAGACACCTGAGCGCACCTGGACTTGAATCGTGGCAGCATAGCGAGCAAAATCCGTGGCATAATCGTGTCGTCTCCCACTGACTGTTCCAGACAAAGAGTGCATCGATCCAGTCGTGAACCATGGAACCAGCCCAGCAGAAACGTCAGCAGCTCCACCACTTCACAATATTAGTCGAGCACGTCGTTCTTCGGCTGCGACGTGATGTTGTGCATTCCCACCAGTCAACAACAAACAACGTCAGGACCTCGCTGAGGCGGACGCTTTCAAGACCGTTCAAGGACAAACGGGAGCCTTCGAAGGAACGGAGCCTCGAGAAAAAGCCTGCAATCAGTACGGATGAGCCTCAAATATCCTCGACTCGGGGCAAACATCTGAAAGCTACACCCAAGTTGTCGCGCGAGATCATGACAAACAATTTGAACCAAGTCGAGGACTATGTGCGCCGCACAAGCGTTCGTGTACAGTATCTGGAGGGTCTCATCGGACTAGAACACTCGACAATCGGTCAAGTTACTGAAATTAAGAGGCAATTGAAAACGGCGCACAGGAATCTGGAGAAGCTGCACTTCGAAAGGTGTCCACTGCTGGGCAGCGATGTCAACACGTGGGTTTTGGGCGCCATGCGACTTGCATGGCAAGCGTATCGACGGATGGTGAAGCTAGAAGAGAAGCTCAGGAGCCTTCCAGTAAGCCTTTCTGACAGCGACGATTGGATTGGCAACCACGAGAAGGAATCACCAGTGATGATTGGGATTGAGATGGAGCCAGAGAAAAAGCAATTGAACGTGGATACTATGGCTGGTGCTGAAGAGGAAGCTCAGGTGCAACGAGTGCAGCCTGTCACGTATGTTCCGACCGGGGCCAAAGGTGCTAGATTGAGCGCGCACATACCGAAAGCGATCACGATTCCCATGAAGGAGAGGCCGTTGCGACATACGGAGACATATCGAATGTCAGGGGCTTTGCCATCAACAGAAAGATTGCCCACGAATCCTTATCCAACACGAGCGTCATCCGAAGTCATAGCCATGACATCGCCTCGCAGGCTTCCTCGATTAGTAATGCATGGTCAGGGAACAATGGACGATTTTCGTTATGACGGAGCCTACGACAGCGACGATATTCTCTACGATACTCGAGTACGTCGTCATAGAGCTGAACAGAGGAAGCAATGGTCGGCCGTTGAGGAGCTTGATCCAGTCGAAGCTACACTACCGAAGGCTGAGGTCGAAGCCCGCCTTTGGGAAGAGGAGGAGGAGCAAGCACACATCCTTATTGAACCGGACAGACAGCGACAGGGCAGCTGTGATGGTGCTCTGGTGACAGATCTAGTGATGAATGGTATTCTCAACCAGGGCTACATTCTACCGTACCTCCATCACATCAAGCACCACGAATTACGAGCGCTCAAGCGATGGCTAGTGCACCATGGCTATGTTACGAGGTCTTCTGGAATTGGCCGTATGGAGAAGGTGCTGCACTGCATCGAACTTTTACAAACAGGCAATCGCTACGAGACCATCGCGACCATCTTCTCACGGACACCGCGACAGGTGGAGAGCTCCTGCCACGAAGTCATGGATGGCCTCTTAGAGCTACACGGCTTTACCATGATCAAGGCCCGCGATCAAGAAATGTACACGACTCTCTGGGGTATCTGGTGCAGAAAGTATGGAAATCCGCAGAATCGTGACTTCCTCGCCGAATACTACTACGGCTATCATTGGACGGATATAGGCAAGGTCATGGTGACGTTGAACCTCTACATTGGCAGATGGCGCGAGCAAGGAAAGTTTTCGCTCGAGGGACCGTCGCTCAACTGGGGCAAGTTCTTCGATGCGGATGGAACAGGCCGATTCCCAAGAATGGATCAGCCCTTGTGGTTGCAATACAGCGCTATCAGCACCGTCTCGAGCGACAGCACCAACAACGAGAGCGAAGAAGAGGACTACGAATATGACGACGACAGCTCGCTCTACAGCGGTGGCGCAGTTCAAACAATCTGAAGCAATGTCACTGGCATGTATCGAGCAGAATCCGGGGCAAAGCGTTTCAGATACGCTTTGAGTCCCAAAGTGGCAGCTGAACTCTTTCGGTATCTTCAAACAGCCACTGTGCAGGCCGCAATACGCCAAGTCCGGCAGCGCGCACAAGGATGCAGCACCTACTGTCAGTAGACGTCGCAGGCACCTCCACGTTGGACGCTCGCGTGCCCGCTGTGTTTCCATCTCGAGACGGACGGTCTGCTCCAGCAAGGGCACCGGTGTTGCAAGGCGGCGCTTCCGCGATAACAGAAAAGAGGGATGTGGCGCACGAATTGGCTGCCCAGGAGCACGGCCGAGGCTGGCGGTTTCATGATGGCTTGGCTCTTCCGCCTGGTGCAAGCCCGTCCCGCGCCCTGCATGCAAGCCGCTTGGTCGCGCAGGCGGTTGCGAGCGGCCCTGAGGCTGGCTCAAGGCCAATCACTGACCATTCGAGCAATCCCAGGGCTGAGACCAGCGCCACGATTGCAATCATCGACTGCAATGCGCGGCTACAAGGTGCTGCAGTGTTCATGCTCAAGATTCTTGAGTGATCGACATTGGCTGGCTGCATCGCCGGTTCTCATTGGTCCATAATGGGCACGGCATTCCTGCACCTTGCACTAGCTCCCCTGAGTGTAATCTCTTGCAGTCAATCTGCGCCTCTCTTTCACCACCGAACTTCAAAACACTCCCTTGCCGCTCCCTTGGGCACATCTTTCCCTCGTTCCCTTTCTCCTTTTGAGAATCCACTCTTTCACCAACACGTCATTCCTTTTGCTCTTGCGACTGCGCGTCTGGTCTACGCGCAAACACACTCCTTCGAACCTCGATATTTGAGCAGCGAATCTACAACTACACCAACACGATGAAGTCGTTCACACTTCCCACAATCGCATTCCTTGCGAGTGTGCTTCCCACATCGTGGGCGCAGACCCACACCGCCTGCAACCCTCTAAACACAACCGGATGTCCTGATATGGAAGCCCTTGGTGGTAATGCGACCTTCTATTGGAACAAGACCGGCATTCCCACTGGCGGCAAGGTCTGGGAGAAGCAGAACCAGGGCAGCATCGAGTGGAGTGAGGATGCTCAGGGCGGTGGCGCAACATTCACCATTGAACGTTCTGGTGACTCCCCTATGGTCCAGTCCAAGTTCTATATGTTATTCGGCCGCTTTGAGGTTGTCATGAAGGCTGCCTCCGGTATGGGCATCGTCTCATCGGCCATCCTGCAGTCCGAGGCTCTCGACGAAATCGACTGGGAGTTCCTCGGCACAAACACGAAGCAATGTCTTACCAACTACTTCGGCAAGGGCAACACCAGCTCTTACGATCGCGGTAAAGACTTCGAAATGTCTGCTCCACAAGACGACTACCACAATTACACCATCGACTGGACCAAGGATCGCATTCAGTGGTGGCTCGATGGCAAGATGCTGCGGGAGCTTCTTCCGGCCGATGCCCTCAATGGCAAGAACTACCCCCAGACTCCTATGAACATTCGCCTGGGTGTCTGGGCCGGCGGTGACGTCGCTAACAACGACCCCGGTGTTGTGGAGTGGGCTGGAGGTAAGACGGACTTCAAGGACGGGCCTTTCACCATGAAGGTGCAGGCCATCTATGCCGAGGACTATACGAAGGGTGAGAAGTACAGCTGGGCGGACATGGACTCGAGCGGTTCGTGGGAGAAGGTCAAGGTCATCAAGTGAGTCACGTCCAGTTTATGATATTGACGAAGCACTCGCTAATATAATGCAGCCCTGAGCAGAAGTCCGCAGTTCTGAAGGAGATCCAAGACCCGTCCGGCGTGCGCAACAACTGGAAAGCTCTGTCTGCAGGTGCTAAGAGCGGTATCATCATCGGCGCTCTTTCTGTCTTCGGTATCCTGGTCTGTCTCCTCATCTTCTGCTGCATCAAGCAGCGCCGTGCGGGAAAGCGTGAGCACGCCGCCCTGCTCGCAGGCGAGCAGAAGGAGGCTGCCGAACTCGAGGAGTACAAGCGACAGATGAAGGGCGGCAAGTTTGGCTTCGGCAACAACGTCAACCAGGTGTAGACAATCCACGGTGCTCAGTGGACACATGGAAGGCCCCAGGGTCTTCGTGTGTCGATAGTGCCAGCCACATTAAGCGATCTTTGTTTCAGTAGCCGGCCAACACCATGGCGGAGTCGTTGGCGCAGGTGTGCGTAGATGTTCATGTCACTGTCACGATCGATTTCCCTTTCTGCGTTTCCTATTGCAAATCATATACCCTTGCTTTCTTGTACTCAGACCAAGGCTATAGCTGATTACCTAGTTCGACAGTATACGGCTTGATGCCTATAATATCATCATTGTCCAAGCCACGTGAACAGGTCCGTCCTCAGGGACGTCTGATCGACAGGAGATGATGCCTATGACGTCGCAGCATTAGCGGTGTATCTGGAAAAAACAATCGCTCCTTTCCTGCTAAGTAGGCGCACTGTGATACGATCAATGCTAGAGTCCATCTGCATACTCCACATTGTATACCTTCGTGCACGCGCTGCTGCGCGAATTGCCTGTTGCCCGTTATGGACTCTTCTGCGGACATGGCACGTTTGGAAGCGAAGTCATCGTCATCGGCCAAAGCCACACTGCGGCATTGTTCCGTCCTCGAGGGCGGCAGACGTTACAGTCTGGGGCGATGCAGTAATTAAACGAACGCTTGCTCTCGGAGAACTATCGGTAAAAGCAAATTTTGGTGGTCTATATATCTCTTGCACTATTTGAAGCCACCATGCTGATTGGTGCTGTGCTTTCCAAGGTTCCGCTGTTTGCTTTCGTCACATGCGAGCTGGCCAAAGAGGCTCCCCCACACCCCAGATTGCGGCTCCAATCGGCAAAAGCTGACCTGCCTCGGCTGAACATAACCTACGACTTGTCCTCCTCTTCTCTTCTTTCCGTATTTTGGGTCCTGGAAGGAACACTGTACAATACACAACCATGTCTTCAATTGCAAGAACACTCAGGCCGCTGGCCCGCGCAGCCACGGCATCGTCCCGCCGCTCCCTCCGCCCTGCTGTCGCACGCGCCACTCCGCAGTATGCCATGTCTCCAGCTCTCAGCTGGCATGAATGATCAATGCTGATATTTGCAGAGTACGGTGCCTCTCCTCTACAGCTTCCCGCCGCGATGCTGCTGTCGACATCACCGATATTCCCCCAACGCCCATCACACATTTGTCCGAGACCGAAGCCATGATGGGCGAAGCCGTCGCCAAGTTCGCCTCGGAAGTCATCCTGCCCAAGGCCCGCGAGATGGACGAGGCAGAATCCATGGACCCGGCGGTAGTCGAGCAGCTGTTCGAGCAAGGGCTGATGGGCATCGAGATTCCTGAGGAGTATGGCGGCTCAGGGATGAACTTCACGAGCGCCATCATCGCCATCGAGGAGCTCGCGCGCGTCGACCCCAGCGTCAGCGTCATGTGCGATGTGCACAACACGCTCGTCAACACAGCCATCCTCAAATGGGGCTCCGAATCCATCAAGAAAAAATACCTGCCCAAGCTCGCCACCAACACCGTCGGGTCCTTCTGCCTGTCTGAGCCCGTCAGTGGCTCTGATGCGTTCGCGCTCGCGACCAAGGTCGTCAAGACAGACGCCGGGTACAAGATCAGCGGCAGCAAGATGTGGATCACCAACAGCATCGAAGCCAACTTCTTCATTGTGTTTGCCAACTTGGCGCCCGAGAAGAAGTACAAGGGCATCACAGCGTTCATCGTCGAGAAGGGCACAAAGGGCTTCAGCATCGCCAAAAAGGAGAAGAAGCTCGGCATCAAGGCATCCAGCACATGCGTCATCAACTTCGACGACGTCGAAATCCCACGCGAGAATCTGCTCGGCGAGGAGGGCCAGGGGTACAAGTACGCCATCGGCCTTTTGAACGAAGGCCGAATTGGCATCGCAGCGCAGATGACCGGTCTGGCGCTAGGCGCGTTCGAGAACGCTGCTGGGTACGCATTCCATCACCCTCCTCCCATTTCCAAACCCACAATCCACTAACACCCCGTCAGATACGCCTGGAATGACCGCAAGCAATTCGGCCAACTCATCGGCGAGTTCCAGGGCATGCAGCACCAGTTCGCACAAGCCTGGGTCGAGATCAGCGCCGCGCGCGCCCTCGTCTACAATGCCGCTCGCAAGAAGGAGGCCGGCGAGGACTTCGTCATGGATGCTGCCATGGCCAAGCTGTACGCTTCCCAGGTCGCAGGGAAGGTGTCTGGGCAGGCGGTGGAGTGGATGGGCGGCATGGGGTTCGTGAGGGAGGGACTGGCGGAGAAGTACTTTAGGGACTCGAAGATTGGCGCGATTTATGAGGGTACGTCGAATATTCAGTTGACGACTATTGCGAAGCATTTGCAGAAGCTGTATACGAAGTAGATAAGGACAGTGTAGTAAAACAAGAATATCAATTATATCAAAAGGCGAGCCGTTCCGCTTTCGAAGCTGGTTTTGTTCACCTGCCGTTTCTGTGTTTGAGACCTGCGGAGTTTGGTGGGCACGAGGTGGTTTTTGGACTCAAGGGATTTGATTGCGGACACGGCAGCTGCATTCATTGATCGGGGGATCTCACGATGTGAGGAACTGATGGGGTTGGGGAGGAGCGATGAGAGTCATTCGACCGAAATGCTGCATTCCAGCGGACGTGCTTGTGAGTGGGATGTTCATGTAGGAGGTTTGTTGACGTGGGAGGGGTTATGATGTGGAAAGAGTGTTGATGAGGCACGGGTTTGAGGCCTCGAATGGTGCAAATTTACTGATAAAAACATGGAACGCCGCTCTTGTTCGATAGTATTTTTCAGGCACGAGCAGATTGACTAAGAGAATTGGGGTCTGACCCCACAGGCCATGTTCACGCCTGAACTCCCTTCGTTCCTCCCCTACGTGTTTTGGCGCCGGTCTTGAGGCCACCAGTCTTGCCGCGCTGATTCGGGTTCTTGCTCTTCAGCTTCTGCTCTAAGGCAGCTATCCTCGCGATATTCTCTGCGTCCTTCTCAGATGGAGTTGAAACCAATGCCCCGGTAGACCCGCGACCCTGCTGAAAACCCGGCCGCTGCACAGCGTTTGGCATGAAAGCGGTGTCTCTAAGCATACCCCACTTAGCTGGTTGATTGCGCTTCATCAACGTATAGATGCTATTGGGTCCGTTCTTGTACAATACCTTCTTGTGTTCAGTGCACTGGTCAGAGTCAACAGTAAACACGTTCATGCAGCGCACACGGTAGAGTTTCTCGGCTATCGTAATGTCAACGAACTCGAGGCAGCATGCCGAGTGGAAAGTCTTGAAGTCGGACAGTTTCTTACCTCCGCCCTTGCCGTGATGGGTGCTGTGGAATCGACTCATGGTTCGAGCGTTCTTCCACTGCACGTCGAAATTGGCCCAATTCGGAATAAGTTCTGCGAAAGGAAAGGTATAGTAAGTGATTTCATCGTCATCGTGATGCTCTGGCTCGCGGTGCAGTACTGGCTCTGTAGTATCGACTGGTTTGTTGTTCTTGGTGGCGTTACCTCCTTTGGTCTTACCCATGTTGCTGTCAGTGCTGGAGTTGAATGATAAGATGGCTGGAAATGTCTAATAGATCTTCTGTAAAGAGAACTATCTTTATCAGGTTCTAATCGGGCGTATCCAGGGAACATCTTATATGCGTCTGGGCAGGGAAAGCGTGTGGCACTGTTGGGAGACAGCGAGCTATCAAACATGGTGAAAATGCCTACAACACTCGTCGTGAGACACACGATGATGTCTATTGCTGATAAAACTACTTCGCGTCTGAGAATTCCAGTCCACGGAGCGACTTGCTTACTGGCGCGGTTTGGAGGCCCGGGCCGGTCAATCTTGACGACCCGTCCTTTGTTTGTCAACACAATGGCTTCCTGTCTCACCTTACCATGTCTTCCTTTATGAATGTGAGTGTGTCCCAAACAATGTAAGACCGTGTTCGAGAGGATCTATCCGAATAAGTATCCCATTTACTTTGAGATAGTCTCTTGCCTACAACAATCAACAACTCTTAGTGTGCTATTGGGAAGAACAGGACCTCTAAATTATTGCAACATCTACACAAAGCCGTTAAAGTCTTGAAGAATGTTCACTAAGCTTTTGGACTTCTTTCGGCAGGGACGAAAGGTGTGCACATGCGAGCTACGCAACACCAAAGACGACATGGGCTCATCGCTGGACGATGAGCTGAAGTCACAGTGTGATTCCGAGGAGGCACTCAAGCGTGACACTGACAACGTCGGTAGTGAGGACCACCCTCGCTGCGACTGGACAACCATCGATGCAATTCCGGACAGCCTATACGAGGAATTAGTTTCTGAAGTTTGTAGCCTTGGAGGAGAACTTCCCCGTCCACAGACAAAGAAGATCCGCTACGAGAAAGGTACATACAACGGAGCCTCTTTCGTCGCGAGCGCCCATGGCGGCGAGCTTGACGTGTTTATCATTCGCGTCCCGGGACATGCTACCCGAGAGCATTGGACGCCTTTTGATGCGTATATGCTGGAGCGTGAGGCGCAGATCCTTGGATACATGGGTCGAAACATTAAAGCACCAGTACCCACTCTTTGCGACTACTCTACGACTTTCGACAATCCCCTAGGCCACCCCTACATCATGATGACTCGGTTGGAGGGTCATAGCGCCTATGACATTTGGTTCGACAAGGAATATAAGGGAGAAGGCTTCAAAACAAACTTTCGATTCGGCGACTCTCCATCGCCGGCAGTAGAGCAGAAGCGCATCAATTTTCTCCGCTCGCTTGCGCAGGCTATGACAGAGGTTGGCAAGATTTCGTTTCGTGGGATTGGTATGCCAATCTGTCCGATGGACGAATCGGTTCCCCCTTCGATCGGCTCGCTTTACCAGTGGGATTACTCAGTTAATGATGGCTGCTATCCGCGGCCAGCCTTCACAACGACCCAAGATTATGTATCTGCTCGACCAGATTCACTTCGAATATCTGAAGCGATGAGATCGAATCCTGAAGCTCAGAACTATATTCTCGGAGCCCGCACATTGTTGGACATGATTTTCGCCCAGCCTATCTTTAACCCGGAGCAGGCACGCGAAACTTTCACCCTACAACATGCCGATCTGGACCTGCAGAATATCCTTGTTGATGAGGATGGCAATGTTACTGGTATAATCGACTGGGATAGATGCCTTTCCGTCCCCCGCTGCGTTGGCGCAGCTTCCGCACCATTCTTCCTACAGAAAGACTGGATGCCAGCGTATCTGAACAACCTGGATACATCGCCACACCTTGGTTTCACGACCCATCGCTATCGCCAGATCTACGCCGCTGCACTTACAGAACATGGTTGCGCAGATGCGATGTATACTACAAAGAGCGCGATGTACCGTGCAGCTATCATGGCACTGTATCGATGCGATTACGGCGATGTTGATGATTTCTTAGCAAAGGTTCTGTGTTGCGTTCCGGAATTCCGTGGAGACGTAAAAGAGATAATCCGGGCTTTCGGAATGGGTTGGCCGGCCGGTGAGCGTCTATTGGAACGCCATCTGAAGCAGATTTTTGAGCCGGAGATGCCTGATCCGAACGTGCTTGCAGACGCTGACGCCTGTGTAGCTGCGATGGACTGGATGATCGGGTTCAAGTATGAGTCTGAGTGTGAGACGGAGGTTGAGCTGGCAAAGACTTTCTTTGCGGATACTCACTGAATATCAATTGACACTAAATTGATTCGATGTCTATGTGTACCTTCTGTTTGCTAATCAAGCGGCATATCAGCTGCTCTTGATTAAGTGCGTGAGGTAATCTCTCAGAAAGTACGAGCTGCGTTTTGGGTACCTCGTCTTGTCCTCGCTCTCGAAATCAATCCATGTGCACCCAAATCGATCCTCGTAACCTGCAGCCCACTCCCAATTATCTGTGAAGGTCCAGCCAAAGTAGCTGCGAATGTCGACACCGTCTTGTACTGCGTGTGCCAGCTCGCGAAGATAGCTGTGGAAAAATTCGACCCTAAACTTGTCGTCCAAGACACTTTCTGGCGGTGGAGCTTTGACATGCTCACCCTTCGCAGTTGTCCCGTTCTCTGTCATGTAGATAGGCACATGGTATCTATCCCAGATCCATCGGAGGAGTTTGCCGAATCCCTCGGGTGCTGTGCGCAGCCAGTAGGTATCGCTCTCAGCGCCCCTGCTCTTGCCCTCGGAGTTAGTGTCCAACTTCTCTACATTACCTAAGTGGTCATTAGTGTCTGCCGGCCCATCGAGATGGCGAACAAAGAAAGTGGTGTACGTGTTCATCCCATAGAAGTCGGAGCTCCCCTTTACCAGCGCTCTTTCCTCGTCCGTGAAGGTGGGAAGGCGTTCACCGAGCTGGTCTCGCATGGACTGTGGATAGTCACCAAACCCATAGATGGGGTCAGCGAACCATGCGATCTCAAACTCGCGTGCACGCTGTGCAGCCTCGACGTCTTTTGGGTCATTGGCATTCCAGGGCTCAGAGTAGTTGCCGTGCAGTGTGATGCCAATCTGACCCCCTTGTTTCTCCTTGAACTCTTCGCGGTACAATTTCACAGCATGAGCGTGTGAAACGAGCTCGGTGTGTGCGACAATGAATGTCTCTGTTGAGCTGTCACCTTCGGTATTGCGCTCACGAAACGAGCTTCGCGCTGGCGCGTGGACGCCTGCTGCATACCCGGCAAGTGTGTAAACCCCAGGTTCATTGTAGGTGATCCAGTGCCTGACACGATCACCAAACCGCTCAAAGCAGAGACGAGCATAGCGCACAAAGTCCGGGGTATACCTCTCTTGGTTGAGCATGCCACCATAGCGGTCCTCGAGGGCTTGTGGCGTGTCCCAGTGAAACAGTGTGACGAATGGTGTGATGCCGTTCACTATAAGCTCGTCGATAAGCTTGTTGTAATACTCCAGACCCTTCTCATTCACTGGGTCTTGTGCGCCTCCAAGCGGGATGATGCGTGACCAAGCTAGGGAAAAGCGATATGCAGTCACACCAAAACTCTTCATGAGTGCCACATCTTGCTTGTATAGATCATAAGCACGAGTTGCATCTTCATTCGTACTTCCATCTTTGACTTTGCCAGGTGTGTGACCAAACCTGTCCCATATGGATTCGCCCTTCCCGTCCTTGTCCCATGCGCCCTCGACTTGTGCTGCCGCAGTGGCAAAGCCCCAGTGGAAGTCGGGCCGTAGGGCGTCTTTGAGATTGACGTCTGGTGGATATTTGAATGTATGCGTCCAGGACATGTTGTGTAGTGTTTGGGTGAACGTCTCTTAGCCTCAATGACACCGTTTTCGGAATCGATTTCTGAACAATGAGAATCGAATGTTTAGGTTTCAGGGGATGTGCATGATGTTGGAGGGTTCAAGCCTCAGGAATTCCCCTTCTGGTATCGACAGTGGAAGGCCGGGCGCCACGTATGCTGTCGCATTTGGCCGATTGGAAAACACTTGAAGCTTGTTGGTTCCGATGTGGTAAGCTCTCGCAACGTGTACGCGGGTGGAAGCGGGCAGTCGACGTGTTGATTGGCGGAAATGAAGGGCTTCGTGTCCGGAGGAAGTGTGGCCGAACGTGTGCACTACACATAACGATCGACGTTGGTTCTGCATTGACTTACAGCCCGAGATGCCTCACTGCACAGCCAGTCACAGGCTGATGAACCGATCTACAAGGTGGGTGCATGAATGAATGAGAATACGAGGTAGCCCACAGACGTTTCTCGAGGTTTCTGAATAGCCAGTACCTACATTGAACGGCCTTAATTGGTTGTTCTGCGGTCGACATTGGCCCTTGTTTTCTTGTCCATTCATGCGCCCCTCTTGTACTTGTAGCCATGTCCTTACGTTTACCAAGGCGCGTTGTCCTCAAACCACTCTGGGAAAAAAGGCTCAAGTGCGACCGGGATCTTGGAAGGGCGAAGCTCTGGGTAGGCTTCGATAACCGTCTTCTTGACCTCTCGATACATGAGCTTGTACCCTCCTCCGCTGAGGTGTAGACCTGCATGATAGGGCGATCAGTACCGCACCTCGATGGGATGCCGAGAGGACTCGTTCGAAAACATACCATCGTACAATAGCCGGGCTAAGATATCGCTTCGCTCCGCACGCTTGTCTCCCGGCATAACAGGCTCAACCCCGCGTTCGGTCACAATTGAAGCATTCCACCCCACTGTGGCTTGCTTCATGCATGCGGTCCACAGATCAACAACGGCCGCACCCATTTCCTCTCCAACCTTCCTGACTCCCTCGGCGTATTGACGTGCTGTTGCGGCCTTCCGCGCCGTCCTTCCTGGCTCATCCCAGTGGTCGAACCCCCATTCGTCAATGGGAGGCGGTGTGATCAGTAGTATCTTGATATCCTCATGAGCCTGAACTCTCGGGTGCTTGATCAGGCGTCGTAAGTTCTCTTCAAATACGTGCAAAGGCACGTGTTGTCCTGTCGTATTCGGAAAGGAGAGATCGTTTGCGCCGAAGAAGATAGCCTGTATTGCATGAGCATCCCTACACCACTGCATAGATCATCTCACAAGTAGTCGGACTCGACCTTGCTCAGGTCTAGGGAAAATTCTGGGCAATATGCTCAATGCATTGACTGTATTGTAGCCGCTGAAGCCACGCTTCACAAAGTCAATACGTCGCGAATAGTCTGATCTTATCATCAGTGCTGTGATCAGCCATCTTTGAATTATCGTACCATGCTGCAGTGACTGATAGCAGCTGAACCCGAGCGTTGGATCGCCGTCACTTTGTGTGATGGAATCGCCGAAAAATAGGAATTGATCGTGAAGGAACGGAGATGGCTCAGTAAGATCAGGCTCGTTCAAAGCAGGATCCTTGTTCTTCTGTATTAGACCATCTTGAAGGCTCTCGGCTGACATTTTGCGAGTCAGTGCTTAGGTGAAAGGTTTCTTTGCTATTGTTGTGCACAAGGCTGCGACTTTCTCTTCAGTAGCGGAGGATGTCAGATATTGAGCCTCGGCTAAGATCTGCGTGTGATAGCGTGATCGCCGATAGCTGTGGGCACTTGAATTGTGATGCCTTCGTCAGACGCATCGGACCCTGCATAATGGAAGACGACTGTAGCTTTGTGTCCAAACAGCGATGTGATGTGAACGGGATCCTTAATCTGGCCATCTTTCCAACTGAAAGCAACCTCAAAACCGCCACGACATCGTGCGCCTCTCACACTGCCAGCCTTCCACTCTGCTGGACAAGACGGAAGTAAACGTAGGAGCCTGCCGAGATGCCGTCCGCTGTCTAATTGAACTTCTTCGTGAGACTGTATAAGACACTCTGCGATACCTGCCGCACCTCCAAAATTGCCATCGATTTGAAAAGGGGGGTGGTTGTCGAGCATGTTTGGCAAAGTGCTGTCTCGCAACAACGCTTCGATATTTCTCGAGCACTCTGCTGGTTGCCGTAATCGAGCCCAAAAGTTAATGAGCCAAGCTCTTGACCACCCCGTATGCCCTCCTCCATGTTCGAGCCGACGTCTCAAAGTGCGCTTCGCAGCTGCTACAAGCTCCGGATCCGAGGAGACAGTTAATGTGTTGCCTGGATGCAGCGCATAGAGGTGGGATATGTGACGATGACCCAGTTCTGTCTCTTCAAAATCATTTGAACCCCACTCCTGAATGACACCGGTCTTTGGGCTTATCACCATGGGTGATAGTCTAGGCAGCGCGGACCTAACGGTAAAGACACGTTCTTGGGCGCTGCATTCCCGTCCAAGGACCTCACTGACTTGAAGAAAGTCGTTGAAGACATGCCGCACAATTGCCATGTCTATGGTTGAGCCTTCGCAGAAGACACCGGTCTCGCCACTTTCTCCGTGTAGAAATGTGTTCTCTGGTGATAGGGAAGGACAGATGACCAGATACCGACCGTCTACATCTTCAATCAAGAAATCTAAGAGAAAGTCAACGCACCCCTCGAGCACAGGCAGCATACGATCCAACAGCGACTTATCACCAGTGAAGCTGTAATGCTCCCAGATATGAGTGCAAAGCCATGCGCCGCCAAGCGGCCACAGAGTTGACGGCATCCAACGGTCCTGAGTTTCAGTATCGCCGAAGATATCGGTGCAGTGGTGTGCGCACCATCCACCACATCCCCACACTTCTGACGCTGTTCGCTTGCCGTTGACGGCCATGTGTTCCAGTAAATCGAAGAGCGGGAGCTCACATTCGGACAGATTGCAGGTATGCGCAGGCCAGTAGCACATCTGGAGGTTGATGTTGATCGTAAACTTTGAGCCCCATGGTGGCTGGAATGTTGGATTCCATATGCCCTGGAGGTTGGCTGGTAGAGCTTTGTGATACGCACGACTGCAAGACAGTAGAAGATATCGCGCAAACGCATGGTACAATGCAATCAAACCAGGGCCGCGAGAATGCTTGAGGCTCTCTGAGATCGTAGAATGGCTGTTGTCCGGGAACAGCTGGACGCTCATGCGGTCGTAATGAGCTCGCCAATCTGTGAGGTGTCGCTGCCACAGCGATTCCGAACCAAGCTGCAACGCTGCTTTCACATCTGACGTCGCCGCTTGTTGAGCGTCGATAAAGCGATACTGTGTATGGGCGGCAAGAACGATCATTGCATCTCTGGCTGTGACTTCCAGCTCGCGCCCAACGACTTGGATACCTCCTGCACCCTGAACCCGTACTCCTGCCACAAGACATAGGCTATTGCTGTCCTTGCCACCAGGTGTTGCATGAAGTACGATGCAATCTTCCACGATCTCAATAGAATCGAGAAATTCGTTGACTTCCCAATCAACGTCGCTCATACGTGTCAAGCTGAGTCGGAAACAGATCTGCTTCTCTGAGGAAACACGGAGCGCGATGACACTATCTGCGTGTGTTGCAATTGCCTCGCGACGCACTTCGCCGCCGTTGACAGTGTACCGCACTGTTGCTTTGGCATGCGAAAGATCGAGACTCCTTACATAGTCTGCCACAGTGTCCTTGGTCAGATCCGAGCTCTGTTGCTCACTACCATAGTCGAAGTCAATCGTACACGTGCCTAATGGCTCGTAATGTCTCATGCTCTTCGGAGTAGCTAGGAAGTGTCTCCCAACCAAGGCCTCGGCTTCTCGATGTCTCCCGGCGCGGATAAGCTGCCGCAGCTTACTCAGGTGCTCTTTGGCTCCGACAGGAGTGCGTGTCATTGGGTTCCCATACCAAACGCTCTCTTCGTTCAAGCGCAGCGTTTCTCTGTGAACGCCTCCATAGAGCATTGCCCCAAGGCGCCCATTACCAAGTGGAAGGGCACCATTCCAGTCAGATGCGGGGGAGTCATAGCGAAGCATGGGTTGCCTGATGTTTGATTGGCTCGCAAACGAAGTGGTCCCGGTTAATTTCGCGGCTGGGCTGGGGTGTCGGATGTTTGTCTTTGCTCTGGATATTTGCGTGTCAACGTCCATACAGTTAATGTTGTGAGCCGTGTGCCCTTAAGAGTGGTTGGACGGAATAACTCAATGCACAGCGCGATGAGTGAATGCAAGGCAGACACATGTGACCAAGAATCTGGACTCTCCACCCCTCATGCTAAACCTAATCTGTGGCTGAGTGAGTTGTGGATTCAGCGACCAACATGCATGCTGCCCCATGGGGTTACGGTCCGCATCGTGAATGTGACCTAAGAAGCTTTCGCAACGTCGATCTGAACGGAGCCATGCTCTCCGCTTCGTTTCCGGTACAAGGATGTGCAGACATTGAAAGCGTGTGAGAGCTCATATTCGGCAATGATCCCTTCTGATAGTGAGCTGTGTTGCTTTGTACCAAAGTGACGCCCGCTACTGCTGAGAGCACTGGACTGCAGCCATGGCGCCACAGGAGAACATCAGGTCGTTTCACCATGATGTGACCGACGAGAAAATGGGCGCCATTACGACTGAGGAGGTTGTTGTCCAGCGCATCACGGACGAAGACCTTCTGCGCATATCGAAGGAAGCCATGCCAACATTCTGGACCGCAACAGGCTTCAGAATATGCTTGATCATCTTCCTCCAGGGTTGCAATCAGGCTGGATACGGTGTTGACTGGGCTGTCATCAGTGAGTCGATTCATAGCTATTATGATTACACCTTTGCGGACAATGCTGACGACGCCGCGATTCCAGGTGGTATCAATGCATACCCAGCGTGGCACAAATTCTTCAACATCGAGATCGATGGTGTCAAATTCGCGCACATTACGGCACTGATGCGAATTGGAACGGTCGTCGGCGCGCCGTTCCTAGCACTTAACGACAAGATCGGTCGTCGCGGAGTCAACTTCCTTGGTAATTCCTTGGTTATTTGTGCTGCACTTATGCAGGCGCTTGCTCCCAACCTATCGTGCTTTATGGCAGGTCGATTCTTTCTGGGTTTCGGAAGTGCGCTTATGTCGTCGCCGCAATACATCGCAGAAGTCGCCCCAGTCCACCTTCGAGGACGTATCGTTGGTCTTTTTGGGGCTTGTTTCCAGATTGGTAGCGTGGCCATGAATGCTGGCATGATCGGCACCACCAAAATGGCCGAGAGCGAGACCGATAATTGGTCCTGGCGCCTCCCACTGCTCTTGCAAACGTTCTTTCCTCTCGTGGTCTGCTCGCTCATCTACTTCATCACGCCAGAAAGCCCAAGATATTATATTCTGCGAGGCGAGCGAGAGAAGGCGAGGAAGGTGATTGCAAAGTATCAGACTACTTCCGGATCTTTGGACGAGCCAATAGTCAATATCGTCACCGCCCAGATCGAAGAGTCACTCGAAACTTCCCGCACAGGCTTCAGACAGTCCTGGAATTTCGCCGTCTTCGTGACCAAGACCGTCCGTTATCGATTGCTCGTCTTGATCCTGTACTCGATGTTCCAGTCTTGGAATGGTGGAGGTATGTTTGCTCGTAAGAGTAATGCACCGCGATGCTGACTGCTGCAGGTATTGTGTCGTACTACTTGACACCTGCGCTCAAGACAGTAGGGGTCACGAAACCCATAACGCAACTTGGCGTGAATCTCGGTCTGACTGCGACTTACTTTGTGTTCACCGCAATCGGCGGGTGGTTTGTCGACTACTTCAAGCGTCGTACGCTCATTTTTGCAGGCCTGATTGGTATCGTGTGCATGCAGACGGCGGCCACCATAACTTCGTGGCAGTATAGCGTCAAGGCATCCAGCGCGACCTCGGCTCTGACAATCATGTGGATGTTTATGTTTCAAGTCATCAGCGCTTTGTTCATTGCTACAATGTAAGTTCAGACGTGAGGCAGGCTGGACTTCCTGCTCATCAGCGTCATCTAGGCACAACCTCTACCCGGTCGAGATCCTGTCCTTACCTCTCCGTGCCAAGGGCATGGGTCTTTATGGTGTCATACAGGGCGCATGCGGTGCTATCGAAGCGTACGGTATCTCGATCGGCATTTCGAAGGTTGGTTACAAGATCTGGTGTGTGTACATCGTGTATAACATGCTTCAGCTAGTTGGTGAGTCACCTTTACATGAAAGGAGCCTTCTTTGAAACTAACTCTCGACAGCGTCGTACTTCATCTTTCCAGAAACGAGCAAGCTCAGCTTGGAGGAAATCGATGCGGTGTTTGAAACCCCTGGCGTTGCGCCTGTGAAGATGTCGCTCGACATCCAGAAAGCAAGGAAGGAAGGGATAAGGCTGGACAGAGAAGCGGCTATCGTCAATTAGTTATGATGGAGTTGATGCGGACTTCGAGGAAAGAAGACATGGAGAAGGCGCGGTCAAGACGCGTCGAGGTGGGGCAGCTTCTCGCTAGCGCGTTCCTCAACACTTCCCAGCTCTATGGCCATTTCTAGCCCTACATCGATTCTTCCGTAACCCTCGAATGTTGCAACATTGCGACTTCTTGATCCGAAAAGGCTCTGATGTAGCGTGCGCTGGCTATCGACTTCGTTGTCACGATGGCGTAGACTCTCCTTCGGTCAAGCCTACAACGGACTGGTTGGAGTTTGCCTGTCCGTATGATGCACAATCAAATCTATTTACGAGCCAACGAATGATTCCACTCGAATTTCTTGGGGCCCGTAACTATCAGAGCCCGGTTGCAAGACTCTCGAGATAGTCTCGGAGAAGCACATCAAAGCCCAGTATAGCAAGGCATTAAGAAAGCGAGGCCTGTCGGTAAGCTGTATTGCGCTGTTTGCCGTCTTATGGATCTCTTTAAAAGTCATCTTTCCAAGGTTTACTGCGGCCCTGATGCTCAGAACGGCCTGTGTACCGTGGTCTAATTACCGTGTGTTGCTCAGCGAACATAGCCCATTGCCAAAGAGGTGTTATGAAGATTGCGATCGTGGGCAGAGGCGTGCGGATGCTTTGGCAGACCCGCTGTTCAAACTCAGTGGCAGTGTTGCCCGCACATGTGAGTGCCCGAGAACATGCATGGTTTCTATGTATGTCTTACGTACATCCGGGGCAGCTTGCGAGGAATAGATCCTGCTAGTCAAGCCCTGTGGACAACGACTATGCCGCAGCTGTTACGTACACGACGAAGGACGTGGCCAAGATGTAGGAGTGGCACTTGCAGTAAAATGAAGTCCGGACGTCCGCAGACCCTGCTTATATCAATGCCGTTGAGAAATGATGAGAGTGGGAAGATAGAAGTGCACGGGAGCTACTGTGGTCTTCACATTACTGCGATACGTGTTACTAAGCAAGTCAAAATATGATTGGGGTATCAAATGGTAGAACCTTCATCAATATAACATTTCAGCCAACCGTAGTTGCCACTGAGATGTTCGAAATGCGGGCAGGTCCCTTCGGAGTACTTCCCAGCGATCACAGCTACTATAAATTCATCACCGCCCACGCGACAACACGCTCCACGAGCCACTCAGATCGTTGTCCCGGACTCGTTTGTTCAACGGGCTTGAGTCGTGTCGTCCACTGGGTTACCCAGGTGAAGTCGTTCACAACTAGACCGATCGCACTGCGGACAATGGTTGGCTCAAAAGTACCTCGCGTCTGATCCGAAACCATTGCATGACCTGCGGTCCAATTGCGGCAACTGATATTCACCAGTCGCATTGCAGACGCTCCTTGGTTTCCAGTGACTGAGTTGCGGGCAGTCGTCCTCGGCGTGTTTTCCAGAGGAATTGACGAAGCAGAGCAACGGATGCCCTCAACTTCACCATGATGTTCGAAAGCTTAGTTCATGAGACCTGACACTCGAGCGAGGAGGATTATGTCGTGAGCCCTTGTATCAAATTTGGGTCGGTCCGATTCACTCACACGGGTTGTTGGACGCTTGTGACCGATTTGGCGCGTGGTTTTAGAGCCCATTTCCTTTCTTGGAATGGTGTGGTGTGGTGTGGTAAGGAAAATACGCCACAACTCAGTGGAGGCGCCTTTCATCCGTATTGGTGGGCTATTGCACTCTTGACACCGCGTGTGGGTGGAAGCAAGGGCAGCGAACTTCAGAGTCGAAAGTCCAAGTCGTCATCTCAGCTGCGATCTCGACCAACAGTAAGTCCCAAACCGAGTCCAAGTGCCAAGCCAAGCACCACAGTGATGATAAGTCCACCGATGAGAACTCCTGCGTGGAAACGGGCACGTTTCCGCTGTACCAACTGCTCCGGATCCCCATCAAGTCGCGCCTCCATGGACAAATCTGTAGATCTTCGAGCCAGCATCTCCTTGTCTGCGGCTTGCTGTTCCATCATCGTACTGGTCGTAGGCTGTATGTGGGTGTTGGAAGATGAAGATTGATTAGGATGTGAAGTCTGGGTCAGGGAGCCAAATGTATAACAGTACTCGGATAAATCGGCATGTTTGCGCGGGCCGCTCGCACCTCATGTGCCTTGCGTTCCGTAGCGGTTGTCACAAGAGACGACCTCACCTATCAAAATGCCTCGACTCCTTCGTTTCTTCTTAGACAGTACGAGCCAGCGCGAAATGAGCGGAATTCGGATGTCCCTGTCATTGACCGCGACATCAAATTGAGGTCGATTACTGTGGCGATTTAACACAAGCAAAGCATTCGTTTTGCAAACGCGACGAACCTTTACCAAAACAACATCCTTGCAATGCTGATGTTGTTGGAGAGATATTAGTCTCCTACACCTTTGATATGTGGCTGGTGGCTGTGCGGTATTGAGGCTCACTCTCCAGCCTCTTCTCAACAGGATCTGCAATCATATGCACGGACCAATTCTTGTTTTCGGCGGGTTGCCGACTTGGCGTACGCGAACAAATCCGACGAAAGCCTCTTCAATCGCCAGAAGGTTGTCAAAGGCTTAGCGAGACGAAGGCTCTGATTCTGTCTGTCGCTGGCCTTCGCGAGCCTTTTCATCACTCAATCTAGTTCTCCGATATCGCGCCGTGACTCGCTGAGACCCGGTAAGTTATCATACTATGTCCGGTCGCAGCAGACCTTCGCCGAAAGCCATCACCGAAAGTGGCCAAAGTTCTCCGTCAAGCAACCGTCATTTTCCGGGATGAGCCTTCGGAGAAGATAGCGGGAATAGCACAGATAGTCACCGGCAACAGAGCACGCCCTGACGATCAGTGTAGGCGTTACTGTGAGAGGACGGAGTGGGGCTATCACGGTCCACAAACGTCATGTTGCTAATGATTTTTCCATGATGCATGCGCAACAACTTAGAAATCAATCGAGTGATAAATTCTTATGAGCATGATACAGCAGTGAGCATCAGCAGTTGTAGTTCGATTTTGTCTTTCCTCATAGCTTGTTTTCAGAGCAGCCGACAAAAAAAGACCACGTCTGAGCAGCGGGACGTATTCGATCACCATCTGCGGCGCCATCACGAGGAACCTTCGAAAGCTCGACATGCAATCATTTGCGCAATACCGGCGGCTTCGAAAGCAAGTAGAAGAGCAGTACAGTCGGCATAGGCAACGCGACGAGAAAGCACCACTAGGATCACCCAGTCGGCGAACCCGATCACTATCAAACACTTCGTCATCCTCTTCGACATCGCACTCTGGAAAGTCCCTGAACTCGGCACATGCAGACATCGAGGAGAATGCAGGACTGCCAGGAACAGATCTTCACGCTGATGGTCCAACACGTCACACTCGTGGCGGGCTGGAAGGCCGAGATGCTGAGCTTGCGCAAGCAGAGGCTGAAGAGGGTCATGAGATTTACCTGACACAGCCTCTCCAAGAGCCTCATCGGCCTCTCAGCAGAGTGGCCACTGCACGTTCGATTGGAACAAGGCTCGGCGTAGCACTGACAGGTATCGCTGTCCGCGATCGACGGACCAACGAAGGAGGCGCAGATGCAGGAAAGGTGTTTGTTGTGGCCTTCGTAGGTGATAAGGACCCTTCGAAACCACATAACTGGAGCACTATCAGACGTCTCTGTGCAACGGCCCTGGTTGCTCTTATTGGTTTTGTGGTCGGTGCAGCGGCTTCTATCGATTCCCCGGCGACCAGTAGAGCAGCGCGAGAATTTAGTGTAGGCGACGTCGTCGAAATCCTGGCAACCGGTCTGTTTCTCATCGGCTTTGGCGTTGGTGCGCTTTTCGCAGGGCCACTCAGCGAAACACTCGGCCGCAATCCTGTCTACATCATCACTCTTACCATCTATATGATCTTCATCATGGCCTCTGGGCTCGCCAAAAACATCCAACAACAACTTGTCTTCCGCTTCCTTGCTGGTTTCTTTGGATCAACACCCCTCACCTGTGCTGGTGGCTCTATCAGTGACCTTTGGACGCCAATGGAGCGCGTCTTTGCCTTTCCCATGTTCGCAAACGCCGCATTTCTAGGTCCCGTCTGTGGTCCTATTCTCGGAGGCTTTATCGCGCAATATGCGCCGAGTTGGCGTTGGGTGGAATGGACAACCCTCATCATGTCGGGAATCGTCCTTATCCTAGTTGTCATCTTCCAGCCCGAGACCTACGCACCTGTGCTGCTCTCCTGGAAGGCACAGCATTTGCGCAAGGTCACAGGAGATCAGCGCTTTGCTGCAGAAATGGAGATTCGTGGGGAGCCATTCCTCCATCGACTGGGAACTGCCCTGTACCGCCCCTTCCTGCTCGCGCTCGAACCCATCGTCTTCCTCATCACGTTATACCTTACAGTGATATATATCGTTCTATTTACCTTTCTTGATGGCTACGAGTACATTTTTGGCGAGATACACGGCACAGGCGAAGGCATCACAGGACTTCTTTTCCTCAATATCGCCATTGGATTATTCGGCGCCTCACTCTGGGTTCCACTAATATATAGATGGGCGAAGAAAGAGATGACCACCATTGAAGAGCGTGGCGGCTCGCGCTTGCCTCCAGAGTTCATGTTGTGGTACGCCATGTTCGGTGCACCTGTCATCCCCATCAGTCTTTTCTGGATGGGCTGGACGAGCTACCCTCACATCTCAATATGGAGTCCGATCCTGGCTGGTGTACTTTTTGGGTACGGCGTGCTGTGTGTATTCATCTCGAGCTATCAGTACATCATTGATAGCTATGAAATGTATGCTGCAAGCGCGCTAACTAGCGTGACGCTGGTACGGTATGTCACAGCGGGTGGTATGACAATCGTCGGCATTCCGTTCTATAAGAATATGGGCGTGCACTACACACTGACAATTCTGGGTGCAATAAGTGCACTGTTAGTGCCGGTGCCGTACCTCTTCTATATCTACGGAAAGCGTATCAGAAGTAAGAGCAAGTACGCGGTCATGCACGAGTAGAAAAGCAGGCCAGTACCGTAAGAGTCAGAGGTAGCAATCAATCGTAGACCAACCTCCCTCTAAATCTTGTCTTTGTCCGTGTGTGGCGAAGAGACAGTAGGCTCCGCTGATGGGGTTCTTCCTGTATCAACAATTAAAAAGGGCGCACAATGTGCTCATTCGGACACCCGAGACAACGATTCTCCGGCGAACTTCAAGACCTAGGTCTTTGGGATTGTCGCCTGGTCATTTATATATGCACTTCTCATCGAGCCACAAGCGATGTCCTAGCTTTGCGTACACATGATGGCTCCCTTGAATAATGCTCAGGAACCTTGCTCTTACGTGATTGCTGACCCGGGCGCTGGGCCATGTACGCATAACTCTCGCGAACACGGCAGCCCCGTTGAAGCGGCTGTCTTCCTTTGGTCCATCTCCAAGATACCGTCCTGTGAGAGATTTCTGGACCATAGTTTTTCTTTTACAGAAGGGGCCAAATTAGACGCTGCTCCCGCCATTTGGACGGTATCTGAGAGCTGTTGCTTCCGCTCAATCATCTCGCGTCGAGTGAAGCGCTTTCTCCTGTGAGCTCAGGAACCTGGGAGGTGTCGATGAGGCGAAGGTGATCCACCCATTTCTCGATTCTTTGCGACTAGTGTATGTTTCCAGACGTCGACCAAATGATCCAAGAGGGCTTTTGCGTTGTTTTGAATATTTCCCGGAACGTGATGTAAGGTCATAATTCACCAGAAAGGTGAGCGATGCCCTAATGACAGATTGTAACGATGCTGAGACGCGAGGGATTCGATGACGACGAGGGTGCTGCGCGCGTCTCCACGCCAGGTTAAACATCCCAAGGTCGTCTCAACCTTCCCGTACCTACGCTTCTCAGACATCTTGCAACAAGACATTAATTCGCAAACTTTGCCGCATCGATGGTATGATCCCCAAGTAATAAAAAAGGTTCACTTGCCTTCTTTGAACTAGCAATGTGGAATGATGTACACGTGCCTCACATGAGGATGCCTCGGCATGATTCTAGCGCCGAATCGCAACATTCACATGCGCCAACCCCGGATTCGATCTACATCATCGTTGTCACAAGCCTCCGAGCTGCACATATACCCCGAATCCCCCAAGCCCTGTCTCGCTGCCCTATATACAAGATTTTGTCTCCATACTAGTACCATAGCATACCCCGTTTCTTATCAACACCGCCATCATGCCTCTCGCACTTGGTAAGCCCTGTCATCTCTTATCCTGCGTAGCCGACTTGGATTGAGACAGTATGCGCTCTTGCACAAGATTCAGTCGCTCTATGATCCCAGAGACAAGCTCGCCGAGTGACATCCGGACCTCATTTGCTTCAACTGCTCCTCAAGTAGAAGAACATCACTTAGGCGCAACCTCTCACCCAACCCTCGACTAACAAATCTCAGCCGACTTCCCCTCCTCCGCCGCCTTCGATGCCATCCAATCCTCCCTCTCCGCCTCGCCCGCCGACCGCAAAGCTGCCATCAAATCCGGGAACGGCATCTTCGCCTTCATACTCAAGAACAACGGCAAAGAGGAATCATGGCACATCGACCTAAAGGAGAGCGGCACCGTGGGTCGGGGAGTCGCGCCCGAGGGCAAGAAGGCGAACGTCACGCTCGTCCTGAACGACGGCGAGTTCCAGAAACTGGTTGAGGGCAAGGCAAATGCGCAGAAGCTGTTTATGAGCGGGAAGCTGAAGGTCAAGGGCGATGTTATGAGTAAGTCTTTCTGGCGTTGACTAGCCTTGGGTGCTGGCGTTGCTGAGGAGTGCGTTGTGCGGAAAGGTAGATACTGACACTGTACAGAGGCGACCAAGTTGGACCCCATTCTCAAGAAGGCGCAGGCGCAAGCGCCGAAGAGCAAGCTGTAGATACCACCGCCATGTCCACTTCTCAAATAACAGAACTCATACCTCACTGTCTTCCCAGCTAAGCGACGGATCCATGTCTCATATTGGCGTCGAAAACGTTGCATTGCCTTGTAACGATGAGTTCCTTGGGTCACTTGCTAGACGTGACATGGAAAACGCAGCCATCTGGCGCACACGAAGTCGAGCAAAGAACGGCGCGTCATGGCCGCGGCAGTCGACAAGCTGGCCGATGCTTCTTGCTGCGTCATGATCTGTCAACAAAGACGCCCTTGCATTTACCACTACATACTAGCCTTTTGTGCCTGCCTACGCCGCGCTGGGAACTCACGTTGCGCGATACAATGTCAGTGACAACTTGTGGTTCTGGCATGATCTACGGCTGTCTGTGAGAGTGCGAAACAGGCACATCACCAGAGAGCCTCGTGCGCACTGACATCCATACGTGCACCTGCACAGCGTCATGAAGTTCCAGTGTTAGGCGATACATCAGCATTGTGTCCAGTGAGTTTCTGAAGTCAGCCATGCCAGATTCGTTTACCAGATGCAATTGACAAAAGAGAGTTGATTGAATGATGGTAAAAATGCTAGTCATATCGTTTCGTATCTACAGGATTTTCGTAAAGTATGTTCGTGAAGCAGGCCGTTTCGTTATGTGCATAAATCTCCGAAGATGTATAGAGGCCGTGAGTGCTTAAAGTGCTTGAAGAGGCAGAGACATAAGAGAGGTCGGTCCAGTCGGCGTCAAGTCCTTCGACAAAACAACAAGAACAAAGGAGAAGGCCGTCGAGACCGAAATGCAAAAATCAAACAAGGGACTGAGCCGCAGCGCACACTACTCCTCCTGCTGGCCGGTGGAGCCATTGAAGAGGGGAGGACCTGCGCACGTGCAGTGGCTCGTCAAGCAACGCAACCGTCACCGCCGAGTCCGTGGCTGGTGAGAGAACTCCAATTCCAAACCCTGGGTATCACCGTGATTATCTTGACTTGACCGGACCGCATACCTCTTGACTCCACCAACGCCGCAGCTAGTGCGTACAGAATAAACGCATCGTCCCCAATATTAGGTGCACGTCAAGAGAGCATCAGAAGTAGACGTGTCTATTTCCAGCTCGAGATGCGCAGGAACCGCTTCATGTGGTCTGCGTCAAAGAAGCTGTCTTTCTTGTTGTGGCTGGGCGAGCCGATGGCGGGGCTCTTCTTCAGTTTCTGGTTGGGCTTGCTGAGCCATCGCGACAGTGTATGACCGTTTCGGTCTTTGCTAGCATCCTCGATGGCGGCATCGACCTCCTCCAGGAGCGGGCCCATGATGCGCGGCTCAGATTCGATGGGAGACAGCATAATCGGAACATCCATGACCTCTTCTTGGGTCTTCTTCCAGCGGTCGCTGCCGGTGATGACAGTGAGGGGCTGCAGCGCATCGTCCCAGCTGCCCTCACGGAGCTTGACATCCTCGAAGTTGAAGTCAATGAGGGTGCGGCGGTGGACTTCGATGAAGTTCGAGATCTGAGTTGAGTCCATGACGGCGTTTTCGAGCTCCATGCAGCGCAGGCGGGTGAATCGGAGAGGCTTGGGGCCCTTTACCTCGCCGCGCATGGTCGGATGTGTCATCTCATCCTCAACGGGTTGCATGCAGGGCTCCTTGTCCAGCGAAAGCGGGGACGGGCCGCGCTCGCCCTTCCATCGGAAATGGAGTCGCGTGACACCACGTGACAAAGTCCGCAGATATGCGTGCAAGATGCGCAAGTGTTCGATCGATTGCGCGCGAACTTTGTCAGATGAGGTCGCGAGTGGAATGGACTCCATGCAAATGGACAGCCTTCGGATTTGAGTCCAGCGTTTGGCGGATGATGGGGTGCTTCCGAAGCCGTGCATGGGGTGGAGGTAGAGGAGGCCGCCGGCGTGGATGGGGTGCATTGACAGCGCAGTAAGGCTGTACAATGGCGCACGTTCAACAGCGATACGGATGGAGATGAGCGCATAATCGACGACTGTCCGGCGTTGTCGAATCTGGTTGTTTGAGCCGGGGCACGAAATCTTTAGGTGAGTGAGATTGATGAGCTCGGAGAAGGCAGAGACGAAAGAGGGAACGTTTGTCGCTGCGTGGAATAGAGGAGGATACTGCTTGACAAGAAGGTCCTGCATCTCCCAGCTTCCGTACTTTGGTGTCTTGTCTTTCGCCGGTCCGTTCTGGGGATTTTGGACCTGGGGCTCGTATACGAATTGAAGTTCGGCTCCGGTTTCTGGGTCGATGACTGGGGGCAGGAAGGTCTCGGGGGTGTGCGGCATATGGAAGGTGAGGGTCTTGATGTGGCGTCCTATCCTGGAAAGCGCTTCAAGGCGCGCGGGCTTGGTGAAGGTTGATGATTTGAAGGTGGTAGTGACTGAATCGAAGAGAAAAGGTGCAGCGCGTGTCGACATGTCATGGCAGGCGAGGCGAAGATTGGAAAGATCTTCTGTCTCCATCTGGGAGAGCATATTGTCGCGACATTTGTCGTTCAGCCAGAATCGAAGAAAGACCGAGCTGGTGGACAACACAAGATTGCATACTGAACCATAAGATCGCACCGCTGCGCTCTGTTAATGATTTTGCCACACGAGGCTGGGCTCCAGGGCGTCTTACATCGTCCATCTACAGTGGTCGCAGGCGAGAGCGGAATTTCACCAAAAAGTAATTTCCCGCTGGAGTTCGAAGCAGTTGTCGCACGGCTGGCATAGCTGCTTTGGCTATCCCCCGAGTAGGAGCGCTTCAGCTGAGGCGGCGCCTGGCGCTGAGAATACATTGGATGGAGGTGTATTGGGTGGCATTCAAGAATCTGTGGTAGAGGTGCGTCAGAGTGTCGGTCTGGTGGGTAACTGCAAGTGAGGCTTCGTCATATGAGGGTTCGCAAAGAGTTGGGGAAGCTCGAGCCGTCACTGAATCGTCAATATTCAGGAGTGCATGAAAAGTCGGTGAATGTGGTCAACCTCTAGGGCATCGTGGAAACCTCAGGAACCCGGGCACCCTCGAAGAGCTAGTATTTACCGCATCCTCGAGATGCGGGGCCGCGCTACACGTGAGATGCAGGTGTGAGTCAGACATGCTGTGCTGATGGCAGTGAATCCCGTCCCAAAAATCCGACTCTTCTCTTTGCGGCCAGTTCATTGAGAGAAAAACGCGACCATATCGCGGTGGGAGACCGTGTTCATATGGTGTTCGACGCGACGATTCGGCGGACGGGTCAGAGTGGGTTGCTGCCTGGAGCCGGCTTGAAACAATTCATGGGCTGCAGCGAATGGGAGGGCGGGCTGCGTGGGACATAGCATGCAGCTCTTGCAGTAGGCCTGCAGTAGTATCCTGGGCGCTGTGGCTAGAAACAAAGGACTGGCGGTCAGCGCTCGAAGTCGCGTGTAACAGTGGCAAGGCGCGTTAACTCCCGCCTGCGCTACTGTGTGCATTGCCATGGAGAGTCGCGATTCGAGGGCCAAAACAACAACATTCTGCGCCTGTCTGCAGTTCCTGCGCTGGTGTGCGCGCTCGCGTCTGTCTGAGATGCAGCCCTTTTGTGAACGTGCGCGAAACACGGATATCGATAAGTTGCCGGGAGGCACGTCCCGCAGCTCAGCTTGACCGTGTCCACACCGTCCGCCACAGCATCATATATGGCCGGCTGCCCTCTTGTTGAAACGCTGACACGTTGAAACATTCTCTGCTAAACTTTGATCTTCAATGCACCGTGCTTCAACAAATCGTCATGGTAAGATAAGCGAGTCCTTGTTGGGACGACTCTTCTCTAGAGCCACCACAACAAGTCTAGCCACCACAACAAGTCTAGCCATCACACAATCAATTTCGACACAGAATCAAGGAAGTGCTCCTTAGCAACGGCGAACAGCGGCACAACGATCGAGATAGCGAGCAAAACACCAGCCCCTTCGCAAGGACAACACGACAACAAAGAGTCCACTCGCCATATTGGGCTGCACCCTTCCAGAACAGGTCGAGCATCCACTTTCCTGACTCGCCCCCCACGGGCCCCACCACTAGCCTGTTGACCTGCAGCAACTCCAGGATTCTTTCAGGCAAGCAGCATCGTGCATGTCTTGGCCAGACGCACGACTTGCACCGTCCACGGCTTCTGCCAGATTCCGCCCGACACTACTGCGAAAAATGCCGCACTTGCATGAACCGTCTCTTCGACCGATCCTTTCGCCGTTGACTCTCGTTAGCCGCCTGGGTTCTTTGTTTGTTTACATGCGTTCGCACGCGATTGACATGTTGTGTTACCCCGGCCTCGTGGCAAAAGCAGATACACTATGCGTGAACGCTCTGTTGGCTTGACGGTCCTCACACATCCTTCGCGGCCGGTTCCGCAGATCCAGTTCGCCACCCGTGCAGGAACAAAGCCGAGTCAGGCTGTTTTCATGCCATGCCTGTGGGTCAGAATCCATTGGATGGAGAGGGTGAATCGATGTGCTGTCAACGCTATGATACCATGTTCGGGTACAACTCGGCCGGTAACCAGTCGCGAGACTCGCTAGAAGCTTCTCTTAGAGCCACCCTTGCAATCACGATTGGGCTCGGGACGTCCTGGGACGTGAAACATGGGGTGTTTGTTTCGTTTCAAGTGCTAGATTCGGTCTCAGTGAGATGCTTGAGGTATTAAGTGATTGGCTAGAAACATAGTTCTGCCGTTGTGCTGCGGCCCGGAGGTCTCCTCCACGTCCACTTTCGTCATGCCCAACGGCGGCTCAGTCCTATCGTAGGCCATCGAGGTAGTCGTGGCAATGTACCGTCCACATTGTATCACCAGTGACCAGATCGTTCTCTTACTGCTCCACAGTCGTGTGATGACTCTATCGTCTCTTCTCGTCCGAGAATCTCGGTGCACCCTCCGGTACAGGAGGAGGTTGGTAGGTCCCTCTGTACCCGTTGATCGGAGGCAAGTCTTGACCGACTGCCTCTTCATAAGTCGGTGGCGGCGCCTCGAAAGACTCGCTCTGTGGCCGATGCGTTGCGTTGGGAGACGTGCTCGGCCCACCAAATCCAGCCTGAGTTGGCATCGTAGGCGTGTGCGGTCTCTGTGCTGGCGACGGAACGCCGAGGCTTCCCGTCTTACCTGCTTCACCCGTTAATGCAGCTTCAAGCAAGGCCTTGGGAGGGGCGATGCCCGAGTAGACCTTGACAGGTAATCGTAGTGGCAGGACAACCAGCTGGTCCTCGCCTTGCTTGTAGGAGCCGTAGCCGATGCCCACGCGTACCTCCAGCTCATAGAAACGTGACAAGTTGCAGGTTTGGAATGTGGGTGGAACAGTATTCGGAATTGGCTTGTCTGACCAGTACTCCGGGTTGATCGGTACTTCTGTCTCCACAGCATCTGTGGGTGCTCCCAGCGGAATTGCCATGTTGCTGAACGAGCAGAGAATCCAGCTGTTTGACTCTGTTCGAGCAACTTCATGCGCGCGCACTTTCGTATAACCAATCAGCTCGATCTGAAGCATTTGCAGATATACGTTCTTCGTGCGCGGGCTCATGTTCTTCATTAGCACCCGCAAAGGCATATCTTGATTTGCTGTCAAGATAGCGGGATTCGGCAATCGAGCATCAAGTGAGATGCGTGGTGGTGGGCCTGAAGATGTAGGTGATGTTGGCACACTGGTCGAGCTTTTTCTGTCGAAGAGACCTGGCTTCTTTCCTGCTGCTACACTTGGCGCGTTTTCCAGAAATTGGTGCTGTCTCCGTGCGTATGCCTCGCCGTCCTGCCTCTCCGGCCGCGGTGGCTCGATCGGCAGCATTGTAAAATTCGCAAGCGCCCTCGGGTTTTCCTTGAACAGCGATGGTCGATTCACTGTAACCTTCACAAAGTATCGAATCTCAGCTTCGCCGGGAAACCCAGTGAGAGACGGTGGTAATGTGGATTTGATGTGCTGCGTTGGGGTCTTTGCAAATTCAGGTATCGTATTGGCGAAAGAGATGTTCGAAATCGGTGCGGTCGCTTGTTGCGCATGACAGGATGTGTTCAGTGGGATCTGTTGCTGTTAGAAGCTGCGCAAAGCTGACTGAGTGCTCGGCTTGCCTTAAACTGGAAAGGGTATTCGAAGTTGCCGGCTTGCATCGTGAATCCGGTCTTGTTGTTGGTGAGGAGGTCATCCTGGGTCATGTTCGCCGGCCATACCACCTGTGTCTTGTACAGGACCTTGTGCACTTCCAGTACCGGTCGCTGTTTATCTGGCCTGCTGGGGTGTATTGGTGCAAGTAGCCTCGTTTTCGACTCGCCTTCGAGCTTCACCACGATGCTGCTGACATTGGTAGGATTAGGCACCCGCAGAGACACTCTGCCCTGAATGACATCGAGATTTGTGTAATGCTCGTGAGGATGGTCGAGCGCAATTGAGACCAACATTTTGAGGTTACGATCGTATTTGTGCAACTACAAAGCTGTGCCGCTCTCGTTGTCGTATGATATCAAGTGAGGAGGTAGTCGCAGCTTCGGAGGGACCTGAGCAGCGAGTCACTTTATGTCGCGGGAACAGGTGCCGTGCTTTCTGTAAGATTATTTGGCGGCTGAGTGTTGACGGAACGGGCGGCACAGCCCAAGGAACGCGTGTCGTGAACCTTTGAACATTGCTGCAGGTGAAATGTCACAAACGTCAAATCATCGGAGCGCGGCGGAGGGGCGGTCTTGGCTACGTCATATTCAAGGACTAGAAGCGCCATCCTTCACAGTTGATTGAGATGCAGCGATTGACAACTTGAAAGTTTTGGCGCTCACTGTTGCTGAATGTCTTCTTGGTTTTCGAATAACACACTTTTTCCCAACTTATGTTGTGCTGTCACAATCTAAGCGTTGTGTAATGCATAGCCACGGCTATAGCTGCATCGTTGGGCTGATTTGGGGCCTTATTCCACTCTACCCTCTTCCTGTACATGGTCGAAGACTGGGCTCACAGTTGTTCTACGCGTCCCTCGTCTGAAAGCGCTGCATGTTAGAGGAATCTTCTGCTGTAAAGTACCTTGCGACATTTTTGTCAAGTTACAGCTTTTCTTTTGCGAGCATGTCTTGTTCGGCGTCAGTTCATAACTTGTCTCACAGAAAAAGTGTGCTGACAGGCACCCTAACTTACCGCAGATGTCCAGATACAACGCGATGGCGTTGAAACTGCCTCGTTGTCAGCCGATTGCGCGTCTTTATTGAAACGTTCCTGAACCTTACTTCCTCTTCTTTCCTGTCAAACTCCAGAACCACCATTTCATACGGTTAGTCCAATTGATCAGGTCAAGATGGCTGACGCCAATCAGAGTCCCTTTATAGTCTCCCCACTGGCTCGAAGTGACGCTGTTCATGTTGTCAGCTGATGCCAATGATCGTAGGTACAAGGGCGCGTACCTGACGAGCCCGTCATTTATTCCCTCTTCTCGCTTGACTATCGCGTGCGATGGAGCAAAGACAGACCATCGCTCAGGCTCCAGAGATGCACCATACGAGAAGTATCTGACGTCCTCGATGTCTGGCGTTCTTGGGTTGAAGCTCTCGCGCATGTACTTCAGCGTAAGCTGGGAGAATGCGCCGGTTTCAAATCCAAAGTACTCTATAACATTGTATATCCTCTTTATCTGGCGGGTACCAATGGTTTTGAACATGTAATCGGCAAACGAAGAGCCTCGATGTGGCGTTGCGATTGTAGTAAGGGATTTGATCTTGAAGTCGGTCGGTCTGAGCTGGCTGATCATGTAGCGCGAGTCTAACCCGCCCATGCTGTGCGCGATGATGTTGACTTCCTTTCCTTTTGCCTTTGCTGCAATGCTCTCTGCAAGCTTCCTTGCTCTCGCTTCCACGCTACCGCTGGGCGGTACTGTCGCCACTATAACTTCGATCCCTTTGGCTGACAATGCCTCTGTAATGCCGCGCCAATATTTGAGACCAGGGAGAAATTGACCGGCGAGTCGAAGTTCGCTGAAGCCGAGAAGACCGTGTGCGAGAACGATCGTGTGTTTCTATGCGCAAATTAGATTTTGAATCATGGTCGGGAGCACACACGAACAGGAGTAGCTGCTTGATGTTAGCATAAATACATGAAACGAGGCTCTGTAGCTGACCATATTCCTCACGGATTACTGCGAACTCATCCGTGATCTCTTTGCTCATGGACTCGATGCGCGGGTCCTCTTTGCGCCATGCCGTACTGTTGAACTGGCGCCGGGCCAGCCATCGCGTCGAGGTACATGAGAGAGATTTCTGGTTCGCGTGAGAGCGAACAGTCGCTCTGACACATAGTCGTATCATTGGGCTCGGCGCATTGTGGTGTTGATGTTCAGGTTCAGGAACCTAAACTTTGGCGCGCGCGGTTAGCTCGGTGACGTATTGAGCGCGACATGGAGCAGGGGTCTTTTACACATAGAAGCAATCATTTGGCGTAGCTCAACCACATCAGCTCAAAGAACACAGTGTAGTCTCCAAGACGTCGCAAGAGCGATGTAAGGAAGATTTGTACAAGTGCGCAAGCCTTAGAGTCACACCGTTGTGAACGTACAAACCGCATATCTCAGGTGTGTTTGACTGAGGCAACCTCACGCAGGACGTTGCATCAGTTGTGGGCAATGCAGCAATACACAAAGAATCATTCAATCCATTGTGATAAGAAGGTTCGCTCCGAATTGGACGTCTATTGCTGGGTCTCCAAAAGCACCGCTCCTAATAGGGTTGGTGGGCATATACAGGATATTGCGCCAGATGCCGGGCAAAAAGCCTAAATCGTTCACAACGTGTCATCGTTGTGGCTGGCGCAGTATTGTTGGTTTATCGGTCGTCGTCGAAACGGCGCTCTACTCCTTGCGAGGGGCCTGGGTGTTGGCAGTCGTGACGGCAGCGATCAGTTGCTCGACGACCTTGCTGCCAGACTTGTTGCCTAATTCCTCAACCTCCTTAACCTTGCTGTCTGTGTCCTTCTTCGCGTCATCCTCGGCCTTTTTGTTGCCAGAGCTGTGCTGTACGGTCGTTAGAGTTTCATGCCCGCCTGGATACGGCAACCATGGGACTAATGCGTACCTCCTTCTCGAATTTCTGGTACTCTGCTTCCTTCTCCTTCTTGTATTCCTCAATCTCCTTCTGTGCCTCGCTTCGTGCGTCCTTTACTCGCTTTGTACGGTCTTCGAACGTTAGGCCGTCATTGGATCGCGGTTGGAAGGGGTCATTTACATTCTCTGGCTGCGGTATCTGTTAGCCTACATCTCTCACGCAACAACTAGAGCCTTTCTACCTTGCTGAACGATCTTCTGTGCTTCGCGCTCGGCCTGGATGTTATGTGAGCTGAGTACAACGCTCGAAGTGGGTTGCGGTGCTTACGTCAAGCAGCGTCTGGATTCCCGCGGAGTTTTGGGCGGACTGTTGGCAGCGTTAGCACTGCGCGTATTCGCAGAGATCTTGCTCCTTACCATCTTGAAGATATTGGAGGAGTGCGGTCGGTGTTCGATATCGCGGTAGTCGATGCGGAGAGGCCTATGATGCAGCTGCGGCCTCGAACTTGGCGGCAGGTCCACCTCTGTTGGCCAAAGCTTCGATCTCGAAATGTCCGCAACTGTCCATGATAACTTTCTTCTGGATACAACACAACGCCATCAAGATGTCACGAGCATCCCAGATTACACTAGCGACTACTTTCACGGTTGCAATTGGAACCGTTGCATTTGTCCATTTTGCGCAGAAGCAGGACAAGGCTGTCAGTGAGGTTTCACGCCACATGAATCTTAATCTAATATCTCTATGTAGGCCATGCACGCTGGTGTAATTCGCGATTACGAACAACAGCGAGTGAAGCGTGAACGGCAGGCCGATTTCGAGATGCAAAAGGCTCTCCAAGAGGAGTACTTGAAGTACCAAACCGTCCATGACAGCAGCACGCCAGAACCGCCTCAATCGTCTTCAGCAAAATAGAATGAATCACCGCATGGTTTCACTGCCTGACTCTATCACAAACACCTCCACTCGAAGCTCTTACGAAACTGCTCAGCCAGCAAGCCTGATAACACCTGCGGTGCCTGGTTGTGCCCAGCAGTATGCATTCATTTGTAAAGGCTGGCACCAGATCGCACCTCATGGACTGCTTGAGGCAATGCACTGTGCATTGCCGAAACGCCTAAGAGATATGGAGACAGGGGATTCCTACTTGCAGGTGTAAGCGGCTCGCAGACCTGTTGTTCGACTTTCGTCCACGGCTGGCAGATTGCTGCGCTCTACCCTCTGTTGCAGAGACACAGAAGTGCAGCCTGTCTCTCGCGACTTCCGTTCGACTTTTGACAAGGCAAACATCGCGCGCATTTCATGTTGCTGGGGTGCATGACGAGCGAAGTTTGGCATTGGCGAGCTCAGGGGGCGCAACATGATCTTGTGGCCTCGAGAATGTATTTAAAATACACACGGACTAGGTCCACATAGGAGTGTGTCGGCGCTGTGGGAGATCTATATCAGTGTAATCTTCGTCGACTTGCATAGCGTGCCCAGACGCGTCGCTTCGAAAACCAGGCGCGTACCCAAGCAAATGACGTAGTGACAATCAACAGGCCGTGTATACATATGCGCAACCAACACCCGGCCCTTGACAAGTGACAACTCAACGCCTCGTCTCACCAGAGTCATTGTATACCTCACACACATTCTCTAGAAGGCAATGTTTTCAAGAAGAGCAGTATCATCACGGGCTCTGTCACAAGTGTCACGGCAGGTCAGATGTCCAGCTGCAAGGAGGCAGTATGCGACGAACTATGAGAAGCGCACTCAGGAAACGTTGAAAACATCATCGCGATTGACTTGGTGGGCCTTCAACGCGCAGAATGCGGCTCTTTAACTCCTGAACGTCATGCTAACTCCCTGCAGGCTCACCACAACCGCTGCCATTGGTGCTGCAGCCCTCTACTACACCACCTCTTCATCTCCCACTTCAGCAAACGATTCCTCCACGAACGCTTCCTCCGCAGATTCCTCTTCCAAGCCTGCGCCGGCTAGCTCCCCCTCGCCAAACGCTTCGGTTTCCAGTCCTGGCCACCACCACGAAGCCGAGTACGCCTCTGACGTTCCCAAGCCCGTCGAAGACCGTCATGGCGATACAGTCAACAAGCACAGCATTGCAGCACGAAAAAATCAGGACAAGGTTCGCACGGGCAAGTTCTCGGGTGTGGAGTTTGACAACCATGAACTAGAGCATACGCCTGGTAAACCGGGAGGTGACTTTGAGAAAAAAAATTAGAATGCTCGACGGAGGGTCATAAGATCAGCTGTAGAAAATTGGGCTCAGGAAGTCATGGTGTTAGAGGCTGTAGTGTACGATATCAACAGGGAACACTGGTCACATTTCAGCATATCATTGCATGCACATATCGATAGCATGCAAATTCGCATACCGGCTCGATCGTTCAAAAACACGCAACACAACCTGAAATTGTACCAGTACGTTATTGAGTTGTGCTAAAGGTGGCGAAAGGCAAGGCGCCAGTGAGTAGCAAAGAGTCGAAAGCTGTCGACCTGGTCTTCAATGCTAAAGGCAGAACATCTGCTTATTCAAGCATGGGTTCATGGCCAAGGTCACGAGTATCCTGTCAAGTTGATGGTCTTTTAAGCAGTTGTATCCAGTGGATCGTTTCCTGTCGTTTCATGATTGGCAAGTCTGAAGCACGTTGGATGATGGGCATTTTTGCATCGCATACTTTCAAATTGCCAACAGGGCTGACTGCAGCAATGAGTCTACTGCAGCCATTGCCTAGCGGTGCTATTAGGTTGTAAGGCCCTTTGGTTCAAGAAAAACCGCTTCGCAAGATACCAAGATCTGTGACCTACAGAAGCTCTTGAAGGACAACATACCTAGCTGACAGTAGACCCACCGAGCAGCGGAAAAATGGCATCCTGACTGGGCACAATGGCCGCTAGCATTACCATCGTATGATGCTCTCTACGCAGACGGAGATGTTCATCCACTCATCGCCTTGTCTGATCCGCATGAGCCACACGCCGTTGAAGTTGCCTCGCACTGCGCCTTGTAAAGTCCTGCCGATTTTGGCCATCACTTGTTGGTGGCCTGAGCACCTTTCAACACGGAGTCTAGGCACAAGATCTTATGTCCTTGTCCTATAACGTACATCACATGCGAGCGGAACACATGGGCGAGCGGAACACTTTTGCCAAGACCCTACCAAAACACCAACCTCTACTAATGCCTCCACGAAAACAACAGAAAGACGCGTTAAAAGAAGCTCAGATACAGCTTGCAATCCAAGCTCTTAAACAAGACCTAAAACTCTCCCTGCGACGCGCTGCAGCTATCTACAACGTGCCCTTGACCACGCTACATCATCGACGCGCCGGACGACCTTCACGCGTCGATACCATGGCCAACTCACGGAATCTGACCAATACTGAGGAGCAGGTGATTGTTACGCATATACTTGAGCTAGCTAAGCAAGGACAACCCCCCCGGCTTGCAGATGTGACTGATATCGCCAATTCTCTGCGGAAAGAGCGCGGTTTGGCCCCTGCTGGCTCAAACTGGGCCAGCACGTTCGTTTCGCGTCAGGAGGAGCTCAAAGTGGTCTTTAATCGCAAGTACGACTACAAGAGAGCCCTCTGTGAGGATCCTGAGGTTATACAGGGCTGGTTTGACCTTGTAGTCAATACCAAAGCCAAGTATGGCATCCAGGACGACGACACGTACAACTTCGATGAGACAGGCTTCATGATGGGCCAGATAAGCCCAGGAGCAGTCGTCACAGCTTCAGAGAACCATGGACGGGCAAAGGCAGTCCAGCCAGGCAATCGCGAGTGGGTAACGGTCATCCAGGGCATCAATGCCACAGGGTGGGCAATCCCGCCCTACATCATCTTCAAAGCCCGCCGCCACCAGTCCAACTGGTACAAAGACGATGACCTGCCCCAGGATTGGACTGTTGCTGTCTCTGAGAACGGCTGGACTACTAACGAGCTTGGTTTTGACTGGTTGAAGCACTTTAACAGGCATACAAAGGCGCGTACTGTTGGCAGCCACCGGTTGCTGATTATTGATGGTCATGGGAGCCATAACACTGCAGAATTCGCGCAATACTGCAAGGATCAGAAGATTATGATCCTATGCATGCCTCCGCACTCATCGCACCTCCTTCAGCCACTTGATGTGGCTTGTTTTGGCCCTCTAAAGAAGGCGTACGGGGATGAGGTCAATCAGCTTATACACAACCGGATTAACCACATCACAAAGCAGGAGTTCCTCCTATGCTTTATAGCAGCTTATAACAAAGCTATAACCTCCAGCAACATCCAGGGAGGGTTCCGAGGGGCCGGATTGGCTCCATTTGACCCAGATCGCGTTATATCAACCCTGAATGTGAGGCTGCGCACCCCATCGCCACCACTCCCCCAAAACAGCCCGCTCTGGCAGTCGCAAACCCCAAGCAATACCTTAGAATTCGGGTCCCAATCAACGCTTGTGAAGAAGAGGATTCAGAGGCATATAGACAGCTCACCAACCTCTATGGTTGAAGCGTTTGAGAAGGTCTCAAAGGGGACAGCAATTGTTGCGCACAAGCTGGCTTTGGCACAACGGGAGAACGCTGCGCTTCACGCAGCTCTAGCAGCTGCTACAGAACGTAGATCGCGCAAAAGAAGGCATATCCAGACAGAGGGAAGCCTCACGGTTAAAGAGGGCCAGCGGCGGACTACTCTATTAGAGTTTAGCGCGCGTAGTGATGGAAAGAAGAGGAAGACGCAGGTGCGTGCTGAAGGAGGTGAACCATCCCAACGACGCTGTGGACGGTGCGGAGAGGGTGGGCACAACGCACGAACGTGCAATAATAGAGCAGAAGATGTCCCTAAGTAATATTACAGCTTGTTTTGCCTTATGCAGGGCTAATTTGTGGTGTTCTGGGCCATAATGTAGGTGTATTTGGTGGGGTCTTGGCAAAAGTGCGCCGCTCGCCCATGTGCGCCGCTCGCCCATGTGCGCCGCTCGCCCGTGATGTACGTTAGTACTAGAAGAGTTATTTAGAAATAAAAATAGAGGTTTAACTAGTAAAACAAGGTGCGGCGTTCGCCCGTGAGGTACGTTAGCTAGGATTAGAAGACTTATTTAGAAGTAAAAATAGAGATTTAACTAGTAAAACTAGGTGCGTCGCTCGCCCGTGTGCGCCGCTCGCCTGTAAGGTACGTTAAATCTAAATGTTAAATCAATCTTCTTCGGCTTCGGCGCAGGTGATGGTTGTTCAGTTGGCTTATAAGCCGCAATGGTCGCTAGCACTCTTGGCATGAAGTCATCTTCCAACTTTCTAATCGGTTTCTTTATGCAACTCACACGTCAACGCTTACTGCCAGGACGTTTCTAAGGTACAGCGATGAGAGAATTTGCGATGGAAAGTCTGATGTTTAACGGTTGCAGCCTCGCCAGCCTGCAACCATTCTTGTATTGCGCCAAGCTATTAGCCGACGCGGTCGTTCTCATCTCACACACAGCCACATGTGGCAATCACCTGGATTTCTAATTGGTTCCTCACAGCTTCTAGTGTACGGCTGTGTGTAACGCCGGTTCTGTCCTGCCTTAGCCTACCCTGAAATCATCGGGCCTTCCTCATGACGCAGGGCGGAGTTCTTTGCCCCTGCCTATGATGAGCTCACACATCACTTCCTTTCAATCTTCAATCATACATATAAAATGAACCTTGACCCTGGTCCATCTTCTCACAAATCGAGTACACAAACTAAGCACCGTATTCTACTTTAATCTTCCCCGGCCTTTCTTGAAACCTTCAGCTTATCTTTGATTGTTTCACCGCTTCGAGTACCTACCTCGCGCACATCCAGTCCACCCACCCTTCATAACTGCTGCGCATCCACTGACTTCGGGCTTCACATCGCGTATTACATCAACGATGAAGGTTTCCAATCTTCTCGCCTGCGGCGCGCTTGCCACATCAGCAGCAAGCGCTGCATCCATACCTGAAGTCAACGCAATCAACTTCATCGAAGACCGCGCCGAGTCACAACCACGAGCAGCAGAAGTCATTGCCCCAGAGCATAGTTTAGAGCGAAGGAAGGGAGGTGGTGGTCGCGGCGGCGGCGGCGGCGGTAGTAGCTCTGGCAGTAGTTCTGGAGGTGGTCGATCCAGTGGCTCCAGCGGACGCACATCTAGTAGTTCTTCAGCAGGAGGTTCGACAAGATCTGGCTCTGGAGCGCCTCGCGCATACGGTGGCGGATACTACGGTGGTGGCGCTGCCGTGCCCTACACCGCTGGTTCCAGGACGCCTAAAGGGCTCATTGCTGCTCCTCTGCTTGTAGGCGCTGGCGCCCTTGCCATCATGCCTGGCCTCTGGCTTTATTCAGTCTACCCCTACCATTTCGGTAACCCAGTGAGTATGCTTCTGGCATTGAACTAAATCATCGCTGACCAAAAATAGTACCGATTCTACAATAGGACGAACACTACCGACCAGAACCCTAACGGTACAAACGACACGTTGCCTGTCACTTGTTTGTGTCAGGAATACAGCCCTTGCGGCTGTGACGAGAACGATGACAGCAACTATTTGAACTCCATTGTGGGCAACGGAAGCTACGCCGCACTGAACAAGTCTCTTGTCACTGTCTCCCAGGTCAACGGCACACGCAACCTTGTCCTCAACGGCACCCTCCCCAACGGTACGACTGCCCCTGGTGGTACCGACGATGACAGCGGTGCCATGACTCTCAAGGCTGGCAAATACGCTGGCTATCTTGCGATGGCCACCATTGTCGTGACTGGCGTGATGATGTAAAGCTTTACTGAATCACTGTATAACACCTGTGTTTTTCACGCTCTTTACGACTCAATGAGGGTGGTGCTGGTTCTTTGGCGTTCGGGTGGAAGCCTTTGGGCATTGTTAACTTTCGGCTGATACCCACTGCAGTTTTAGCAGACATCGTCTGCAGTACTAGTTTAGACAAGAATAGACGAATGAATTATTCTCAAACCTGAATTTGCAGTCCTGTTGATTTTGAGTGTTTTCTTTCTCATTACGCTCTCCGATAACCCAGGAACACATAAGGACTCTGGAGCTGATGCAAAACATGTCAGATTCGCATCAGGCAGGTGCGTTACCACATACGTCATGGGTTCCCGTCTCTATCTCACGTTATCTTGGAGCAGCTTGTTACATGAACAGAGTGCGAGGAAACACTTGAAAACAAAATGCAGGGCACATATGCTGTCTTCTTCGTGCAGGCTCTCTTATCTTACTTGTGCTTCGCACAGGCAGCCCAGCTGATCCTCACCGCCGAACCACGACTTCGAACGGCGACTTTAGACGATGCAGAGGGCATAGCAACCATCCTAATGGCTGCATTCGAGCCGATGCCAGACTGGCAGTACTTCCGCCAATTCCGACACGACTATCCTGAAGGCCATCGGGAATGCGTACGCTACGGCGTGACGCAGATGCTCACCAACCCCAATACCCACACAGAAGTGATCAAAGCTCCAGATGGGAGCGCAATTCCGCTTGTTGCGATGGCTACATGGTCGGAACACCATATCCCTTCCATGTTGTCCGCCTTACAGCGCGACGCTCCCCGTAAGTGCTTTGATACAGCAGTGAGGACGGAGCTGATAAGAGACAGAGGGTTGCTACCAGAGTCTGAACGTCACGCGTGCGCTCGATTATATATATAAGTTCAATGCTGCGGAGCACAAGTATGTCTTTGATGTTTTTGGCGAGACGCAGGTTTACCTCTATGAGCTTGCTACGCATCCGGACTATCAGCTAAGCGGTGCCGGTACGCGCTTGGTTGAACGAGGGATTGCAAAGGGGATACGTGAGAGCGCGAATGTTACGCTGGTTGCCCAGCCCTCTGCGGAAGGATTCTACCTCAAGAAGGGCTTCGGAGAAGTTAGGAACATTAGCGTTGACAGTGTCGACGGGGACCAGGTTTTTTGGTACAACGTCATGGCGTATGATCTCGATAATGGTCTGTCCGTCCAGAGTTAGTAAGAAGAACAGCCGCAGTAGCTGAGACGTGGGAGTCTCCGCAGTTCTGCTTCAGCAAGTGACAATCGTTTATCTAACCCATGGGCCGAGATAGATGCCGCACTGCTTTCTCAACCATAGGGAAGGCTGGGTTATAGTCGCCTAATTAGCGGGTCTTTATTTTGAGGTGACCAGACCCATTGAGGTGTCGCTTGTTAGCTTGCAGTGTCACACGTCAGTTCTTAGTGACAAGAAATCGCGAAAGTAATCTGCTCCATTCGGCTCCAAAACATGAAAAGGTATCTCGGCATCCTCACTCGCTCCTCGGCGATTTTGCATGCGGTTGTGACCGTGATCCTGTCTCAATTACGGATGGACCTTCGCTAGATGATCCATCATCTTGTCTTTTCTCGGAAAAGCCTTCCGTCTGCCATCCTGGCTTCTGTCGCCTGAAGTAATGCAGCATCAGCAACAAGTCCACAACCTTGCGAGCAAAGATCAGGTACTCACAACCATCGATAGGGCACCAGAACTGGGTTTGTTTGCCCCCGAATCCTTCGTGCTTGCTGGCATGGTGCCGCTTGAGATCAGCAAGCCGATTGAAGGTCGCTCCTGAACATGAATTCTTTGGGCACTGAAACACGTTTTTGGAAGCCGTGCCGGTGCTATACACGATGCCAATTGCGACGCTTCCCTCAGCTGGCTTGAGTCCCGTGTGAGACATAGAGGAACCATAGCCTAGTCTCTGAGTTCGTCTGTCAACAGTGCCGGTGTGAGCACAAGCTTGCGGAGAGTTCATCATGTATTTGGATTGTATCGGCTCGAGCGTCTGGGGGCTATGTCTGGAGGGTGAGTGGTCAGCGCCGACCAGCAAAGTAATATCGCAACACTCAGCTGAGCCAGGCAAGTTATCAACCAGGAGACACTGTAATAAAAGATCGAGCAACGGATGTGAGAAATCGTCGCCGTCGAATTGGCGATGGTTCAAATGGATATGAAATGGGAAAATTGAACAAAGAGAAATTCGATTGGATCGTCCACGACAGGAAACCAGTTCAGTAGTCGAAGAAGGAACGCGTAAAGCACTAAGCAGTCACTGATAGTAAGTGAAGACTTACAAGCTGTCCTTGGCAGTGCACGGAAACACTCCTAAAGAGACACTATACAACTTAGCTGAGTGTCGTCCGAGTGTGCGGATGTGCCTACCAGCTGCTCGCTTCGCTCAAGATGCATGAGTTCTGACTGTCTGCTGAATCCGAGCTGGCAAAGACTCGTCGTTCCTGGACGCGTTAAATCTATCAGCGCTTATAGTGAGAGTCTCGTTACCTTAGTAAGATCAGATCTGCTCAGGTATTGTTCAAGACGATGCTCTTACCTGGTGTAAGATCCCAATATAAGATTCCGGTGTAACATCCTGGTGACCGATCCTGGTGAGAGATCCACGGAACTCCAGTGCTTCCTGGTGATGGCCTCTCAACGACTTACACTTCAGTAGCATTGCCTTCCATAAATGGGCGCATGTTGCCCCAGAGATCACCGCCTATGCTGAGCTCGGTTTCAGTAGGCGACGAAAGGCTGAACGCTGGATTAGGTGAAGAAAAGGGTGCTGGAGGCAAAAAAGAGAAACCTAGAATCCTTGAGAGATTGTAAATCGATATGTCCTCTCATACACACCATTGACGTCGATCGGTGAGGCGTCTTGAAGGGTATCATAATTCAGATGGGACTGCGGAAAGAAGAGAGGAGGCGGGTAACACATGATGAAGAAGGCAAGCGACAGCAGGCAAAGGAAAAGAGAAGCAAGGAAAATGGAAAATAAGCTGTTATGCTTGTGGTCAGGCCAATGCAGTCTGTACGAACGCAGATGTTTGGAGCGCTATGTTGGAAGGCATTTTTCAGCCTTATAGGCTTCGCCCAGGGCGGGGTATCCATCAGGAAAGTCGTTGCCCTCTTGGAAGTTGCGCCCCTCCACGCTAAAAGTACGGGAAGCCATGCAGCAACCCGCAATGGCCTAATTGCCCTGCAGCCTGCTGTATGTGCGGTTGGTCATCACAGGTACTATGCCGATGCACAGACGATAACAGACTCCACCGGCTGCAATCATTCGCCAATGGATGGCGGATGACCTACACCATACGAAGACTCGCAGGGCACTCACCGGTCTACAGTGCATGGAAGACAACAGAATGAACCAGAAGCCGGTCGGAACGTGACATAGCCCTGAACCTCAGTCTCGGCATGACATGCCTCTTCCTCTCCATAACATAGTATAGGATAAGCGGATTGTTGTTGGGATATATACTTGTGATTAAGATGCTAATAGGCGATTCTTCTCGATACATATGAGATCGACGAACGGTGTCGGGGGTATATTCAATGTCCTTTGCCATTACTGGACTTCTTTCGCTGCCATACGCTCATTCTTCTATCCATTACGCGGCGCTACTTTCTATGCAGTGATGATAAGGAATAATTAAAAGATTGTAAAACATGGTGATAGATAGTGTATCCAAGAAAAATACAGAACGAAGGTCGTGCACAGGCTCGCTGGCCGGGCTCAGGCTTCAATCGTTGTGCGAGGCGGGCTCCGGTCATTTAGTGCCTCGCCCAGCGCCTCAGCGTCATAGTCCACGACGAGCACTTTGGTGGGTGTTTCGGGAATGCTGTCGAAGAAACCCCAGATGGGACCGTTCTGATTGACACCACTAGGCCTTAGCTTTGGCTTTGCAGGTCTGACAGCAGTTGCCTTCTTCGCAGTTGCAGGTTCGGAAGTCGTCGCTTGTACAGTGTCTGCCGAAAATTGCGTTTGGCGTGACTCAGATGATGAAGGTCGCAGTGATGGTGATGCGGCAGGTGTTGTTGAGGTCGATGTTGGAGTCGCGCCCCACTTGCCAAAGAACCACCCTCCGGAGCTCTTGCCTGCAGGTGGCGTATCGCTCTTGCGCGAGCTGCGCTTCTGGTTTGCAATAGTAGAGTACAGGAAAGATCGACTGTCGTGTTTGTCTGCTCTGGCTTGCGAGAGGCTGCCGTGGGCGGTCGCGGTCCATGGCGTGAGTTCTGGGTCTACTGAGCCAGCGCCTTTGGGGGTCGAGAAACGTGATTGGTTTGACATAAGAAGTTGTGCAGGTCGAGATTGTAAGGTATGTATGTCCATCCCAGAAATTGATATAAGTGATTCGTGAGATGCGTGGCGGCGTAACGCAGGCCGTGAGTGCCGGATGGGTGACAGTTGATCATGGTCGGTTTCGGGTTCGTGCGGTGAGAGCACAAAAGCGTTTTCAGAGGAGAAAATTGAAGAGTCTTCGTTTTCTTCAGGTATCGCTGCCTGAGGTTCGGGGTGACTTGTGGAAAGCGCGAAGGCGTCGTTGATGTACGAGTTGGCCGGGCTGCTGACGGCAGATATTACAGCATGGGCTGCACTCTTGGTAGTTATAGCGATGGGGCTACTAGAGCTGCGAATCGTCGACAGCACCGCTGGTGGTTTCAAACTCCGAGATCTGCTCCTTCGGTGGTGATGAGACGCCTCCGGGTCAAATGAGATGTCTTTCGAGTTTGAAGGGCCATGCAAAGGAGAATGCAAGTCAATTGAGTCAGGAGGACTTGTTGGCCTTGAGGAGTCGTATGCTGCATCACTGAAGACGCGGTCGTACATGGAGCCGCGATGGGAGTCAGACACCGGTGAGCCTGGTAGTGAGCCTGGCCCGAGTGTCGTTGCCTGTGACCAGCGATGAGAATTGGGCACGGTGACGGAGGTCTGAGAAAGGATTGTGGCAGTCGAGTTTCGTTTGAGGGACGGCGCAGGATCGAAGTGGCCAGAAGTGAGGCTGAAGCGCTTCTTTTTGCTGTGTCGCCGTTGAGCTGTGATCTTCGGGAGGTTCTTGCTTGGCTTTGAGCCATGGTAGTGGTGATGGATATGCAGCTCCTGCCCTCCAGCTGGCTCGACGATCTCAGTCTCTAAGTCGATCTCCTTATCAAGTGTGGTTCCAGGGACTTCTTGAGTTGGTGACGTCGAGATGGGCTGGTGTATCCTTAGCTGGTCCCGTAACCGTTCAACCTCCTCATTGGAGTTGACCAGCATTTCTCGTAGTTCCATGATGCCGTGTTGTAGATTTGCGTTGTCCAGTAGTATGTCTTTGACGAAGTGGGAGACAACAGTACTGCTACCCTTTTCTTGCCCAGCTTTCGCCTTGAGACGTGCTGCCGCTGCGCCCAGCTCGCCCTCGACTGCCATTCTCCTTTCCATGCGCGCAACGACTTCGACATGGCGTTCCCTTTCTTCGCGCGCCTCCCGTTCGATGCGGTCAATCTGATCCTGCAGATCGCCAAGCGTTCGCTCGGCCTTTTGCCAGCGTTGTATGGCCGTGCGCTCCTCGATTGTCTTGGTATCTAGGTTGTGCTGCAGCCGTGACTGCTCTCGTTCCAGGTCAAACAGCTGTGCTTCCAGTAATTGTGTGCGCGCTGCCAGAGAAGCCAGCCGTTGCAGTTCGTCCTCGGTCGAGCGCAGCGTGTCCTGCAAAGCCTGGATTTGGGCGTCGGAGCTGCAGACCGACTCGTTTAGCTGCTCAAGCTGATCCAGGAGATGGCGGTTCTCTTTGATCGTGCGCGCGTTCTTGGCTTCGAGTTCCAGCTTCTCGCTCTCGAGGCGCTCGATGTTGGCCATCATCTGCCGGCGCTCGCGCTCCGAGTCGGCAACGTAGGCTTCATGGCGGACGAGCAGGGCCTGCAGGGCAAAGGTCAGCGGCATGGCGCGAAGGTAAGGGTAGCCGCTCAAAGGAGCAGCAGCCAGGCGGGGGCAGCAGGGCGGCGAGCATGCGATTGTGGACATACTTGACCAAGCTGTGCAGCTTTGGAGACGTCTCGTTCGAGACCCTCGAGCAGACGGCCATTATGGGCGAGGAAGGCACAGTCGCTGCTACCACAGCAACAGCGCGGCCCAGGAATGCAGCCCGCGCTGCTGGTTGACATGCGTGCTGTTGTGTTACGCGGGGCTAACCAGGCTGTAATAACAAGGTTTGGGCGCTTATAATAGATATTGGATGTGGTTGGTAGAGGGCGGCGGTGATGGGCATAGTATTCGAGGAAACAGCTATAGGTCTAAAGGCAGCACACAAAACAGGTGGTAGGTGTGTCGAGGGTTGAGCGCTCGCTGCCCCAAGGCGCGTGGAGTTTGCTTTGCGTTCCTGAGTGATGGATGCAAAAGGGTGGGTCATCAACAAACGATGTGGATATCAGCCATGCCGCGGTATCCCTGTCCGCTCCTTCCCCACGCAACGAGCCAGAAGGGAACGAGATCTAGAGGCTGCTATCTCTCGAAACACGTCTCTGCTAATATGGACGACCTCCATGTGACCACTAGCCACGAGCAGGCGCCGCGCCCACGCCATGTGTTTGTCCGGCTTTGCCCTTTTGCAGAGCAGACGTCACTCGGCGCAAATGAGCACCCCTCGCCCGTTGGTAAGACTAGTGGGAAATTGCGCCTTCGCAGTTTTCATCCTGAAAGGGACGATGAAGCTTGGCTGCTGACTACAACAACAACAACATCGAGGAATAGGCAACGAACTGCGAGATGTGTTAGTATAGAAGGATGAGGTGAGTCCTGCGAGGTGAGTATCTCAGCGTCGCTGTTGAAGTCCATGTTCCAACACTCTTCTCGACCTGCTTGACGTAAGTCATGTCTTTCTGTTCAGCTCAGAGACTGGTATCAGCTCAACGAGCCTCACTCTTTTCAAGCCGCCAATTGCACAGCCTCGCAAATCCGAGTCCTCAAGTCAGTGCTCTGTTCAGAAGACACGCCTCCTCGCACAAAGTCGATCCACCTCGGGGCAACACGCCGTCGCTAAATCTATGGTCTCAAGTCAGAGAAGCACCACCGGCAGTGCGGTACACCGTCTACGCTGGCCTCGGACTTATGGCGACCGCTGAAACAACCTTTTGGTTTAATATTGTCAGAGCCAAATACTTCCCATCGGAGGTTGCCAAGGAGCAAGAACAGGCCACGCAACTTTTGGATGACTTCGAAGCGGCGATCAAGGGCTACAGAAGTGTGTGGTTGCACAACTATGATCGATACTACGGTGCATATATCTGGAGTGCAGGCTACGGTGGTCTTAACGGGCTGTTTGACTTCTGACTGCATGTGAACAACGCACAGACAGAATGAAGCGGTGAACATAAACAGCCAGAAAGAGGGCGTGCCTCTCACAGGTTGAGCCATCACATACTTACAAGAAGCAAGCTACACCCCGTATGTTCGTTCGCTCAATCGAACAATAGCGCTATCCTTCCTTTCACCTTCCCAGCCTCGAGCTCCTTCAATACAAGAGGAAAATCAGCTAACTTGCCATCTGCGACGATTGGGTCTAATATCCCTTCAGCAATGAGATCAAGTGCTTCCTTAAGATCTTTTATCTGGCCACCGTACGAAAAGATGATATCGAGCCGCTTGCGTATCCCAATCTTCATGTGGACGGTATTCTCGTGGTTCAATGTGCCCACGCACAAGAGTCTCCCTGCTTGACGGACTGCGCTGATGTTAGAATGTGTCTGAAGAGCAGGCTGCAACGCATACCTATGTGCTGAGCATCACTGAAAGTTTGCGCGGTGCCAACGAAATCAGCGACCACCGATATCTTGCCGGACCAGCCCTTCTCTTCAACCCACTCTCTGATGTTCTTGCCAACTGAGACAATGTCCGACTTGCTCACGCCTATCTTCACCGCATCGTCTAGGTTGTCTTGTTTGACGTCGCTTACAAAGACTCTGGCACCGATTGCCCGGATGACCTGCAGCGCGTTGAATCCAAGACCTCCCAAGCCGAACAAGAAGACGACATCTTTCGATGTGATTTTCCCTCGACGATGGATGGCGTGGTAAGCGGTGGTGACCGCATCAGTAGCTACAGCCGCCTGGCTGGGCGTGACATCTGCGGGCACATGAACAACACCCCGGACATCGATGACGGCGTATGATGCGTAGAAACCGTCGTTTCCAATGCCCGAACGATGTGCTTTAGTGCATAGCTGCGCCAGGTCCGCACTACATTCTTCGCAATCTGCCTCTCCACATCCAGGCACTGCGAGCAGGGCTACGACGTCTCCGAAGTTGAAGCCCGCATCTGGAGGAACGGCTGAGCCGAGTTTGACGATTTGGCCGCACCCTTCGTGGCCGAGAGTGAACTGGTCCTGGAACCAAGCAGGTTGGTTCTCGTTGGTGAGTAAATTATGGTCTGATCGACACACGCCAGCTGCTATGAGCTTGACCAACACCCCAGTCGCGTGCGGTTCCGGAACTGGAACTTCTTCCCATACCTAGTCGTATTAACCACAGGGATCCTATGAAGTGACGTAGTAACGCGAGCATGCATTGAAGGTTATTGAGAGATGAATTTGCCGAGCCACATATCGGTCTAACTCACTGGTTCCATGTTGCCTCTATGCTTCCGCCATGCCCACATAGTTGAAGGGATTTCTTCTTGTGTTAAGCTCATATTTGCGATATTGCCCTGACGGAAGGTCATCTTTGTCGATCTTGGGGAGGGTCATGTAGTCATTCATGATTTATTGGTATTCACATAAGCAGAAATCAATCAACTAGACCATAATCAGATTACCGAGGATGAGAATGCGGGGTTTCCGAGCTCAGGGTTTTGTGCTCAAGCATGTCACTGTGTTGTCCTTAAATAGACCAAAGAAAAGAGGCTAGCCCGTAGGTTGCAATCATGGAGGTACACACGACTTTACGAGACAAGATTGGAACGAGCTCCACACGCGTATGCTGGGTTCAAATAATATTCTCGAAAACAAGACTTCGTCTAAAGATATCCATCAAGCTTCGCAACCTTATCCTCCCTGTTCGGCCCCTTTCCTTGTGCCTCCTCGGCGATCTCGACGTACCAGGAGAGATCTGCATCGTCTTTCATCTCGAACTCAGTGAACCCGTTGCCCATGAACCGCCAAGGGTTTACCGTTCGATATGTAATGTTGAAGTCTTCACCACGGATGTCGGTAATCAGCTTGTTGAAAAGTTGGGCGGAACCACCAAACAGTGCTGTTACCCTTCCGTCCACACGGCCGCGCTTGTACCATGATGAACAGCCTCCGCTCCAGACGAGCGTCTTGTGAACTTCATCTTGATATCTCATGAATGCATCGACCTTGTCTCGTCGAGGCGTGAAGCACTTGATGTCTTCATGCGCCATCTTCTTGATCCACTTGACAAAGTAATCGCCGGTCCAGTTGAGGGACTCTACCAGTGAACCGTGTCCGCCTAAGCAGTTCGGACCCATGTAGATCAGGTAGTTCGGGAAGTCTGGTGTCATGACAGAGATGTATGACTCCGGGTCTCCTGCCCATTTCTCGCGCAAGTTGATGCCCTTTTGGCCGATCAGAGGGTATCGTGGGCGATGGGAGACATCAAAACCGGTTGCGCAGATGATGACATCACACTCGAAGTGCTTGCCGTCCGCGGTTGTGATGCCAGTCTCTGTGATCTCTGTTGTTGGACTGTTGGTACAGTCGCAGTTGTCTCGCAAGAAGGACTCGAGATACCCAGGTCCAGGCGTGATTCTTCTACAGCCGAGCTCCCACTTCGGGATCAGCATATCGCAAAGTCGCTTGTCGTAACCCAGCTTCTCCGCCATCTGAGCACTGGCTGCCTTAATGCCCTTTTCATTATTCTCGCCCTTGAGGAAGATGTAGAAAGACTTGTTGGTTCTTGAGACGATGCCTTTGCGATATTGCTGATGCTGTGCTGGATCTCTGAACTTCGCCTTCTCTGCATCTGTGTAAGCTGGGTTCGGGTCGTCGACCTCGCGACCCATGTGCTTCGATGGAGGTGCTCGATAATACACCCAAGCACCACCTCTGATAAAGTTCTGCACTGTCGTGCCGGGAAGTTTGGCCATCTGCGGGACAATCTGAATACCACTCGAGCCATTGCCAATCACCGCGATGCGTTTGTTGGAATAGTCGTAGCTGTGGTCCCATCGTGCTGAATGTGTTATATGGCCCTTGAATTTGTCGAAGCCGGGAATCTTGGGCCAGTTTTCGTGACTTGGTATTCGTCAGTGATGCCATCCACGCTATTCAACCGCGCTCAGACTTACACAAGTACACCTTGACCGGAGACCAGAACATGACACCACTCCTTCCTCCTCTCCTCTGTCCGTGTGCTCTCAACTTCAACTTCCCACATGCCCTCCTCATCGTGCCACTGTGCACCGACAACCTTGGTGTTCAGTTGTAAGTCACGGTCCAAGTTCCACTTTTTTGTTGTTTTCTTGAAGTATTCCAGGATCTCAGCACCGCTCGCATAGAACCTTGTCCAGGTTGAGTTTGGATCGAAAGGAAATGCGTAGATATGTGCAGGTACGTCACATTGAACACCTGGGTAATTGTTGACTAGCCAGGTTCCGCCGACTTCGTGGTGCGCTTCGAAAATTGTGTGGTCAACGATGTCTTGCATTTCCGGGAAGCGGTGCTGGAACTTGTGCGCCATCAGTAGACCGCTGAATCCTGCACCGATAGTGAAGACCTTGATCTTGCGAGGTGTGTATGCGAACTCTTTCGCCAGCTTGAACGCATCTTCGGTCGTGTTGTCAACACCGTTGGGGGTTCCGTTGATACGAGCGCCATTGGTGTAAGTTCCATTGGTGGCTGGCTTTGCTGGTGTAGCTCCGTTGACCTTTGGAAGTTCGCCCTCAGTCTCAGGCGCTCTGGCGACGCCATTCGTCTTCGTTATTGGCGCTGGGCCGGTTTGATCGTCGACAAGAAAGGCCGTCATAGTGTTACGGGAAGCAACTGTAACTGCAACTGCTAAGGCGCGTATCTCAAGGATTAACAACGATTCTGTGTCGGATATCCGTGCTGTCCTTTGTACATATGTAAACCACTTGAACACAACTAACGCATCCCGCTGAATTGCCGGACGATGGCGCCACGTCCCTTGACGGGTAGGCCTCAAACATCCCAGTATCTAGCCGAATCTGCAGCTGAAGACCCAGCGCGTCCATGGCCGGTAGGTGACAAACGGTACAGTCCTTGGCCACCGGCTCGGTGACGTGAGGTACGGCAGTGGCGAGGCACAGCTGAGGGTTTGCCGACGGCCATAGGTTTGCGGTTCGTCCCAACCGCTTTGGGATAACCGAAGCCATTGCCAACATCGACCCCGCCGAAGCATTTCCACGAACTTCTGAGGTGGTCTGGGGATGCGGCAGCTCGGTACAATACGGGGGGACAAGCATGTAGGCTTGTGGAAGTATACAGATTGATGCTGGACCTCCTACCGAATTTTGACAAGCCCCTTGTTACTATACAGTCTTGTCGTCGACGGCCATTTACCACTTAAAATCAGCAATCCTAGTCCTACAATCTGTCTTGCCTGCTTCACTTCAACATGCCAATCGAGAAGTACTCATACAAAGGTCCCATAGACCACACTGTGCCCATTGACACGTCCAAGCTCGCGGGCAAAACCGTCATCATCACGGGCGGCGCCAATGGCATGGGAGAGACATGCGTTCGACACTTCGCAGCTGCAGGCGCAAACGTCACCATCGCAGATGTCAACAAGCGTGGATACGACCTCGCAGATGAGCTCAACAAGAAGCACGGCTCTGAGAGAACGGTATTTGTAGAAGTCGACATCCGCGACTGGGAACAGCAAAAGAGCATGTTCGATACCACGCTCACCAAGTTTGGAGCTATCGACATCGTCATTGCAAACGCCGGTATCAGCAGGAGCTCAGGTGACAGTCTGTGGAACTTGGATGATCCGAGCGGTGAGCCAGTCAAGCCGGACCTCAAGATTGTGGACGTGAATCTGAAAGGTAGCTTCTACACTTGGAAGCTCGCGGTCCACTACTGGCGTAAGCAGAAAGAGAGCGAAGAACGAGATCGATGCTTCATCATCACTGGAAGCATGGTCGGGTGGATTGACTCGCCCGTACGTGCGATTATTCGCAAATGCGACTTGACTGACTTCCAATAGGGCAATTGGGAATACACGTCCACCAAGTATGCGCTGCATGGGTTCATGCGTACTGCACGCCGCAACAGCTGGGAACAAGGAATCCGAATTAACTATGTGGCACCATGCTGGATCAGAAGTGCGATCCGTACGAAGGAGTATGAGGCTTGGTTGGAGGAGCATGGCATCGACTTCGGTGAACAGGAAGATGTAGCGAGCTGCATGATAAGGTTAGCCAGTGATAAGTCTATCAACGGTAAGCACTATGCATGTACTCGGTATCAGAGTAAAATTCTAAGAGAACCCACAGGCAGAAGTCTGATGATCACACCGAGATCAATCGCGAAAGAAGGCTATATGGATATTGATAAAGATGACTACTCAGAGAACGACGGCCATGGAGGATACTTCAAGCGCACGCAAGATACGCAACTAGTGATCATCGAGGACAAGTGGCGGGACGACTACAAGGTGCGTGTCTACAAGGAGGAAGAGAAGAAGGTTAGCTCATAGTAGACAGCCACAAGGTAAGAAATCGATGTAGACCAAGAGTGGTAGTCACGATCGATGGTTTACATACTCTCTGAGACTATGAATGGCCAATTAAACAACCCGACTGCGTCCGGACTCTTATGTGGAGTACTCTGCGACTGTTGTACTCGCTTCTCTATGCTACAGCCTAACACGGATGGAATGTAAAGTCCGGGAACCCAAGTGCGTAGTCCGTGAATGGATCGAAAAGGTCCTGGTATTGTGCAAGAAGTGTATCGTGGAACAGCTCATTGTTCGGCGATGGAAACCCCTTCGTGGCTGTTCCCTGCTCTCGTCCTGTCACTAAGCTCTCCGCGATGCCGTTGGTAGATTTGGACACAAAAGGGAAGAAGCGCATCCAGTCAAAGCTATCGTCCTCATCAATGCTGATGCCATTCGATCCAGATTCGCGGTTCATTGATCGAGTCGGATGACTGGGTATGACGATACCATTGAGTTGGGTAGCTGTATGGGAAGCGTTGGTAGTAAGATCAGATTTCCGGAGCCTGTCGAAGCCTTGTGCAATGACATTGGCCGATGCCCACATCTTCTGCAACTCTTTGGCTGCAATGGCGAGAATGTCTAAATCCTCATTGGCACACTTGCTGAGGTGCTGAATTCGACAGGCTTGAAGAAGCGCGATGAAGGCTGTACCAGTGTGCCAACAGGTAATTGCCATGAGGAAGCGAGAGTTGCCTCGTGCTAGGATGTCTTTTAGAATCCTGGCTGTACATGATGCCGCTAGAATGGCCGGTGGTAAAGCCTGTGGCAATTGACCTCCAGACCGTTTGAGGTGCAAGATGATGATAGTCGTCAGATAGAATAAGTGGAGCTGGTGCACGTCACGGTCAAAAGACTCGGTGCGAGGCGTATCGATATGTAAGCGTAAGCGCGGGGGCAGAGAGTGAACCCAGCTGACTAGCTCCTCACGGAGCTCGTTGGGCAACGGCGCAGACTTGTCGTTGGACTTCAGCAAAATCTTCGCAATCTTCCCGATGATCGCGCTGAGCCGTACCCAGTATATGAATATCTCGCCTTGATGTTGACTTTGTGGGTCATCTGGAAAATCGGCTAGCGTTGGCTGCTGAATGTTACAATCATCCGGGTCTATGATAGCAGGTTTGCTCTGACACAAAGATGTGAGACGCTCCCGAGCCTGTCAACAGTCAGACTTTAACAACGTTCGATTTACTGGAGAGCGTCCTGAACGCTCTCAGCGCTCTTTTTTCAAGGAAGCATACGGTACGATGGGCACAGTGTGAGACGATATTGCCTTTGCAAGGTGAAGAGGTGTTTTGGAGGATACTTACAAATGCAGTCCACCAAATACGGCGCCGTAATCCAAGATTCACTCGACTCCGGCTGGGATCTTCTATGGCCGGTTCACGATGTATGTTCATTTGCTGTGCGTGTCGGATGATGACTGATGTCCACCACCTACAGAACTGTTAGCCCACGTCGAAAAGGTCCGTTGGGAACGCACCAAGAGCTATGCCGGTGAACTCTAGATGGAGACTGAGGTGCCCACCAATAGAACAAACAGAGTGCTTTGAGTGCTGTCATCTCGTCGGCCTCCTCATCGTCGTAGAAAATTGTCCGCGCACGTTTGTAGTAGGCTTCAGGACCATCGTGAGGCAATAGTGGTGGCTGGATGTGACTACTAGCCAGTGCTAGAGCATTTGCAAGTAGTGGAGACCTTGCCACATCAGATGATAAGGTTTCGCGGTCCAGAACTGGGCACCAAGGGTAGCTGTAAACAAAGTACGTTTCAGTAAAGATCTGCTCCAAATCCGGACGCAGCTCAGATGAATAGCGGTGCTCCAGTTGCGCTACAAAAGCTTGGTTGTCGGCATCGAACTGATTTTCCGGCGCGTAAACTTGGAGAAATCCACTATCGACATCGCCGTTTTGTGTCGGTGTTGTCTCAGTCTGACTCGCATTTGTCTGTCGGCGATTAAGATCTTGTCCGGAACCAGCTTGGAATGTGCTCTGAGGTGATGGAATAGGTTGAAAGCCGCGGATACGTATACTGTGTATGGACATTGGTGATATGTGACTTGGATGGGGGCTTATTCCAGAATCGGATGGACCCTGTAGATTGGCCTCGGTGAGTGTCTGAAATGTGGCATCTGCGGCAAGAAGTGCATCTACACCGTCTGATATCCTATCGTCTCCTTTGCTGTCGTGCACCTGAGTGCTGTCTCCATTGATTTTCCTTCTCTTCTCTCGCCGCGAGGGACGAATTTGGCAATCTCTACCGGACGTGGAGCAGTGTGAGCAGTCTTCTTTACCCCCATTCTTGCGCCTCTGCAGGTCGCATTTGATCTTCTTTGAGTGGCAAGCTGTACATACGAGCTCAGCTCTCTTCCTTTTTGGCTGATTCTCGGAGTAATGCAGCCAGTTTTCAGAAACAACGTTTTCTGACATGGTCTTCTGACCGCTACGTATTCTACAATGCCGCGTTTAATCAGGCTCTCGATCTGGTTAAAGGGACTGAGGAGCGAGTCGCGGAGGCTGGTGCAATCAATCGGGAGCTCTTGGGGCAGCTGACGGATACGTGTTTTCCAGACATTGCATCGAGACCACTAAAGGAAGACCCGGACGTAGTCGTTATCGGCCAATGTTGTGGTTCGTCTTTCGTACGATGTGCGTGTGTTGAACGAGTTCTAGCTGATCCGAGGTTGCGGAGACGCCTCGATTTTAGCGTCAACCTAGACCGTTTTGGGCGCCCACACCATCCAAGTCACAAGGACCGAAACAAGTCCGCATTGACTGGGAGATTTTATGACGTAAGCATTGCGTATAGGTCTTTTTAGTCGAAGCTCATAGGTTGCAAAAAGCCTATAGTTGATTTCACGGGCAGAAAAGGATACCTAGGTAGGGTTGTAGCAGCGGCGGGTCGGCTTGAGAAGAGGATGAGTTGCATAAGATACTATGTAGGCTTTCTAAGTGGCCTGGACCAGTCGCAAATCCTCGTAGTTCCTCGCCTTGACGTCGTCACATTTTGCTCGATAGCCTCCAGCAGGTCCCCAGTACCTCGCTATTGACCGCTTCTGCTTACCAGCCACGTTCCTGTTCACGCCAGTCATCCAGCCATCGACCTCTAGCGCCAGCATACCTGTGGCGCAATCGTGTACATGTTTTGTCCACGCCTTCTGGCCTTTCTCTGTGGCTTCTGCGACAACAATATTGTGGTCAACCAAGTACTCGATGAAATCAGCGACCCATCCAACTGCATACTCTATGCTGCGTGGGATGTTGCCGAACATCTGATGTGGACCCATGATGTTGTAGAAGTTGCTACGGTAGTTAGTACAACACTACTGGTACTAAGACGGACGGAAGACTCACGGAAAGTTGTGTACTGTCAGACCGAGATACGTCTGAATACCATCGGCCCACTCGTCTGTGAGCTTTTTGCCTCCAATGCCTCGAATGTCCACAGCACTGAAAGAGCCAGTCACTGCGTCAAAGCCAGTGGCATATATGATGACGTCGAACTCAAAGTCTTCGTCCTTGGTTTTAATACCCTTTCCGTGAATGCGCTCTATTGGATTCTCATTGATGTCCACAAGCTTGACATTCGGCTGGTTGAACGCTTCGTAGTATCCACCCTCGAGCGGCACCCTCCTCGTTCCGAAGCCATGATTCTTGGGGATAAGCTTCTCTGCAACGGCAGGATCATCGACTCGTTCCCTGATCTTCTTTGCAATGAAGTCTGAAAATAGCTTATTCGCTGTAGGATCTGTGTTGATGTCGTAGAAATTGGACAGCCATTTCGAGAATCCAGACTTCGCGTAAAGCTCTTCCCAGTAGGCTTCACGCTCCTCGTCTCCAACGCTAAAGATGGAGTTTGGATTAGACTGGTGGATGAAACAGGAGTACGAGTCGAGGCAGTTCTGAAAGATGGTAGGGTAGTTCCGGCGAATCTCGTCCATTTCTTCCCGTGTGATCTTGGTGTTGCGAAGAGGGGCAGTCCAATTTGGAGTGCGCTGGAAAACAGTCAATGACCCGACAGTCTTCTTGATTTCCTGGATCGTTTGGATGGCCGTTGCGCCGGTACCTATAATGCCAACTCTTTTTCCGTCAATTGCACTTGCATCGGCGGGCCAGCGAGAAGTGTGGAATGCGGCACCCTTGAAGTCATGTACACCGGGAATTGCGGGTAGAGTGGGCTGGTTGAGGATACCCATGCAGCTGATAACAAATCGCGAGGTGTACGTCCTGCCATTTTGGTCTGTAAGGACCCAGGAGTTTGAGCCCTCACGCCATTGTGCAGTAGATACACGAGTGTTGAACTGCATGTCCTCGTGTAACCTGAACTTCTTTGCAAAGAACTGACAATATGCCAGTGTCTCTTCTTGGCCTGCAAAATGCTCGCTCCAGTCCCATTCGTCCAGGAGTGATTGATCGAATGAGAAAATGTAGGAGTAAGACTCAGAGTCGAATCGAGCTCCTGGGTAGCGATTCCTGTTGGCACTATTTAGCATGATAGTGAAGACATGAATTGCCATCCTTACCAGAACCAAGTGCCTCCTTCACCTGACCCTGCTTCGAGGACTCTAGTCTTCAGACCAAGCTGGCGCATTCGATGCAGCGAGTACATGCCACTCTAAAGCGCACTGTCAGCTCACATGGTCCAATAACATGAGGAAACCAACCTGGCCTGCGCCAACAACAATCACATCATAATCCAGGGATGAGTCCAGCTTAGACTGCTTAGCTTGACTGACGGTGTTGAGAGTTCCAACCATGACTGCAATGTTCTTGGTTGTGTCAGAGAAGTGTGGAAGCACGGGACGACGCTGATGAGACGCAAGTTTATCTTTCACACATTTCCATGTCGTCGGCCTCGTGGGCTTTCCACTTGTCGCCGATACTCATCGTACGGCAAAGTCGATCCAACATCTGTTGCAAGGTCCCCTAGAAGCCGGCAGACCCCGCACCTTGGGCGCCCCGCGTTGTCGGCATTCCGTTTGAAGTCTAGTGGGCATACAACACACCATTGCCGGCGGTGAGGAACAGACTACAGGTCTGTCGTGTTCTGGCCACTCAGCTACGAGTCAAGGCTTTCAAGGTCGACTTGAAGCTACACATTGCAGTGAGCGTGCGAACCACGTGGTAGTTGACAGCAAAGCAGCCGTGCCTCGCACAGAGAAGTATTCTGATTGTTTGAATGCACCCGAACTGTAGTAGCATACTTCGTGATATTACACTGGCTAATATATGCCCTTCTCTGTCCAATACAGCTCGAGATCTCTGAAGAAAGTCCACTTTAATGACCTTCCCCAACCCCTCGCTTTCCAGTCGTTTAATGACTGAGGAAAATGGTCTACCCCGTCTCTGACTGTCGAGTCGTGAGCAATGATCACGAAGATTCGTTCGTCAGCGTCAAGCTCTTGCAGCCAAGTCGCTGTGTTTCTTGCGAGCGGAATATCGTGACCGAAAGTCATGTCGTACAAGCTGTCTGTCGACGATCTTCCCCGAGCCTTCTGTAGCTCTGCAAACGCAGTTCCTGGACAGAGCGGCAGCTCGCCTTGCGGATTGCAAGGATGTGGGCTGATGGACGCCGGTACAGGCAGGTGTTTAGAGGGCCTAAAAATTCCTGCATAGTGACATATATCTCCTCCAAGCAAAACGAAAGAACCTCCTTCGGTCGTTGTCGTCCTGACAAGCCCACAGAGATGACCTATAGCGTGCCCAGGACTGTCCAGCAGATAGAAACTCCCATCTCCGAAGTAGTCGAATGCTGGAAACTGTCCAATTTTAAGTTCTGTCTTAAAGTGGATCTCTCGAAGTTCTCGGTTGGCATAGTCACTCTCTCGTATTGGAGACGACGGGTTGGCCGGGTAGCCAGGCAGCATAGCGTCCTTGAAACCCTGGCCAACGACCAGATTCACGCTGGGAGGAAATGTCGAAGGGTCCCCGATATGATCCCAATGCCAATGACTCCACACAACGGCTTCGATGCCCTTTGACGACACTCCATTGTCTTCCAAGATGTCTACGACGTTCTTCGTGACCCGGATGTCGTACTTTGTTGTGGGCAGATAATCAGCGATACTTTTCGAGTAGTTCTGGTAATCCTTGCGTATTCCGAGATCAAATACGAGCTTGCGCCCTGATGGATGCTCAATGTAGAACGAATGCGATGGTGATGTCTTGAACGTCTCTAGCCCAGGGGCCGGAGGTGCCATGAATCGGTGAATCTGTGCTGGGCCAAAGTTGGCTGGATTGATCAGATGGACTTTGACTGTTGTAGAGCCCTGTGGGATATCGACTTGTATTGCTGATACCATATTGGCTGGCGATACCTAGCAATGGGGTATTTAGTGAACGATTGGAACGGCCACAACCGGCGTGTGTACTCAACGCGGAACAAATGATTCGTGTTTCAAGACAGATGCCGCGAGTGAGAAAGTGAGACCGTCGCGCGCATGAGCTTCGCGCCGCACGATGAGAGACGGCACTGCGAGACCCGTGATAGCTGGGGTGTGAGGAGCCCCGGAATTGCTCAGGCGCGAACGGCAAGCACAAGCGAAACCTGGGCCGTGCTAGCCCACAAACAACCCAGACGCTCTCCCTCCTCTACACCCCATTCAGACGTCGGCAGTGGTCTCGGTTATCCCAATCCAGCTCGACCTAGCGCTCCTCCATGCATTGCTTCTGGCTATCGATTTTGGGCCAAGACTCCCCGCAAAATGATTCCCCAGTCTGCACGTCCCAGCGTGTGGAGAAAGGGTCCGATGGCCGAGGCACCCACATTGTCTCCAGGTTTAACAATTGTGGCGTCCGGTTAGCGTTGCTGTGCTGCCGTGGAATACCGAAGGCTTGGTCACAGAAGCCATAAAGCTGCATCGTGTCGATCCTTCACCATCGTCAAGGCATCGAAAAAATCGTTCTTCATCACGGAGACTTAAACTGTCATCATGTCTGACATCGAGAAGCACCAAGACGTTCAACAAGAGAAGGTGGCCTCCGACGATGGCAGTCCTCTCAAGACCATCGATACTGTCCATCAGGACGAGGCCATGCGTGTCCTCGCTACCTACCAAGGTCCTGAAGAGTGGACTGAGCTGGAAGAAAAGAGCCTGAGACGGAAGATCGATCTGCGTCTGATGCCAGTCCTCTGTCTTACGTACGGTCTTCAATACTACGACAAGGCCATGCTTTCGCAAGCAGTAAGTCATCTATACCTGTCGTACCTGGATTTGTCTGACCATTATGGAGGCTTTGTTTGGGCTCCGCGATGATCTTCATCTGCGAACAGGTGACAGGTACTCGATGTCTGCAGCCATCTTCTACCTTGGATTTATTGTTGGAGCCTATCCTGCCATGTACCTGGCTCAGCGATTTCCGATCGAGCGTGTGGCATCTGGAATTGTGACTATCTGGGGCATCTGTCTGATCCTGACGGTCGTCTGCCGCGACTACAAGGAACTCTATGCTCAACGCTTCTTTCTCGGTCTTTTGGAGAGTGGAATCAGTCCTATGTTCATGGTCATTGTCGGCTCTTTCTACAAGAAGAACGAGCAAGCCTTCAGAATGGGGTACGGTCTCCACCGCGCTACACACCATCTCAAGCTAACGTAAGGCAGAATCTGGTATTCCTGCACGGGCTACGTGTCTATCTTCTCTCCGGTCCTGAACTACGGCTTCGGCAGTGCTAAGAGCTCGTTGGCGAATTGGAAGCTGATGTACCTCTTTGCCGGCGCAATCACAATCGTTTGGGGTGTCGCTCTATGGTGGGTCCTTCCCCCGGACCCAGTGCGAGCAAAGGGCTTTGACGAAAGGCAGCGATACATATCCGTGGCTCGGCTTCGCTCCAACAACTCTGGTGTTCGCAATACTCACTTCAAGGGTGCCCAGGTCCTGGAGCTGCTCAGAGATGAGAAGTTCTGGCTCATGTTCGCCATTGCCTTCCTCTCTATGATTGCCAACGGACCCATCAGTACATTTGTGCCAATCATCATCGTGAGTACTAGGCCTATTGAGTCGATCAAAGCGCCTCTGAGATCCTCACTGACATTTGACAGAATTCTTTTGGATTCAACAGGCTTAACTCCCTACTCCTTGTGATGCCAGCTGGTGCCTATGCTGGTACTCTTCAGCTCGTCGTCCCCTGGCTTTGCTACAAGTACACTGGTATCCGCTCCTGGGCGATTTTTGTATGTCAGATGGGTACAACGCTTGCCGCTCTGCTGCTCTGGCTACTGCCTCGAAGCAAGACTGGCGCCCTACTATTCGCTTGCTACATTCTACCTTCAGTTGGCGGCGGTTATGCTGTGCTCATGGGCCAAGCACTCGCCAATACTGCAGGATACACCAAGAGGACTGTGGCCTCGTCTGGTATCTACATTGGCTACTGTTTGGGAAACTTTGTTGGTCCCCTTGTCTTCAAGCCTCAGGATGCCCCGCGTTATGAGCCAGGTTTCATTGTGACCTTCGTCACTGCGGTCTTGGCAGGTCTACTTGCGCTGGTATATCGCTACTGGTGTATTTGTGTGAACAAGAAGCGAGACAAGACCGGTACACTCGAAGGTTTTGAGCATGCTTATGAGGATGATCTGACGGATCGCAAGAACCCTCAATTTAGGTACATTCTGTGAGCAACTCACAGGGACGACGGTAGCGCTCGTTGATACAGATTATCCCTGCATTTGTCTTATCACCCCTCAGTGGAGAATCAACGTGATCTCTCTCTCTCCTTTTCCCCTGCAGGTCTGGTTCTCGCCTGCACGCTCTCACCTTGAGAGGTCACTGCCTAGCCCGTTATCAGACTGCCAACACCCTCCATATCCACCTTCCACACTTGCTTTTCTATAATCACCAGCATGTCGTTTACGCTGCCCCAGGACTTTGGCACGCTTCTCCTCTTCGAGGACTACACTGCAGTCCCGCGTGTCAAACCCGAGACTGGGACATGCACAAACCGCTCTGCAAGCCCTTTGTCAGCGCAAGTAATTCCAAGAAGCCAGACAAGAGCTACCGCTGCGCTTTACACCTACCTGAGACAAACACCAAGCCCAGGTTCGTATGGATCAAGTTCGGAAACGACGGAAGCCCCCTCGACATGGCGAAGTGTTTTCCAGACAGCGCCGCAGGCGAGATCAAAACAATCGCCTTCCACGACCGCCATCTACCCTACTGGATCCAGATCTCATACGACAGCAATGCCTCAGGTCGTTCGCTCACCGCAAACGCATGCGTGGAATGGCTTCTCTCAAAGGCACCTGCCATCACTGGCTCGGACACACAAGGAACGGAGACGCGCAAGCACAGTGTTTGGCGCGGTCCTCTCGTCGTGCTAGCGTATAGCGCAGAAGACGGTCTCAGCATGCCGGCGCTGAACATTGATCCCAGCGTGCTTGGACCAGCGGTGCAGTATCTGGCACTGAGAAGCGAGTACGAGGGCCTGGTATTTGTTGAGCAGCCGCAGAAGAGGTATAGTGAGCAGAAGTGGAAGGAGTTGAGTGAGGGGAAGCAGTGAGGCCAGAAACTTCTACGTGGCGAGCGTGTGCGCGCTGGACGGTATGCACACGGAGTCAAGGGGCTGTGTAGGTAGGGTAGGCACGTGGGGGCATCTTGCGCAAAATTCTGGGCAGGGTTTCTGGTCGGAACTGTACTGCAAACACCATAACGACATTAAGTACACGATTTTTACGCTTGACAACGATATCACGAAGTATGGATGCACTGGAAAGCACGGACTTAATGACGTTTAGAGTGGATGTGCAGGCTATGGGTTCAAGCAGGTATTCATTAAGTCATTACTTATATGTAGCAGACATCAACAGTCTGGGGTATCCTTTTCTCTAGTACGCAACCATGACGCTCAAGCCATCAAGCTCACGCTCGAAGTTCTTGTGGCAAGAGATCGCGTAGGTGTACTGACCGATGAAGTCAGCAGCTTCTTTGGCCACCTTGACAGCCTCCTTGAAACCATCAGGTGAGACCTTAGCAGCTGTGACGACACCATAGCTGTTCTGGACATCGGTGCTTGTGGAGAACTGCATTCCGGGAAGCTCGACGCACTGCTTGACGAAAGCCACGCCCTCGCCAGTGGCACCAATCGCCTTCAGGTGACCGAAAGCCTCGCGGACCCAGTGAATGGCACGACCGTTCTTGCTGAGAGTAGCGACAGACTTCTCTCCACCGGGGACGAAGACACTGTCGTACATCGTCGAACGCTGACCCTCAAGGTGGTGATCAGCGACAACACCGTCACCGCTCTTGTCCTCGCCATCAGCATAAATCTTGTTCCTCTTGGGGCTGATGGTGAAAGGCAGAGCACCTTGAGCAGTCAGAGCAGCCTTGATGCCGTTGTATGCAACCTTGTCATAGCCGTCTGCGATCAAGATAGCAACCATGCGGGTGGCGATGGTTGGGGTAGCCGGAAGGTAGTCAAGCTGCGACAGACCCTTGGCCTTCTTGTTATGCTTAGGACGAGTTACCTCCTGAGGGATATCGGCACCGACCATCTCAGCAACACCTTGTGCAAGCTCGAGATCGATCTCAACGATGCGCTCGACCATACGCTTGTAGACAACAGGGTCATCACAATGGTCAAGCTCGAAGGAGAAAGCAGCCTTGATGTGCTCCTTCTCGATTTGAGACATGGAGTTGAAGAAGAGTTCAGCCTGGTTCTTGTGCTCCTTGAACTTCCTGCTGTGGAGACGCTGCTTCATGCCAGCGACTTTGGCGGGGTAGTCGATGTAAGCACCCTCTTCCTCCTTGGCAGGAGGTACGGTCTCATAACGGTTGGGCCAGTAGTTGACTTTGCCCTTGGTAATGGTGTGACGCATGGCTCCGTCACGATTAAAGTTCATGACGGGGCAAACAGGCTTGTTGATAGGCAGCTCCTGCCAGTTGACTCCCAGACGCGAGAGCTGGGTGTCATGATAGGAGAAGTTACGTCCCTGCAGAAGCGGGTCGTCACTGAAGCCTACACCCGGAACAACGTGCGATGTGCAGAAAGCGATCTGCTCAGTCTGTGTGAAGTATTCATCGGGGTTCTTGTTGAGCTCGAACTCTCCAATGTACCTGATGGGGACCAGCTCCTCAGGCCAAATCTTGGTGGCGTCGAGGATGTCGAAGTCAAACTGGTCTTCCTCGCCCTCCTTGATAGTCTGGATACCGAACTTCCATTTGGGGTACGAGCCGGCCTCGATGGCCTGCCAAAGGTCCTTGCGGTGGAAGTCAGGGTCCTGACCAGCAAGCTTAAGAGCCTCATCCCAAACGAAGCTGTGAACACCGAGATCGGGAGTCCAGTGGAACTTGACGAAATGCCTTTCGCCCTTGTCATTGACAAGTGTGAAGGTGTTGACACCGAAGCCCTGCATCATACGGTATGATCGGGGAATGGCTCGGTCAGACATAGCCCAGAAATGCATGTGCGTGGACTCGGGATGGAGATACTGGAAGTCCCTAGGTCGGTTAGATAGAGTCTATAAGTGTTTGTGGGTAAAATCGTGCTTACCAGAAGTTGTTGTGTGCGGTTTGCGCTTGAGGGATCTCGCTGTCAGGCTCAGGCTTGCCAGCGTGAATGACATCGGGGAACTTCATAGCATCCTGAATGAAGAAGACGGGAATGTTGTTTCCAACAATGTCCCAATTCCCCTCCTCGGTGTAGAACTTGATCGCAAATCCACGAACATCGCGGACAGTGTCTGCTGATCCACGGCTACCGAGCACAGTGGAAAATCGGACGAACAAAGGTGTCTCACGGGAGGTGTCGGTCAGGATGCCAGCCTTGGAGACATCGGCAGCGGACTCGAAGAGCTTGAATTTTCCGAAAGCGCCAGCGCCTCGCGCGTGGACAACTCGCTCGGGGATACGCTCGTGATCGAAGCGGTGTATCTGTAAGTGTTAGCTACAATCGCCACCTGTGAGCGCAGCGTTGAACATACCTTCTCGCGACCGAAGGGGTCTTCAAGGAGCTGAGGGCCCTGCTTGTCCTCTGTTGAGGCAGACAGCCAATGATCGGTGTCGTGCTGCTTGACACCATAGTCGCTCGTTATCCTGTAGCTGCCGTCGTGAACATCCTTAGTGTCGGCCGCCAATTGAGCGACCTTCTTGTTCTCGCCACCAGCCATTGCTTTGGCCTTGTCTGAAATGTTTCCGAGGATCTGAGATGCCATTTGTGATATTCCAGAGATCGTCTGAACGTTCCAAGGATATTTAGGTTCTCAATCCAGTGGGGAGGGCATTATAAAGGCAGCAGCGCCTGTACAGATGCTGCGTTTGTGAACGTCATAACGACGAAATTCGATGAACTGCCGGCCCACCCCTGCTACTTCGAGCTCTGAAAGTCGCGTTTCTGCAACACGCAATGGGGCACAAAGCCCTACGCAGCCAATGGCAGGAGTTGTGATGTTAAGCTATCGCGCATCGGTTGAGAATTGCAAGTATCGCGTAAGGATCCTACTGCCGAACGAGGCCGACATGGCCACAGACATTACAGCATTACCATGCTGTGGCCCTGATCGCAATCCAGATTCCCCATGCTGAAAAATCGCCTGGCTCCACCAGGCCAAGCTTTCTCCGGATTTTGCGCAAATGGCTCGATTGTGACAGGCTGGTGTGTGTTGCAGACGTGGTATTGAGTGGATTCGAGATGTTGACAAAGTGACGTCAAAGGCCTGATCGGTAAGACGCCCCGCTCGAGCTCATCCTTACGGGCAATGTGGCCTCCGCACGTATGAAGAGCAGGCAAGAGCTAGGAGAGATTGAAGCGCGATCAATATGCGGCTTGGGGGGACTTGCTTATGTCTGTTGGGGTGCGCAACGGTCGCGCATAGGTACCATATTGAGTCAAAGTAGGTGGACGTCCGTTGTGATATCACGTGGCTGTCCGAAGTCGCCCTCGAATCTCCCATCCAATCAGTGCCAGATCTACTGGCAGTAGCGTCTACCAAATTACACGATGGCCGTTGGGAAGGTTCGGCAGCCACGAACGCCTCGCCCCTGTACAACATCACCTGATGATTGATGAACCAGAGCGAGTGTGGCCTAGACGTGCGCCATGCTCGGCGATTCCCTGAAAGCCGCAAGCCACACGTATTGCTGTGGAAGACAAACCGATGCGAAACTAACGCTTGTGGATAATGTTCGACTACTGAAGCAGACACGCCATTTGGTCGCTAATCCCCGTTTTACTCTTCTTCTTTCTCCATGCCAAACTTTCTTCCTCTTGGGTGCAGGCACCGGCTAATGGAGAGTAGCTGGTACCGAAGTATCATTGAACGGTGATATCTGTCGTTGCAGTTGCTGATGGCTGGAGAAGAGAAGGTGAGAAGTGCCGCACCTACCAACATCCGCCCAGCAGCTGGAAGTCCCGGGCCGCGGCCTCTCACTGGATGGGAACAGCATTCGAGAAGGAATCGGATGTACATGTTGTGAAAGACAAAGAATCCTAGATTAGCATGCTGCGCCAATGACGAGATCTTTAACCTTGAGTCCGCTGCATCCGGGCAAGGTTCATAGATAATTGCACGCGACAAGGACATCGTGATGACATCTCATCTGTCTAGCGTGGGCTGTGCCCCTTTGACCATGTTATCAACGAGACGTTGCATTGAGAGCCTAACATACGGCGATGCGGCGCGGATGTACAGTTGAGGTCCAACGCAGCTCGCGAATGCAAGCCGCTGCCACGCTGCAGCAACGATCGAATCGGGCATGCTGACAGCCCGTCGCATCGAGAGCAAACAAAACAAGCCCCAGGATTAGACTTTGTCAAGGCTATTGAAAACGACCCTGAGAGTAGATTGCCCCTCAGAAGAAAGATCGCCGTGAATTATCGGTTGCGAGGCGACGTTGCTGAAAGATTGAGGTCAGGTCACTTTTGGGCAGACCACTCAATGTGTGAACTGCACAGCAGGGTAGATCTGCAGATCAGCGAGTCGAGAAAGCTTACACTTTCTTCATTGATGGCCAGCCCCCATTCTTACTGCTGCTTGTCGACACATAGAAGCTTCTTGAGGCTGTCAATAGGATGGGAGCACGATCTGACAATAGCGAGTGCTCAAACAGAGCCGTTTTTGCAGCTGTGAAAATGAACCAAAGCACATGTAGGTCGTTTCTGGGTTGATCAGTGCGGCGCCGATGTTCAATCGTCAAGCATGAGCCTCTGATTTTATGCTGAACAGTCGGTAGTGTCAGTGCGATGTCCCATGTTAGCCTCACGAGTTCTCGACAGCACAGTTCCAATCTTGCCAGCTTCTTTGATCTCATCGCAGGAGTCCTCCGCGTTCATATTCTGGGGAATATCTGCTGTCGTGCTCGCTGTTCATTGCACTTTGCCTGTGTTGGATACGTAGACATTGGTGCTGATAATGCGGTCGCAGAATCGAAAAGTGCGCGAGCGGCAAGTGGAACCGAAGGACGATTTTAGCGATGCAAATCTACTTCGAGAATCCATGTTCCCTGACCCGGTTTCGAACAACGTCCAGCTGGCCATTCTGCAGTTTCGACATGATACCCCACAACACGACCTTGAGTTTTGAAGATCAGTTGAGTATCGTCATCCAAACAGCAGATGAAGCGGTGCCCGCAAAAGTACTATGCGCGGCTGCGGGGCAAATCTACTGTTCCGCCAAGCACTCGTACATCCGACACAGCTCGACTTTGGCAGTGTGGCGAGAAAAGCCAACGTGCGAGTTCCCACGGTGATATGATAGGTGGACCTGATTGCGGGCCAGGATCAACTCGTCGATCCTTCTGGGACTGTCGCGCTATGCCCTCGTTCGTTTGATGTGGGTTCTCGGCGGCACTGTTCATGCGCCGTCTTCTCGCCTTGCAACGCACATGTGGCCTGTGAGTGCGAGAATGCAGGAGGTGCTTTTTCGTCGTTGACGGCGCGAGACTTCTGTGCTCCAAAGCTGCTCGTGTCACGCCGGGCCGATGAGCTAGAGCGCTTTGGGAAGTGGTCTGACACCCCTGCAAGCCGTTGAGGTACGGGAAGCGAGACCTGACTGACAGCTTACACAGCATATGCCGAGCTGCGTTTGTATCTGGAAAATTATCCACAAAGACTCTCTTGAGACATGAGACTCGCGCAGATGACCCCCTTCTATCCTGCCGCATATGATCTGAGCTTAGGGATGTGGAGCCGTCTCGCAGAGACCACGTCAGTCCGTTTTTGTTTGGACTACAACATGCAACGTCAACCCTTCATGATATGCAACCTGGGTGAGTACGTGCAATTGGCAGCCTTGTGATGCTGCTTTTGACCAAGCAAACGCAGCAGAGGCTGTCATATGTGACTCGACAGGTGAGAGGCAGCACCAGCTTCATTCCATAATGCACGGCCAACAAGAAGTGGTCTGGCTTTTCCGTGCTCAATTTCGGTGTTTGCTTGGGACATGCCACACTGAGAAGGATTTTAGAGAGTGTCGTCACGCTTCACGCGTCGCCAGCCTGTATGCAGCTGTCCCAGACCGCGCGCGGAGTGTATGTAAGGACAGCCCTTATTGCCGTCAATGTTGCACCCGAGTTGTTGACATGATGTAGCGGCCACAACACATCGCCGTGATGGATTTCCATTCGACTGTGGTTTCTCACGTTCGACGAGGGACCAGTACTGCGACTAGGGTGCCATGTGTGAATGCAAGCCGGAACCAGGGGTAGGCTCCATGCTCAACCGGTCGAGTGATGTTTCGAGTGTAGCTCCTCATCCTCCGCATCTGGTGAAGCAGTTCGAGCCGCAACCTGGATTGAAAACGCAGGAACACGCGCAGGAGTCACCGATCGCTACAGTATGTACTATGGAGCAGAGAGAGCGGCGCACTGGACAAGCAGCGGGTGCCCAGGTCCTCTTCCAGGGGCATCCGCAGCCAGCCATGTCGTTGCCGTGCTGCCATGGGCACTTGCACCCACAGCGTTTGCTGCTCAGCAAGGCCCTTCTGCATACTAGCCCATCAGCCCTGCCGTTACATGCTGGCGACAGGAGTGGGTGGGCTCCCTTCCGCTTGATCTGCGAGCTAGAGCGCGGCATAGCGTTTGCTTGCCCGGCTAATCTTTTCGCAGCGAGCTGATTCGAGTGCAGACTGCTATCAAGCTATCAAGCTATCAAGCGCGGGCCGCCATGTGATGGGTGGGAGGTGATGGTGCGCGGCAGCGCCAATTTGAAATCCCCGGTCGTCTTGAGCATCGGTCACTGGCGCATCGGCTGTTTCCTGCTCGAATGCCGCCGTGCTCAGCAGACCCTGCCCGACGTGACCGACGTGACCGTTGCGGTCGAGGTCGTTGTGCGCGAGGGGCGTGGACGCGGCGAACGAGGGAGGAGCAGCAGCAGCAGCAGCGCGCTGCACAGCAGACGTCGAAAGACAGAGTGCCTCTGTGCGTCCAGGTATTGCGATTGGGCGGAGCGGGCTGCAGCAGACGCTGGCGGCCTGGCAGGATGATCCTGGCTCCACCGATCCCTGCCTGCATAGGCGTGAAAGGCTAACGCTCCGCTATGTACCTCAGTCCTTGCCTTTCCGGACGGAGCCAACGGCTGTACACGACTGTCGCACTCTCGTTGCAAACGGCAGCGGCAGTAATCTAACATCCTTCGAGAGGTACCGTCAGTCCGGCACGCTGCGATGTTTGTCTTATAAAACTCTCTTGCTGCCCCGGCTACCCCCTTTGGAACGCTCCTACCACTCTCTCCCGCACGCTTCAGTCTGTTGCTCCTGCTTGCCCGGCTGCCGTTAGCTGGCGAGCTACTTGACCTTGCTGCTCCACAACCCGCTGCTGCCCTTTGCGAAGCCCCAGCTTCCATCCCATCTCCTGCCAGACGCCCGCCGCTGCGCGCCCAGCATCTCCTCTGCCTTTTGTCGAGCCGCGCTCCGCATTGTTTTGTCTCACTCCCACGCGTGCCTGCCGTCTGCGACGCCCCCCGACGGAGCTTCCTGCTGTCTCTGGCCAATCAGCGCGCCCATCCTCCACCCCGCCTTCCTCTTCCACCATCCCCAGCGCCGCCCGCAGAAGGCGCTCCCCGCTGTGCAACGCGCCCTCCTCGCCTATTCTCGCCAGTATGTGCACCAAGGTCGTACACCAATACGGCTGCGGCCACTCGACCACCGACAAGGCCCCTTGCGCTGCATCGAGAAGTGCAAACTGCGGCGTCTCGAATGTCAAGACAGTCAAGCACGACGAGAAGTGTGATAGCTGTGACCGGTAGAGGTACAAACCCTTCACACCGGCCCGGACGGGCTCCCCCCGCGTCGCACGTGTCTGACAAGTCCGCCCTGCAGCATCCTATCACAGCGGTTCTCCAGACGACACCCTATGATGGCTGGTGACACACAGGCCACTGTCTGTTCGTGTTGTCACTGCGCAGGCTGTCCATTCGCGCAAGCCTCTCTCGACCTCTCACTCCTGGGCACAGCGAGCCTCTAAGGCACCGCTCGAGCCACAGGTTGCATTTCACGGCGTCACGGGAACAAAAGTATTGGCGTTCAACGGGCATTGGGATAACTTGGATCTTGGACATTGCGGGTCCGGCGTTTGGAATACAGGTCGGTGTTGCACTTGCATGGCATTTCCCACCTTGTATTACTTTACAGTTTTTTCTCCGCCTTGGATACAGGCTACCTTAATTGGCTCGCGCGGTGCACACACGGAGGGCATTCCCGGCCTTTTTTCATCTACCGTTTCACCATTTTTACCACCATATCTCTAGTTGTGGTCCCTGGCTATATGCAGCCTTGAGGCGAGGAAGACAGACAGACACAAGCCAGTCATCTAATTCAGACGCGCCTGCGAAGGAGCTCGGCCACGGTCGACCGCTCTGGACCGGGCCAGCCATACTTTCAAACGCTGAGCTTGCCTGTGCACCGCGTCAACCCGTGGAATGTTGAGACGAGACCAATCAAGCAAAGCTGATCTGCCCTACAGCATGCACCGCCGTTGTTCACCAATCGACGTTATTCCCACCCCTCCAAACCGTGTACGACAATTGCAGTCACTAGTAAGACTCGAAACACGACTTCCTGTCCTACCTCTCAGCCGGTGCCGTTTCACTTGGTCGTCAGCACCAGACACAACGCCAAGTCTTACTATACGCTGAACCTACGTCAAGCCTTGCTGGCCTCGATGGAGAGGGCTGCGCCAGTGAGATAACCCGGAGCGATAGCAGCCTGGTTCGGTCCGAGGTGCGCGGCTGAATTCGCAACATTGGTGTACCGAGATGGAAGGAGCCGGTCCATATCTCAGTACTTTCCGTGAACATGATCCGATATCTGCCAAGGAACAGGGCTAGTAACGACCCTCCTCCTCGACCCATCCTTCCCGGAACAGCACCCAAGGCAGCAAGGGCGTTGGGCGTTCATGTGGTTCTGCGGCGTGGCGCTTGTTGTATACAGGACTGGAATGATCTCCACGTAGCCGAGAATGAGAACATGCGGAGTCGATATGCACAAGCTTCCCAATCTGGCCTCACGCAGTTTCGACAGTCAAGGAAGGGTTCTCCTCAGTATGTATAGAGTTGCCGAGGAATGCCTAGTCCGGAGAATGCTAAACAAGACACTTTATCAACCACCGCCTGTTTGTTTCATGCGTTGACGGCAGTTGGGGTCGATATCGATGGACATATGCTCAACCTTGACGTGATGCTGATTGGCCCGATGATTCAATTTACGCCTATTTGGATGATGCAGTACGTCTTCTGCCGCCAGGCCGAGCCCGAGCTTACATATGCATCGGCTCAGTCCCTTGCTCAGTCATCTATGGTTCGCTTCTGGTAGGCTGCTTCAACGGTGATCTGCAGTATGGGCATTCAGAAATGAGCCATGCAGCGACGCCATGCGGCTCAAGTCCGCCACGATATAGAATTTGTTACAATAACACTGTTTCACATACGGTACTGCGTTGAGAGTTCATCCACGTAGTCAAAGTACAGTGCACGTGCGTCTCGCGGGGCAGTCATGACACCGGTAAAGGGAGACACATGTCGGACAGGGCGACCATGCAGACACAGGTGCATAATCACATCTGTTGCATGACATGGACCTTGTCGAATGGAGTGATGGGGAAGCGATGGCGTTGGTGCTCCGTGGTCGGCAACTTCGGTCGTCGTTTTTCCAGCGTTCGGTGGTCGCTTCCCCATTGGGCAATTCGCGGACGCGTTTCTCCTCCGTTAACCCCAACGCTGCATCTGCAGCAATGTCAGTCGATATCAACTGGGACACGATCACAGGCGGCGCGGATGGCTCCGCTCGCGCAGAGAAGATACGCGCGTTTATCCACGACCGATTTCAGCAGGTCACATTACCAAGGTTCATTCGATCTGTTCACGTTCACTCGTTCGACTTCGGCAGCGTGCCGCCTGAGATCGAGATCAAAGACATTTGCGATCCCCTGCCAGACTTCTATGAGGAAGACGAGTCAGATGAGGATGATCCAGATGAGAAAGATGATGCTGATGGTGCTGATGAGTCCGCTGAAGGGCGTGACATCAACACCAGTCAATCAAAGCCTCATTCGAACGACCATCATATGCGCAACGCCGACAGAGACTCGCATGCAACGGACCGTACTGCTGGACAACCTAGTATAGTGCCATCCTACCTCAACACAAGACCAACCGCATTTCGATACCCTACTGAGCAGCTCGGCGCTCATCTGTTTCCTAGAGTCTCCACACCAGGTATCCCCGGCGGCACTTCCAACCTCAACTATTTTCACCTGCCCTTGGGCGCAGGTCTCTCAGGTGCTACGACACCTTTAGCTGCGGTTGCTGGTGCACAGATACAGGGCTGGCTCGACAACCCCAACGGCCGGCCAACGACGCCGACCAATAAACGTCTCCATCATGCTGTCTCGATGAATTCCCTGACTCTGACGCCCCAGTCAAATCCAGATCCAAGCACACGACCATCTTCACAGCATAACCACGATGAAGAAAGGCGCAGTTCCCTTGCCGAGTCAAGTGACTCGTCTTCGCAGGACAACTACGAGCGGACTCCATCCCCTACACCGCCTCGCATGCGCGAGAAGAGTCCCGAAGATCTCCAGGTCGTGACACACGTACAGTACTCTGGGGACATCAAGATGTCGTTGACCGCCGAGATACTCCTGGACTATCCTATGCCAAGCTTTGTCGGCATTCCATTGAAGCTCAACATTACGGGACTCACATTCGATGGTGTGGCCATCCTGGCATACATCAAGAAGCGAGCACACTTTTGCTTTCTGTCGCCGGACGATGCGGATGCGCTGGTCGGCCGCGAGTCCTTACAGGCAGAATCACAGGGGCAGGTATCGACCCTCGCACAACGCTTGAAGATTGGAGGGCTTCTGGAGAATATCAAAGTTGAGAGCGAAATCGGCGGTCAAGGTAGCGGCAAGCAGGTGCTGAAGAACGTAGGAAAGGTGGAGTCATTCGTCCTGGAACAGGTCAGGCGCATCTTCGAAGACGAATTCGTCTATCCGAGCTTTTGGACATTCCTTGTCTGAAGAGTCGAAAGGAACTTTGTCGATCAGCACGCTGAGTGGACACGCTTAGGACAAGCAACTGCACGCGATTGACAGGTACAGCCCTATCTGCTGCCAGAGAGGGATCTGAATCAGTCCACTTTACAGCTGCCGGACGCTGTACACCGCTGTCAAAATGCATACACCCTAGCGGCGCTTCTTGCTCGTTACACCAGCCCACTTTGGAGCAACTGTTACAGCGCAGGGCGCGGGTCTCACGACATTGGCAATACATCTGCAGTAGGCACGTCCCCGTCTGGTACACGAAGCCGTTTATGCAACGTGGGTTGGTGTCCTGTCACGGCCTGTCACTCGGCGGGTCCTCGCAGAAGCGAGATGTTGACAGGCAGGGAACTCAAACACAAACACAAACACAGCGTTACCGATAACAGAAAGTGTTCAAATCAGGCCACGTCGATGCTACACAAGCATCGAATTGGAGTAAGCACACTGGTTGAGCCCGCTGATCAAGTCGTTATGTGCGAGTGTGACACTCATGTCAAAGTCAGCAGCCGTCTCGGCAGCTCGCCTCGTCGTTTGTACTACCATTGACTAGCGCACAAATCTCCATCAACAATCTCCATCTGATTATCTGCCGATTGAGATTGACGCGTCCTGCCCGTATGATCCCGCGATTCTCGTTTCCCATGACTGGTGATGCTTCACGAAGGGCCCCTTGCCGCCGACATGCATTCCTGTTGCATTTGATCATGACTGCAACTTCTCCTCTGATGCAGCCGGAAATGGCCACAAGAGCTTGGAGAGAGTCAACACGTGATGTGATCAAGGTGTGAGAAGGCAAGGCTGAGTCGTGAAATTTCGCCTCCAAGCACAAACTAGCGCTATGCTTAGTTCCCTACGTTCCCAAGTCACGAACCCCGGATATCAGACCTTGATTGCAATTGCCGGACTGCTTCCGCGACGGAGTTATTCGTGAACAGTGGACTGCGAAAGATTGTGGAGAGCCGCAAAGAGGTTCATGTTATCTACACTTGGTGCTCGGGCACGGCTTTCCCAAAGCGGTAATACATCACGGCCTCAATCATGCCCATCCAGATGTCGCAATGCGCAACGAGCACATCAGCAGAAGGGTCAATTGCAGAAGCCCGAATCGCGCACGATAGTCTCCGCAGTAGCAGCCCTTTATAACACGCATACAATCCCATCTATCCCCCAAGCATCCCACCAAACACAACACAACACAACATCCTCCACCAGTACGCCACCCATCCACCCCCCGATACCCAACCCAACTAACCCTTCCCCCCCCCCCCAGTGCCCCCCGCAGTCCCCCTCACAGTCATCAAAGGCGCCGGCCACGAACACATCCCGATCCCAGCCGGCGAATCCGCCATAGTAGCAGATTTCCACTCGTGCGTCTCTACACTTTCTCCCATTCTTCTGTATTTCTTTTTTTTTTCTCTAACACTGGGTACCTAGCATCCAAACGCAAACCAAGGACAAGCCCACATACCTCACCTCGGGCTTCTACCGCATCCAACCGGGCCCCACGCGCGACATCCCCGCGTACACGTACGAAGAGACAAAGTACGTGCTACAAGGGCAGATTGATGTGTTGGATGAGGCGACGGGGGTTGTGCACCAGTAAGTCGTGTCTCCACATAACACACTCGATGTGAAGAGTTGCAGTTGCTGTGAGCAAGTTGCTGATGTGGATATGTGTTAGTCTTGTTGCGGGAGATTTCGCCTTCTTCCATGTAGGTTCCAAGGCCCAGTTCTCGAGTAAGAGCGGGGGGACGGCGTTTTTTGCGGTGACGAGGCCGGTTATTACACAGCATCCGGGGTTGGTGGGGAGGGAGGAGAAGGTGCCTGTGCCTGGGCAGAGCAAGTTGTAGAGTAGAGGGAGATGGGAGGGGAGTGATATGGCGCTAGTGTGGAGATCTAGAGGTGTCTATGCGTTTGAGTATTTTATGGTGATGATTGTCATGGGAGCTAGAACTTCAACAGCCAGACATCATCCAGCCTCTCGTTGTCTTCGCCCAGACCCCCATGTACGACTATGCTGTCGTTGCCCATTTCCTCGCCCTTGACCACATCGGCGTCGAACCAGCCCCTGCTTGCGGGCGCGCCCTCGGGTGCGTTGGGGGACAGCTTCGTCCACCACTCCTCGCTGATGTCGTAGATCCACACATCGCCCAACATCTTCCCCGCGCCGGCGTGCCCAAGGGCGCTCGGATCCCGCTCGCCAAACAGCGTCAACAGCTTCTGCTTGCGGGCCAACTGCACCGGCAGCAGCGCACACACGCTCCTCGGCTCCGGGCCATCGAACCCATCAGCCGTGAAGGTCTTCGTGTCCCACCTCCCAGCAGCAGTGTCGAACACATCGACACTCCCGCCGACCTCGGTTGTCCCGTCGAACCCGTTCATGCGGTACAGCTTCCCCCCGCTGAACGCAATGCTCGTTCCACCCCGCGGCGGGCCAGGGGCATCGGGCAGCCGAGTCCACCTGCGCGTCTCGACGTCGAAGGCCCACAGATCAGACAGGCGGCCGGCGGCAGGACAGCCAGCGTGCACGTAGAATGTGCGCGTGCCGTCGGAGGTGGACGTGTGGTAGCTTCGCGGAGGCGGTACGGGCGCGGAGGTGTCTGAGGGCTGCAGCTGCGTCCATGAGTGCGACGAGGGCGTGTAGGCCCACACGGCGCCGGCTTCGTCTACGGGGGCCATGTCGACGCCGCCGCGGCCGGAGAAGAGGTAGACGGCATTGTTCAGGACGGCGGCTGCGGTGCCGACGCGGGCTGAGGGCGCGTTTGGGGCTGCTTTTGTTTCGTGGGCCGGGGATTCTGGGGCTGTTAGTGAGCACCGTGATGGCGGGGGAGGGGCAGTGCTACCGGTGCTGAGGGCGATGACGTCTACTTTGTCGTCGATGGGCTGGCGCGGCTGGACTTCGCCGCCGAAGATGTGCAGCGTGCCATTGACGACGGCAGCAATCTGGGAGGAGCGTTTGAGGCGGTCGTTGGCGGCGACCTTGTGCCAGTTGCCCTTGAGCGTGTTGATGAGCGAGACGGGCATGCTGTTCAGTCTTGCTGTCGGTCTTGCTGTCGGTCTTGCTGTTCAGTCTTGCTGTCGGTCTTGCCGTTCAGTCTTGCTGTGTCAGTTAAAGGAACGGGGAATTAGTAGTTCGAGCAAGAAAAGTAGCATCTGCACGGCAGATATGGATACAAGTCGTGTAGAAGCGTTACTTGCGTCATCTGCCACCTCCTGCCTGTCACGGACCATTCTCCGCCGCCGCCAGCCAATCAGCGCGTGCAAAGCGCCGCAGCCCGTCGCAGCTCCGCCCAACGCTCGCCAAAAGTTCGCCATGATGAATTGGTCCCTCCCGCCCGCGACGCGCTGCAACGATGCGTCTGCGCCTCACCATCCAGCGCAACGGCCTGCCCGTCGCCAACATCCTCTGGGCCGTCCCCGACACCAACAGCGCAACAGCCTACACGGTCTCGCGCCTGCTCGAGGATGTCAACCTCATCGTGCCGCTCGAGGCAGTGCACTGGGGGCTCGAGCACTATGTCGTCGAGGTCGCCGGCTTCGAGTGTCTGCACTTCATGCCCGTGGCGCAGTGCCTGAAGGAGGACGATCACGTCCGCATACGGCCGCTGATGCGCGCCGAGATGCGCGCCAGGACCCTCACAGGACGACACCAGATCAGCCATGCCGGACAGCACCTCGTCGACGGCGTCCCGTTTGGGAAAACATATCTGCGCCAGCCGAGCCGCCCTGCCGTCAGGATTCCGCCCAGGAAGCGGCCGAGGCTGGAGGAGATCACAGACGAGGACCCGGATCAGCTGTTGCGCGACTTGCAGGAGGAGATGGATGCTATTGAGGCGTCGGTCGCAGCAACGCCGGCGCCCAAATCGAACGGGTCGAAGAAGACGGTGAGCTTCAAGCAACCAGAAGTAGAAATGGACCTGGACGAAGACGACGACGACGACGAAGAAGACGACGATTTTGCGCCCGGCGAGGAAAGCGACGATGTCGACGGATCCGACGATTCCGAGTCAGACTTGTCAGATGCCTCAGACACTTCCGATGCAGGCTCAAGTTCAGACGACTCCTCAAGCGACTCAGACAGCGAAAGTGAAAGCGACGCCGAACCGGAAGTGCGGTCCTCGAAGACACCGGTACCGAACATCAACGTCCCACCTCGACCGACCAGCATGAACATATCTCCGCCTGGCGAGGGCAAGAAAGAAACGCAAGTACGGAACGCACGTCGGACAAAGATAAATCGCTTGAACCACCTTAAGAAGGCGGGAAAGCTAGATCAAGACGCCACCCTAAAAGATCTAAACAAGTACGAAGATGAGTTGAGACAGCAGGAGAACGGCGAACCAGAACCAGCACACCCCTTCTCGCAACCGACTGGCAAGAGAAAGCGCCTCGAGGTAGAAGAGCAAGAACCCACCTCCGTAGATGAAGCGGCAGAGCTAGAAAGACGGAAACAGGAGATGATCACCAAGCTTGGGCAGGAATCAGATGCCGCAATGGGAGAGCCGGCTCCAGGAAAAATAGAACAAGCTGCGCCGACACCGCAGCAAGACTCAAAGAGCCCAGACGTGACATCTGAGAAGCCACCCGAGCGAAAGCGATTACGGCCTGACGTCTCAGCTATTGGCCGCATGCTCGCACGCCAGACCAAGAACCTCGCGAAGAAGCCCGCCAAGGCCAAAGAACCTACACCAGAGCCGGAAGGCTCAACAGATCCCGACTTTTGGAAGTCGCGCATCAACCTCTCAGCATTTGAGTGCTGGGAAGAAGAGTACGAGCTGACAGCACCGCCCTTCCCTTTCAAGCAGCACTGGGACCCGATCGGCAAAGTGATGCGCGACGCTGCCAAAGCACGAAAGGGCAAGGGCAACAAGGGGCGCAAGAAGCCCTCAGAGGAAGAGCTGCCAGAAGAAAACCAGGAAGATCCAGGAGAGAAGATCTTCCTCGACTACGACGACGACCCAGATACCAACCCCGACGTTGAGATCCACGCCGCCATCGAAGACCAACTCCAGCAAGACATGGCCACCGCCTCGCAGGAACAGGCTGCAGATGACCTACCCCCCTTACCAGAAGATCTGAGCACGCTTCCTGATCTGACGTCGGCAGACATCAAACCCGGCGCGCTCATCGTATGCAGATTCTTCGGTATCAATCCCGTGACAGTCACGCCCGAAATCAGCGGCTTCAAGACGGCGATTGTCGAGACTGAAGGCGACTCTGGCGCGGGCGCGGGTACCATCAGACTCCGTATTGCAGCCCGCGATCTACCGCGCAAAGAAAAGAAATTCAACAGCAAGGGGGAGCGGATCTATGATGCCAAGGATGGCTTCTTCATGGAAGAAGAGGAAGAGGAGGGGCTGTGGAGCGGCATGTTTGGAGAGCTGTTGGAGGCCAAGTTGCTCAAGGCTGCTTAGGCGAAACGACTCGCTCATCGCTGTGTAGATGTTGCATCGTGCCAGCCCTCATTTATACCTTAATGCAATATACCCTCGGCGTTGTGAGCAGGTCAGCCTGTCTTGTTGCCCTTTATGCGGTCGTCGTCTTATGTAACTCCTGAGATGTGTAGAAGCGGCCCCCAGATACTCCCACACCCCACCTCCGCCCTGCTCCCACATGCCCCACATGCTCGACCATCCATGTGTATAAACAGCCAGTCTGCCGTATTTGTATCGCAATGAGGGCCCTGATGTCAATCTCAGCTGCTGCTGATATATATCGCACCCACCCATCGAGTTGATCTTTATAGCGCAATACTCCTGAATTCATCATTCGCGTCCTGAGTCGCCGTATCTTCATTATGTAACCTCCATGACAGGTAGCTTGCATCACTCTTTCCACCAGAACGTCTTATCCCAGCGGTCCAGTATATCTTCGCAAGTCAAACTCTTAATTCGAAAGGACATGTAGCATACAAGAGCATAGGACGACACCTCAACATCTAGTTACACTCCTGCAGAACCAGCCTGCAAGTCGGCGTTTGCCATAATCTCAGCCGATGCCGGACCCTGCATTCCGCCCCTCCATGCACGCAATGCCAAGGCCCTGCTCGCCCGTGCAACGCCGGCCGTTAAACTCGTTTGGCCTCGTTGCATGTGTCAGGACGCAAGATACAACTGCCGAAGCACCCAACAGAAGCAACAAGATGGGATGACTCTGTGCGTAACCTGTCCTCTGAGGATTTTCTCGAAATGGACCCTGTCGGGGCTCTCCACATGCCTGCGGTTCCTCGGCGCATCGGGCGCTGCCACCCATCAATTAGCTCGTCGATGCAACTGCCGTGAGTGGGTGAGTGGGGTACCGACAAGTGAGGATGCTACGTGATGCGACGCGCGCAAGGCGAAATCTTTTAAAGAGCTGGTGTCCCTCTTGTCGAGTGATTGTGAAACTGTTCCTGTCCAACTGCTAGATATATGTAAGTCCAATTCTGCGGGGGAAGGTAGATGGAGCGTCTGGATAGCTTCATATCTGACAGTCACAGCACAATGCCTCTCCCACACGGCCTCTACCGCGCCGACCACGTTGGCTCTTTCCTGCGCCCCAAGGCCGTCCTCGAGGCGCGTCAGAAGGCCGCCAACGGCGACATCTCTGCCGCAGACCTGCGCAAGGTCGAGGACGAGGCTGTCAGCAAGGTCGCCCAGCTTCAGATCGAGAACGGCATCCGCTCCATCACCGACGGCGAGTTCCGCCGCGCATACTTCCACCTGGACTTCCTTAAGCACCTCGCCGGCATTGAAGAGAAGGGCCAGGTCGGCAACATCAGGCACAAGGATGGCTTCTCCCCGCCAACCCTCGTAGTCAAGGGCAAGCTGGGCCACCCCGAGGCCATCCAGGTCGACGACTTCAACTTCCTCGAGCAGGCCATCAAGGCCAATGGCGGCGCCGCAACCACAAAAGTATGCATCCCCAGCCCCACCATGGTCCACTTCCGCGGCGGCCGCGCCAGCATCGACATCTCCGCCTACCCCGACCTCGACGTCTTCTTCGACGACCTGGCCCGCGTCTACCAGGAGGAGCTCGCCTCTCTCTACGCCGCGGGGTGCCGCTTCGTCCAGCTCGACGACACCAACCTCGCCTACCTGTGCGACCCAGACATGCGCAAAGCCGCCGAGACAGAGCGCGGCGAGGACCTCAGCGTGCTGCCCCGCAAATACGCCGCCCTCATCAACGCCGCCATTTCCAAGCGCCCCGCCGACATGAAAATCGGCATCCACCTCTGCCGCGGCAACTACCGCAGCAAGTGGTTCGCGTCCGGCGGCTACGAGCCCGTCGCCGAAGTCCTGTTCAAGGAACTCAACGTCGACGCGTACTTTCTCGAGTACGACGACGCGCGCTCCGGCGACTTCAGCCCGCTGCGCCATCTCCCAGAGCACAAGGTTGTCGTGCTGGGCGTGATGAGCAGCAAGAAGAACGAGCTCGACGACAAGGAGGAGATTATCGGTAGGCTGAGGGAGGCGGCGGCTATTGCGCCAAAGGGGCTCGATCAGCTGTGTTTGAGCCACCAGTGCGGGTTTAGCTCGACAGCGGAGGGCAACGAGCTTACCGAGGAGGAGCAGTGGGCCAAGGTTAGGCTCGAGGTTGAGATTGCGAAGCAGGTGTGGGGTGAGGACCTGAGCCAGTAGGCGAGGACCTAAGCCAGTAGATAAAAGATTGCGAGCAGGGTAGACGACACATCGCACTGCACCAGAAAAGTCACTGAACAACAGCGAAGAAGAAGAAGAAGAAGAAGCAGAGGAAGTAGAAGAAGAAGGAGCCCCTCGCCCCCAACAAGCGAGTAACGAAGTCACGTCTCAACGACTGATGTTGTAGAAGTAGCATATACCCCCAACCAACGGTTCAACCCTTTCCAGCTTACTCCCCACCATTTCCCTGTGGTATTTGCTCATGCACAAACCCCTTCACCACCACCACCCCGTACAAACTCTACCTCGTGAAATATCGCCAGGCCGAATATGATACGACAGCACACGCCGTCCCCGCCCATCACTCACAGCGCGCATACTAAACAGATCAAAGACGCGCGCGAACAACGCGCTCATGGCGAGCCAATTCATGGCCTCTACCTCCGCCGCGCCACTCTAATTCGTCGGTTTCGAAGAGGGCGCGGTTCTCGGTGTCGAGGGCGAGGAGGGCGGGTTCGCGGGGGTGGATGTGTAGATAATAGATATACCGCACTTCATCCCCCGTCCAGACAACAACAACAATAACATCAACAACATCAACGTCTTTCAACCCCCATCACCTCCCCTATCCAGTACCCGCCGCCGCCTGAACCTCACCACACGCCCCTCAAACCCAACACTGCGCTCATACCACTCCCCCCTCCGCACCTCCCTCGTCTCGCCCTTCAGCCTACTCCAGCTCACCTCTTCCACTCCCCCCGCCCACGCCAGCTCAAACAAACTATCCGCAATCGGAAACCGCCACGTCCTCGCACACTGCACCACCGCATCCAACTGCGCCTTTTTCTCCGCAAACGACTCCAGCACGAGTTCCAGCGTCTTGATATCAGGCATTTTCGCGACGATATGCGCCCATCCGGGCGTCGCTTGCGAGACGGGAACGCCAGAAACGGGAAGAAACCCATTGCGGCGCTGCTGCGCTAGGTCTAGCATGCGCGGACACGTAGGGCGCTGTGTGGGATCCAGACTCCTGTTGCCCAGGGCCGGTTCGAGACCGAGATGGTTGGTTTGGGTGTCTGGGGTGTGCGGGTCGGCGGTCCATGTCCACCAGTTTGTGGGGGGGATGCGGAGGGTTAGATGGACCAGCGGCCGCGCGCGGTGGAGGCGCATGGCGGATTGTGGTGCGCGGAAGCTCGGAGGGAGGGAGAGGTGTTGTAGCGCGTGGGTCAGGTGGAGTGTTTCGTCTGTATGATGGGCGGGGAGTAGAGTGAAGTCGAAGCTTCGACAGCTACCTCCTGTTGTGTTCTTGAGGCCGACGTACGGAGAGACGTAGACGCCTTTGTGCCGGGCTTCGGGATGCCAGCCTGTGGGGCTGAAGAGGAAGTTGTACAGGCTGTCGCCCTCGAGTGCCGCCTGCGGGAGCGTGATGTCGAGGGCTTGGATGTTGGCGAATTGCCATGGCAGCGTTACTTCGGGCTTGCCTTGGTTGATCCCGCTGAAGTAGGGATGGCGAAAAGGATTCAGAAGAATCGGCAGGAGATGTGTCTCCTGGTAGATGGCCCAGCATGTGAGCAGTAGATTTTCCGGTCGGTCAGGGGTTTCATCACCGCGCGTCGTGGCTCCGACTTTCGTTGCGAGCTGATGACGGTGCCCGTCCAAATCTTCAGTAAGCGCGTATTCAAAGATCAAATCGCGTAGCTCTTTTGGAAGCTTGGTGAATAATAGGCACTTGGTTTGTGCTACAGGTGTGCTATGCTCGGAGTTCCATGCCAGTGGCTCGATGCAGCGCTTCACACAGCAATAGGAGAGCTCCTCAGGTGCAGTTTGGCGTTCCGCAGGGTAGTTTCTGCAACTGCAGAAGTGACGTGACTTCTAGCGTCAGACACTGGAGTGTACAAGTAGTATGTTACGGGAAGCGAACCTTGGGTTTGAACTCTGGCTTTTGTCGGGTTCTCATTATCCTCTCTGGTCTCGAAGGCCGTGCTGTACCTGCCATCTGCTTAGTCCTGGCCATGGAGGCCAATTCGATTGTCTCTCTGAGTCTTGTGATAGAGAAGGAAAAGGGCACTGTTATAAGTAGGGAGTGAGAAGCAGGTACATTGTTGTTGCCTAAATTCGGAATCTGGTTGCCTGAATCGACGCAATGCGAATCGATTTCTATTCAATACTTATGCCGCGAAGGAAGACTTCAGGATTTGGTGCTACTTCTGTCCACAGAACCAAGATCTAGCAGCGATTAACAGGTATCGATGGTCTCCACTTCTCCACGACCTCTGCCAAAGTGTATTCGCCGCCGACGTTACCTGGGAATACAACATACGGCAGGCCGGTCCACTTGCTCGTCGGCTCATCGCATCGCCAGAGTGGAACACCGGGTGCTGCCTGTCCCACAACGGTGGCGATCTTCATTCGCAGCCCCTTGGTTGCCATGTCACTGCTAGTAATACCGCCTTTCGCGATGAGGTATCTAGGCTTCACTTCCAATCGTTCCAGAAAGGCAACAAGCGCACTGGCGATAACGGATCCAATGTCTAGCGATGACCGCTCGTCTGCGCCTGTGATAATGTCGCGCGATGTCATGATCAGGACGTCTTTTGGCTGCTGTAACGCACTAGATGCAACCTCAAGCGCGTGATCCAGTTCTTTCCCACGTGCAGTTTCACTTTCGAGGAGCTTGTTGACGTTCAATTCAACTGTGGTCAGCTTGCCACCTGCCACGTCAATCAGGGCTTTCAGTTGACTTGTAGATTTCGGAACATATGAGCCGGCGATGATCAGTCCGCCCGTAGCAGTGCTGAGCTGAAGCTTCCGTGCTGTGATGGGTGGGATCGGAGAGATGCCCAGACGGGCTGAGACAAAAGCTGCTGCAGAGCGGAAAAGAAACCTCTTGCCCTGGGCAGACGCCTTGAGAATCCCTTGGACAACAACATCCATATCCTCCTCTGCAGCTGCGTTGGCAATGAAGACTGTGCCCTTCGCAGCGTTTTGCAAGACCTCGTTGATTTTGTCTGGACCGCCCGTGCGGATGTCTGTGAGACTAATCCCACGCACTCGGTCTTTCGATATCGCCCCTTTGCTCTTCTCAACCACCCAATCGGCCATGTGACTGGCCTTGAAGCCGAATGTAGCGTCCTTGGCGAACGGCGTCTCTGCCGCAGGTACCAGAACATCGCCCTCGGCAACGTAGTGAATGTCATTGATCGTATACCGTCCGCCTTGAAGGAAAAAGGGTGCCAGAATCCACGCGTCGCTTGCTCCAAGCGCTTCCTCAACAGCTTCGGGCTCGACTGGAAAGTGGCCCCTCAGGGTCGAATCACCACGCAAGACTACTTCGAATCTTTTGCCTGCCTGAGCTGCGGCTTCCTTGAGATTTTGACATATCTCAATGGTCAGCTCCCGCGCTGCTGGTGGATGCAGTGCCCGCGAGTTCGTAAGAATGAAGAAGCCACTGCCCGATACAGTGGACTCGAACTCTGCCTTCAGAACGGGGACGGTCCAGGTTGTGAGCACGCGGATGTCGTGACAGGTCTGAGTACCGGTTGGGTCGTCGTCCAGCGCGACCAGGATGGGGATGTTGGAGCTGGTCTGTATTGCATTTCGCGTTTGAGAACGAAGCTCGGATGATGTCGAAGAGAGCTTAGGGAGACCATCAAGTGTCGTCTTCAGTGGCAATTGCTTTGGCGTGACGGATGAGGAAGCCATGTTCACAAGTGCAGTTGTGCAGTTAGAAGGAGAGGTTCAGCAAATAGCCAGTAGCTACTCGCCGCGGCAATGGCTGCGGGTTTGTACCTTGACGTGGGGCTAGCGGGGTCGGCCTTCTTGCCGGCCATGACCCCTCCTTTGAGGTCTTGGACGTACAAATGTCCAAGCCACGGTCGACGCACCAAGTCTGTGTATATCGCATGTTACACTGACAATTAGAAAACCGGATGTGATACGAAAGGATCGATTATGACCGAGAGCTAGAAGCTGAATCCAGCAAAGTCCAGGTCGATAGTGCCTGTGTCGAAGTTCAAGAACGAGGTGGTCCCAAGGTTGTATGCATCTTCGAAGCCGCTGAAGAAATTGTCACCGTATGAGCCTCCGGTAAGTGGTGTGTTCAAGGCCGAACCACTTGGGGCACCAGACTGACTAGCCTCGCTCGGCAGACTGGGAGGCACCTTCGCGGCTGGACTACCACCCTTCTTGGCAATCATCTTTTCCAGGCCTTCCGCCATCAGATGGACCAGATGCCACTTGCCGACAGGAGTGGAACGGAATTGCTGCACAGCTTTCGTGGTCAAATTGAAGACCGCAACATCCGTGATGTACTGGCCGCTGTATTGCGATGCAATGTTCAATAAAAAAGCGCACGCGAATGCAACCATGGAGTGAATGTAGTGTGGTATGCCGACCAATCCCTCCTGGATATCGTAATCAGTCAGAACCATTTCGATTGTGTCTGTAGCGGCTGATACTGCGGCGACCGCACTCTCTTGAAAGTGTGGCGGTACAGGGGCGCCGCGGAGGCCTCGAAAGACGTGTGAGTGAAGATGGAGCTTCGCAAGGTGATGGTGTATAATCACGCCCTTGGTCGGGAAGCCGCCGATGAACTGATGAATTTCTGAGCAGATTAGCTTTATGTTCGACAGCGATAAAAACCGGTCGTGGGCTTACTTAGCAATTCTGTCGACCAGAAACCCATCCAATGATCTATCTGGCGACTGAAGCTCGTCAACTGTGGTGCAAACGCCTTCGGTATCGCTTCTCCTGTATCGGGCCCGAAGAGCTCTCTTGCGTTGCCCATGATGATTAACAGAGCCATCTGACTGACAAGCCGCTTATCAGCCTCAGTAAATGCTGGGGTCCGCATAAGTGCCTCCCAACCGGTGATCGATACCTCGTCTCTGACGATCGATGGGCGGCCATATAGAATGGACAAATGTCGATCACATATGTAGAGGACATACCACAGCCGAATGCACTCCATTGAATCTTCGTCACCGGTAGCAAGAACACGATGGTAGCTGCTACTGAGGTTGATCTCCATAGCTCGGCGAATTGCATAACCACTGATAGTCCACGACAGATCATGCCTGTTCTCAGTCAGATGTATCAACATGCAGAGACAAGTTCTGTGACATACAGCCAATAAGACGCTACACAAAGTGCCCGCATACGGTCGCGATCTATGCGGCGATCGAACATGGATGCTGACATCAAGCGGCGGAACTCTCGACTACAAGCCTTGTAGAGGTGATTGCTGTGCGGGTCGTGCAACGCAGCGACCGTGCAGATAGTGACTGTGAGGACAGTGGAGCCACGACGTAGGCTGTCCAAGTCACGATAATTGTGACTTCCAATCCGGTACATGAAATGATCGATACGATTAAGGAAGAAGTTGAACAACCGCTCAGCATCCTCAACATTGACAGTGCCTCGCGATATGAAGTCGTTCACGGGATAGTTCGCAGCGAAATCCGGTGTAGGCTTGCGCTCCTCAGTAGGATCGTCTGATCGGAGTGCGCGAAGGCGGGTGAGCTGGTAGAGCGATTCAATAGGCGCATGTGGCAGAGCATCTCCTTTGGGGGACAACCTCGGCGAGTTGTCGCATGACGGAACTTCATCCTCTCGATCTGCAGCATCATATTGTTGGATTGGATCCGAGTCATCAGCTGTCCTGGCGTTGAGCGGCGGTAGTGCGGGGAGTGAAAGTTTGCTGAGCACTTGTTGCAGCGACGAATGTATTAGACCCAAGTCGCCAACAACTTCATGCTTCCATCTAGTCTCGTCAGACATTTTCCTGGTCAACCGGTTGTACTTACTGCGATCGCTCATCGATCAGAGTCTGTAAGCTCTTGTTGAGGACGCAGGACAGTTTTCGCTCGGCGCAACGCTTGCATGGCGGGCCAGCGTTTTCGTCCATGATACATTTGATCTGCCCAATGTGAATACAGCTGTTCGGCGTCACGTGGATAAATACCAGTCCTGACCTTTTGCTTCCGGCATGCTGCGCAGGCTTTCACTTTACGCGAAATTGCTGGCGTAGTCGTTTCAATCCCATCTGACTGCCGTGGGCGGGAAGCAGATGGAGACAGCGACGGGCCATTGTCGCTGACCTGTGACCAGGTTCTTTTTGGCGGCATCAGCGACTTCAGCAACACCGGAGACGCGTCTGCCGTATGCTCATCGCGATGAAGATGAATTGAGTCAAACCCGGAGATGGTTCGCGACAGGGTTCTGGAGCGCGGGCAAGCGCGTTCTCAATGACTGCCGTAACGCGGAGGCGTTGATTGGTGCCATGGCCCGCAAGGCTGTCACTCTTGGACCTTTGGCAGCTGCCCTCGACACTTAGCCCCAGAGTGCGTCCAAAACAGATGACCTAGATATGTTTAATCATTTGACATCGCCTGCTTCTCATTACGCAGATGAAACTACCAAAGGCTGGTCTTTCCAGAGCTCGGGGGTGGAATGCCTGAAGATCTGCCTCGGCGCCGACCTGCGCTAACCTCCCCACACGAAGCGAGCCAACAACAGCGGCCTGCTCGAAGCCACAGTCTGCTGCGGACAAGACAGGACCGGTTGGTGTTCAACATGCTGCTGATGTTGATTTCGAGGCGATCTGCAAGGCGTCCAGCCTCGCAATCAAAGCCTCTCAAGTCGTCGCGTTTAATTCTCAGCTCAATCACAGCAATTCGCTCTGAGTTGATCGCGACCTCTATCATCTTGCTTTCGCACTGAACTTCCAGTTCTATCAACTCACTAACGCGTTTGGGGTTATGATTGGGTGTTAGTAGGAGAAGGCGCAGCACGATCCGAATGTTGCATCGTCGTTCAGCTGGGCGCGTCTCCCATGACCTCGCGCCGTTGCGCCTTGCATGATTTACAAGCCGGTTGAACGTGAAAGCACACCCTCGAGTGTCGATTCAGCATAATCTGCCATGACTGCACCTTGGCCAAACTACGCAGACCCAACAAACTACACTCCCTCAAGCGGGCCTTCGGACAGCCATGCGCGGTACTATGCGCAGCCCAGCACGTCCAGTACAAACTACCAGCAGCCAGGCCTGCAGTATGTACAGCCATTCTACGGGACGTCAGGACCCCCGATTTTCATTGCCGAGCTTCCTGCACCTTTACCTGTAGCACCATCGACAGCGACACCGCTCAAGCAATTGACCGAGGACGAGCAGCTTGCTCGAAGACTATCAGCCCCGGATCAACAGGTGTTGCAAGATGAAGAGCTCGCCAAACACCTGCAGCAGCTAGAAGTTCAAGAAGTACGGAACAGGTCCAACAGCAACGTCAGCCAGCCACCGCGCCCGGTGAGCATGGCATTGCCGACTCATCAATGGGTGCCATCCCTTACACAACAGAGGTCGTCGTGGTCGTTGAGACCACACTCGCAAAGCATACCTACAGGCTCTCACCCTGGCCCTGGATTGGTACAGCAACGGTCATATCAAAGCCTAAGACCACACTCTCAGAGTCTCTCTTCTGATGTTCCCTGGAGTCCAGGATCTTTTGGTCTACAACCTCAGGCACAACAGAGATATAGCACACTACCAGAAGCCGTTCATGGCTCAATTTCTGAGTTTCCTCCTAGGCACCAACCCTCTGCGGCCATTAGTAGCTTACCAGAAGTTGTGGTTGGCGATATACCCGCCTCTACAAACGTGCCATCAGATCCAATTGCTTTGGCGACTTACCTCGAGGAGCATCGTCAAGTCCCGTACCCGCCTCAGTGGAGACTCGGACCGGTAATCAAGAAGTATCATGCCCAGACCAGCATTATAGCAAATCTGAACTGGCTGGATATGCCAGAGTCCTCCGCTTGGTCGACCCAACGACGATCAGAAAAATCCTCGGACACGCCACCTGCCGCCTTCTCCTTCAACTTCAAGAAAGTAGGAGGTAAATACCGCGATTCAAGGTTCTCATGGGTCATGCAGTGCAACGATGCCGAATCTGGAATCAAAAAGCGAGACTCAACTTGGTCCTACGAGTTACGCCTTGACCGGAGGAGCGGCGTGCGCAAAACGGAGATTCTGAACCCTGGCGGTGGAAAGATGAACATACTCACCACGTTTGTTCACGCACCGAATTATGATTCTCTCCGGTTCGTAGCCAACGACGGAAGATCTTACCTCTGGGTCAGCCACATGCCTCTGAGCTCCTCCAATGGACGTCGCTACGATGTTCTTCGTCATGCGCTATTCGTTGCAAACAATAGTAACATAGACCCGCTGTATGGAGACATCGTTGCAGACCATACGTACTGGGATGGCTTCGACGACGACCAACGTGTTCATGAAGGTATCATGTGCATGGAGTGTCAAACCAAACCGATCGTTGGCCAGCGATGGAAGTGCAAGACATGTCCAGACCACAACATATGCGGTCTCTGCCACCTAAATGGAGCGCAAAGTTCTATCGAGCCAGACTGCAAGCTATCACTCACATGTCTTCCCGACGAGACACTCACCATACGATCTCCGACCGTCAGCCACGCGCTCGTCATTGCCTCCCTTCAAGTTCTGAAGGATTGGCAAAAGGACCAAATCCGGAAGTACAGAAGCAAAGACCCTTGGGGATTCATGAAGACAGAGGATGAAGCGCGGCAGCTTGACTTAGGCAGGCTCAGCTACTGGAGAGGAAGTGATATTGGCAAGAAGCACCTCGATGCGCCGCTGAGAGTCTTGAGCCGATCTGAGACTGGAGAGGCAATGATAAATCCCAACGGGATAGGCTCTGCTCTGGGAGGGTTAGCAGATGCCGGTCTGGCGCTTGCAGCAAGAGGGCAGCAAGGCGGTTACGAAGGGCACCACGGTGGTCACCATACCTACGCTGGGGATGGGGGAGGCTGGGGCGGAGGGGATGGCGGTGGAGGCGGGAGCTGAATTAGACGAACAACAATTAACATGCGTTCCGGCTGCTGCAGGTAGCTCAACCTGGATCAATGATGTTGGGCCGTGCTCAGGCCGCGTGCACTGCCTGCAAGGCACTGCTGAGGCGGACGATGAGATGAGAGAAGCTGCGCGAATCAGGGTCGGCAGGAGCTCGGAGCGACATGCGTCATCTCAACTTTTGTGGATAGCTGAAGGGTGCAGCACCGCTTCACCATCAACAACGTGCCATTCTGATACTCACTCGCTGTATATTGTTTCTGAGCAGAATTGGTCTTGCACAATTATAACAGAAGCAGACGACTGCTCGCTCCAGCCATGTCCACACCGACAGAGCCCCCGCCGCCGTACGAAGATGCGGCAAAGGAGCCCCTTCTATCAGACCGCAAGTCGCCAGGCCCATCAGACTCGAAAGAGACTCCAAGAGGCCCACTGCCGCCCCGAGGACCGCCTCCGCCGCTCAGCTTGCCCGCTTTGAACGAGCTGCGGCGGAAACGTGTGATTCTCGCCTCCGCATCACCACGTCGAAAGCAGCTCCTCGCCCAGCTGGGTCTACAAAACGTTCACATCATACCGTCGAAGTTTGCAGAGAACCTCTCGCACGATCTCGGCGCGCTCAACTACGTCCTCGAGACCGCGACCGCCAAGGTTCTAGACGTGTACCGCAGCGAGATCGACAACACAGATCAAGGCGAACCTGCGCTATTCATTGGCGCAGATACTATCGTAGTCAGCCATGATGGCAGGATATTGGAGAAGCCAAGAGGCGCTGAACACCACATCTCCATGCTGAAAATGCTGAGGGACCAAGGCGAACACAAGGTCATGACTGCTGTTGCGGTTATGAAGCCATTAGAGAGCGCCATAGACCCTGGGTACAGGCTGGAAACACATGTCGAGGAGACAACAGTCAAATTCGATCCATCAGGTACGTCGTCCGCTTAGTCCACAAAGCAGAGCTGATAGCCGGTAGTCACGGACGAGCTTATCCTGGCATATGTACGAACGCGCGATGGCAACGATAAGGCAGGCGGCTATGGCATCCAGAGCGGCGGTGCGGTAATGATTGAGCGTATCGAAGGATCGTACGACAACGTCGTTGGTTTACCAATACGCGCCACGCTGAAGCTCATTGAGAAGGTGATGGAGCCTGAAGAAGAGCTGGACGACGAGATGGACAACTTCTTCGTGAGGGAGGGCGACTAGGAGCATAGGCCCTGGTGGTGCAAGAAGACATACGAAGAGGACGATGCCTGTCCCATGCATTGAGTATACAGCGACACGCAGAATTGCACACTCAACAGAGATATAATTGCACGATTAAAAGCGGAAGCCTTCGAGAATGTTCGCACGAAAGACCCTCACCGGCCGTATGAGCACTGACCTGCTGACTCGCTTAGCAACGCTGCGCTTGATTGCTAACAACGATCACTAAACCCATGCCGAAAGTATAGTGATACGCATACCCTCGCGATGTCGGTTTCAGGGTTCACACAGCAAGCAGACAACAAGTTCCCGCTTCGTATATCATTCGACTCTCAATGCATGATTTCTCATATTGAGCTCAAACCCCTCATTACAAAGCCAACCCCACTTGCCTCGGCTCTCCTAAAACACATAACTGCGGGCGCTTGACTTGAAGTGGTACACCTCCGGACAGCCCACCATCGTCATCCCTCCAACGCTTTCCACAGACTCGTGGAAGTTTCTGCATCGGGCGTTGTTCCGCCCAACACCGCTCTGCAGGGCTGTGTCCGAGGCAATTCTCTGTTTGATCGCTCTGCTCGGCGGACCAAACACACCGCAAGAGGCACCTCTCTCGGGCAGAGAACGGCGAAGTATGCAGAATTAGACAGCCTTACCCAGATTGTCGAGCTCCGCAGTTTGAGGCGCACTGCTGGACCCTTCACAATGATGTAATACCGTTTTGGCTAGGCGTATGAAATCATATTTATAATCGCTGTGGAGTGTAAGTATATGTAGGTCCCGCCTGCTGTTCATACTACGAAATACAATCCTACTTGCTTCCCATCTGAAAGTTTATCATTTACCCTTTCGTCCTTTACTCGATACCCAGAAGCACATCACATACAGACATAATGGTTCAGAACAAGGGCGTTATCTTCAAGAAGGTGCCTGAGGGCTGGCCGGTTCCTGGCCAGGATCTCGCGGTTGAGGCCCGCGAATTCGACCTCGAGCAACAGATCCCCGAGGGCGGTCTCATAGTCAAGAACTTCTACGCCTCATTCGACCCTTACCAGCGTGGTCGCATGCGCGCGGCCGGCAAGAAGTCCTACTCTCCTCCCTTCGAGCTCGGTCAGCCCATTACAAACAAATCCATCTTCAAGGTCATCAAGTCGAACAACAAGGACTTCAAGGAGGGCGATGTCCTGATCAGCCTCGGCGTCACACCCATTGAAGAATACTCCCTCTTGGACGCCAACACCGTCAAGACCGTCCGCAAGCTCGAGAACCCCTACAACCTCGACCCCAAGCTCTTCCTCGGCCCCCTGGGCATGCCCGGCCTGACCGCCTGGTCCTCCTTCTACGAGATCGGCGTGCCCAAGAAGGGCGAGACAATCTTCATCTCGGCCGCCTCTGGCGCCGTCGGCCAGCTGGTTGGCCAGCTAGCCAAGCACGAGGGCCTGAGGGTCATCGGCTCCGTCGGCGACGACAAGAAGCTCGACTTCATCAAGAACGAGCTCAACTTCGACGAGGGCTTCAATTACAAGACCGAGAAGCCCGCGGACGCGCTCGTCCGCCTCGCACCCAACGGCATCGATATCTACTACGAGAACGTCGGCGGCGAGCAGCTCGAGGCCGCCATCAACGCCATGAACGACTTCGGTCGCATCATCGCCTGCGGCATGATCTCCCAGTACAACCTCAAGCCCGAGGAAAGCTACCCCATCAAGAACCTGATGCAGGTTGTTGCCAAGCGCTTGACCATGCGTGGATTCATCGTCTCTGACGAGAACATGGGCCCCAAGCACGCAAAGGACCACCAGGAGAAGCTTCAGAAGTGGCTGTCTGAGGGTACCTTCAAGGCGAAGATCAGTGTCACTGAAGGCATTGACAATGCTGTCGATGGCTTCTTGGGTATGCTGAAGGGACACAACTTTGGAAAGGCGGTGCTGCAGATTGCTGATTTGGAGAAGGAGCAGTAGATTATGATACCAATCTGGCCTTTTGAGCCGTAATGAATATTTTGAACGACCACATACAGAATGAGTACTCTTTAAGTCCGGTATCCTTTGATGCAGTTGCACTTGAAGGAGTCTACAACCCCACTGCCGCCGAACGCACTATGAAGGTCGGTTCTATCCAGTACTTCCATGTACCTTGTCTTGAAACCTACGGCTGAACCTCCTGTCGTTATGACGAGTCTGCGAAACTATCAGGAGCAGAGATAACCCTACCCTCTCAGATCTATCTAATGAATCAAATTTAGACTTCTATACATGGTCCTGCAAATTCATAACGCTTGTATATAGTTTGCTAGCGTTAGTAAGATAACGACTATGTAGGTCGTAAGCTAGCCGTACTCATGCGATCTAGCTCCTATTAAGGAGGTGTTCCGGCCTAACTTACTAGCACTTTTTCCTAGTCTACATCCATAGATTGATTTCATATTGATGTGTACTCTCATACCGCTGTTTAGGATTGGAATCCACCAGGATCTTAGGCTGGTCGAACAGCGATCAGAACACAGCTAAGCCCGAGGGAACATGGAGAGCTATTCCTGGGTCTGGCATTGTCAGGTTGACATGAACCGTACCTCAGGCTCTCGATCTTAGTTTCCTGTTTTGACGCTTTCCCGCGAGTCTTTCAACGCATACCTTTCCATCACAATACCACCAGCATGGCTGTTCCGCCGTGACAATCTAACTGCTAACAATTTTCATACACATGCGAGAGCTCTGTCACAAAGCGCGAAATCTTGGCCATACCACATCGGGATCCATGCTCAGATGGTCAAGGCAAGGTGAAGCTTAATCACGCCAACGACAGCAACAACCCGTTTCTTCTGCTTGGATGTCCGTCTATGTGTGGAAAATGCATATGGAAGTGTTGCGGTGGTACCAGCATCGTGCCCCACTGATCATCATCGCCGGGGTCGCTCCGTTCCGCTGTCCACCTTCAACGACACTCCATTCATCAGCAAAGAACTGTCGTTCATCTCGTCTACCTTGGCTCAGATATCTACAGTTCATTTTCGGTCCGCATTGATCTGCGTGTCAGCATTCTGAGCTTTGATGGCTGAGGGCGCAGCATTGGTGGCCTGAATTAACTCCGACCGTCTTACCATCTATACCGTCCGTTCATACGCGTCGACTTTGCAGAACACAAAGCTACGCCGCCATCATGGCTCTATTTAACAAGCAAAGAGCGTTTGTTCTTGCCGTTTCATCAGCTCCAATCTTATTTTACTGGCTATACACAACCACGACCATGCATCCACTCATCGCTGGCGTCTTCTCTACCTGGCTCTCAGCAACTGCAGCACAGGCTTATTGCCCGCCTCCAGGACCGCTACTTCCACCGCCGAAGGTGTACGCTAACTCAACGAAGTTCACTGTCCTGAATACAACGTTTGCAGACGTACCTTGGTCTTCGGATACGTCTTTTGCAGTCAAAGCATCTATCGGCCATGACACAATCTTCGAATATGAGCACTCTGCTCCTGGCCGAGAAGTCGGTCAAGCGCTCTCCGAAACCATCCTCCGAGTTGGCAGCGTCACCAAGACGTTCGTCATGCTAGCTGTCCTGCTCAGCGCCGACAAAATCAAGCTATCAGACTCAATCACCAAGTTCATCCCAGAACTGGATGAACATGCTTATCAAGACGTCACAATCGCCGCATTGGCGAGCCATACTAGCGGTCTGGGTCGGTGGATTTATGTCGGAGACCTTGCCATAGTACCAGGCTTCAATCCGAGCATCCTCGGTCTTCCAAGCGTCAATGCTACCGGCGATGAGATGCCGACTTGCGATTTCTTCCCCGGCACTCGTGTATGTACACGTAAGGAGATAATCTCAGGTCTCAACAATCCTGCCTACCACCCACGCTCTCCGAATTCTGGGCCCTTGTACTCCAACATCGGCTACACCCTCGTCGGCATGGCTCTCGAAGCTGTCCACAACAAGACCTCCGAGCAAGTCGTCCATGACCTCATCCTCAACCCTCTCGGCCTCAACAAGACAAAGTTCACTCTCCCCGAGCGGGGCAGCGAAGCACTCCTCCCTCGTTTCAAGGCAGATCAAGGCTGGTTCGTGCCCTCATTCGGCAACTATAATCTCTCCGGCGGTCTGTGGTCCACGCCAAACGACCAACTCAAGTTCCTGCAGTCCATCCTCTCGCACAAACTACTCAGCAAGCCAGCAACCCGGCGCTGGCTCCAGCCTCGTGTTGATCTACCGTCGCTGCAGCAAGCCGTCGGGGAGTCGTGGGAGATCTTCAGACCAACGGATATCGATGTCGCGACGCCGCGAGCAATCGACATCTACACGAAGACGGGGGGTGTGGCGGGGTACGCAGCACATGCTGTGATTGTGCCTGAGTACAACATCGCGCTGACCATCAACGCGGCTGGTGGCCAGGCTCAAGATGCTGTGACGGCGCTGTTTCCAACGATGATCAAGCCGCTGGTAGCGTACGCCGATAAGCTTGCGCGGCAACATGCGAGGGTGGAATATGCCGGCACCTACAAGACTTCGACTAGCAACGCTACAAGCACCATGACGCTGGCTGTGGACGATGGGCCTGGCCTAGCTATCGAAGAGCTGACCTTGAACGGTGTACCAGTTTTACGATCGCTTGCTGCTATGCAGAAGATCCCTTACGAGAGCCTCACCGTGAGGTTGTATTCCACCGATCCAGACTCGCTCGGTACGGATAGCGAAATCTGGAGGATCCTGATCGACAGGAAAGACCGAAAGGAGTTCGCAGGGCGGGAATGTGCCAGCTGGTTCTCGGGTGACCCGTTTCGATACGTGACAGAGCCGCTAGACACTGTTGTCTTTACCAAGAGTGAGAACGGGGTGGATGGCGTAGAGCTGCTGGGTTGGCGAGCAAAGCTAGATAGGATATAGAGACAGCTTGTGGTCGACATACATGACTAGCATTACAGATCTATAAATACGGCTATTTATACAATCCTGTACTGCCCATGTCAAACACTGATGATAGTCGTACTGGGCGGAAGTCACACGTAACGAAGAGACTTAGCGCCCATAGATAACCACTGCTATTATGAACAGCTCGCATCAGTCCACTTTGATGGCGCCGTATATCCTTCGTACAAATGTGTAGGCTGCTAGGAAGCCAATAGTGCCAGTGAGCAACGCGTACACCACGCAGGCAAAGAAGCCATACACAAAGAAGAGCGTGCTTGACAACAAGCCGCTGATGTGAAGCTTGGTGACATAGCAGAACACGAGATAGCCGTACACCCAGATGGATGAAGAGCTGCCGATAGCGAACGAATGCCACCACCAGTGATAGTTCTCCGAGCATAGCAGAAAGTAGGTTGAGACGAGAGCTGCTTCGATGACGGTGACTGCAAGCAGGGCGCTGACGATTCCGGTGAAACCGAAAGCGTAATAGTACGTGGTTTTATCCACCCAGAGACTCTTTACAGCGAACATCAGCTCGACGAAGATGACCATGAAAGGCACTAGACCGGCCAGCAGATATCTTCGCACATTCTTGATAAACCAGCGCTGCTCGGGAATCTGACGAGGGATTGCGTTGGGCCTGATCGGCTGTGTGTAGGCTCCCATACGCTCGAAGCCGAACCAGCTGCCAACATAGACGAGTGGAAGCTGCACGAAGAGCCAAAGCACCACCATACCGATCAGCGTTCCAAAGGGCAACGCCGTGCTAGAGGCTTGAATCCACACGAAGAGATTTAGGATGAAGATGGTCGCGAAGAGAAGTCCTGGGACGAGGCCTGCCGTGATGATGACGTTCTTCTGCCACATCTGGCCTCCGAATGTCTTGTACAGACGTGCTGAGAAGTATCCGGAGAAGATGCCCGCGAAAACGAAAAGTCCAACACCTACGCTGACGTAGCCACCTCGAAAGCTTGGATTGAGTACACCCAACGTGCTGAGCACGATGAGTCCAAAGACCATGTAAAGAAGCTGTATGCCCGACCCCACTAGAGGGGCAAGGAGCCATCCGTAGGCTGGCGCACGGAAGACGTCTCCGTGCAGCAGCTTCCAGGTCGCGACATCTTCCGCAGTTTCTTCGTCCATGTCCAAGTCCTCCGTGTCAATGTCCGCCATGGGTCCAAACAGGTTGCTCTTCTCTCGTTTGGGTGACGTCGATTTGCGGTGTGGTCTTCCTTTCGTCCCCGCATCGTTCAGACCGCTCATGTCGCTGCGGATTGTACGTGCGAAGATAACCGAAAGACCAGCGGTGAGCAGGCCGCAAATTACCAACGAATTCACGATGGCCAGCCAGTGGACGTTTGTGCTATCGTCCTGAGCAGCAAAATACATATCCCAGCGATTCTGCCACTCGAGACGGTCATCCTCCCGCCAGTATACCGAATACGTGTATGGAATTGTCAGGGTCGTGGGTTCAATTTCAGCGCCGGTGCTGTTCGTGCTGTTGGCTTGGGGTGCCAGCACCAGTGACTCGTGGTCGCCTTCGATATGCGCTGGAAGACCAGTCTCATTCCGACCGTCCGCCGTGATGCTTCTGGGAAACACCTCGAATCCAACGATGACCCTTTTCCCCTTCTCGCCATCTTTCCCAGGCGCGTTGCGATACCGAACGACAAGTGTGACGTGATTGTTGAGCAGGTACTCTGCTGGTGCACCTGACCCCAGCGTGGTCTCGTCACCGAGCTTGAAGCCAGCTGCGTAGTACTTCCTACTCTTGTCGGTAGTCTGGAAGCTTGTAGCCCCTGGCAGATTGTCGACGATCCACTCAACAACGTAGCCATCCCGTATCAGCTCCTTCGCCTTATGTATACCCTCGAGATCGATCGTCCGGCTGCATAGATACCGCGCTTCTTCGTCCACACCCATGATCAATTCGTAGTCAGAAACGTAGATGCGGTCGCCGCGCAGCACCTCGCCGAGATTCAGACTTATGCTCGTGCCACTTGTGAGACTTCCTACGCGTATACGGCCGGTTGGTGGACAGACGAAGGGTAGTTCGGTGAATGCATATTGCAGTTCGCTGTAGTCGGAATACACCTTGTTTACAAGGAGTGGGATTGTGTCGCCATCGCGGTAAGCTTTGTAAGAGAAGCCTGGTGTCTGTCAATGTGCATTCTACAGGGAATAGGCCGGGGCATATGCTGACCTGGTATATAGAAAGCCTGGGCAATAGCCAGTAAAGAGCTGGCAATTATTGGTGTGCGCATTGCGCTTGTGCTGCTGTAGGCGTGTTTAGGAGCGGTATGAAGACATGCGATCTCCAAATGTGTCACAACGATGCGCAAACAGGTGGCAGCTGAATGGAGATACAAAGCCGTGAAGGCGGAAAGTGTAACGTGGTGAAAGCGAGCCCTGGAGCAAGAATTGAAGTTGCAGCAATGAGGAGAAGCGCGATCAAGAAAAAAAACTAGAAGGCAGCAACGACGCCTGTTTTGGAAAGTACTACTCAGCGAAGGTTACCTTAAGCATTGTGAGGCTGTGGAAGCAGCTACAGCCGCGCAAAATGAGCGACGGAGGTACTCGAAAGTGATACACGCCATGACGCGTTAATGTCCGATCAAAGTCGCCGGCCCCACAGCAACATCCTGGGTCGAGATAACATTGCAAACATCACAGGTTCGCGACTTGAGTACGTGCCCCTTGATGAATATCAGATGCAACGAATTTTGGTGTAGGAGGAAACAAATGACATCGTCGCGGCCAAGCCGCCTGTTTTGCGGGGGTCAGCGCTAAGCTCCGAATACGGGCAAGACGAGGCCTCCAGGGCTCATCCTTTGTGTTGGGATATGCTCACGTGTTTTCGCCTCACCACATCATCAGCCGGTATGCTTACCACAATGTCATTGCGGTCTTGGTGTAATCAGACATCCCCTTTTGAAGAAAAGATAAAAACAAAGGGTGACTGACGGTTAGCGTACAAAGAGGGCCGACTATGCAGGGCCACTAGCACAAGCCCTGGGTGCTTACATGCGCCCCTTATAGGTATGCAAGTCTAACTGCTTGAGATTTGCGCTAGCCTTTGTGCTTGGCTTCTCATGCTTAGCCGTTGACAGATGATAGTAATAAACATGACTGTCATCGTCCTTCGACAATACGGTGATCATAGCACATCATGTTGGTAGAAAGTATGTGAGATTATGACAACTTGTCATACACCATCTCAGCATGCCCAACACCGAATTGCGTGGTGAAAGGCTGACAGAAATGTTATGATCCTCTATGGTGAAAGCCTATACGCAGCATGTGCTTGATTGAAACTTATAGTACGTAATTCCTGTTCTTTCAATTACACAGTCCTCTTTCGCATCTCTCAATCTTCTCGCTCTCCACTCCCGGATCGTTCCCGCTACGATGTTCGATTTCACAGCCGAGGACTGGGTTAATCACCTTGAATCATGGTACTCATTCGAGCAAGACCTCTGGTCGCAGAATCCTTGTGACTCGTACTCCAGAGCCATGCAGAGGTTCCAGGTGTTCACGAATAGAATCATTGCGGTTCTCCGGCAAGAAAACGACACATCGAGGGCTCTCATGCAAGACGAACAGCTGCAAAAGATCTACGATAGTTTGCCATGCTTCCGCGAGCGGTCGAATTTCCACAAGTGGGTCAAGAGCGCTACTATGAAGCATCCCCAGCGTCGTACCGCCAAGCAGTTCCAATGGCTTCTAATCGTTGACATACAGGAAGCCACGCCGACGGGAGACATCGTACAGATGGTCCAGCGAGCTATACTGTCTCTCAAGGAGTGGGCGTACATTGCTCATAATGTTGCCAATCTTTGCGTCGATCCAAACGACAAGGAGTACTTTTTCCGCAACAAGCACGCTGTCAAGGATGCTCCGGGAAATCAATCCGAGTCTGCTGAGTCGTGCTGGATCTGCGCAAATGATTTTGACACGGATGTTCACCGTCCGCAGCAGGGGCCCTGTGGCCATATCTACTGCCATGAATGCTTTGAGAAGACCTTGGTGCAAGCACTCCGGCCCGCTGAAGCGAAATACACATGCGCGTTCTGTCGCTCGTGTCTTGTGTGTGGAGTGAACTCCTGCAACGACCACGTTACTCCGCATGAGAAGACACATCCATTCCCTCTTGGCCCACACCTACATTTGCTGTGCAACAGCCCTTACGGCCCTTGTGTATCCAAAGTAAAGCTTTACGGGATATCTCCAAAGCGCTACTGGGCTTTTCGTGAGCAGTCTCGAGGCCTCCGCTCGGTTCTGGCAGTGCAATTTCGCATGCTTGAGCTTGCAGTTGACCCTGTACATCGGGCTCGGGCTGAAGAGGAAGCGGACGAAAGCCTTGAGAGATTGAAGGAAATGGCGGTTCAGGCGCATAAGCTAACGCAAGAGGATTTGGAGGTGTAACAGTCTATCTGTTCGCTCGACGCAGTCCGAATATGATGATCGAAACTCGACTAGAAAGCATCCTGAAACGCGAAAGGATACACAATGTACTTCCAAAGACACAACTACACCACTGTGAGTAAAATTTGTACTAGGGCCCTGACATAGACTTTAGGACGCACTTGAAACGTGAAAGAATATACAATATAATTCCAAAAACGCAACTAGACCACTGTGAGTATGAGAAGCCTAACATAAAAACTTCGGAACGCACCTCATCGCACAACATCAATCAACTCTTCCTCTCGCCCTCCTTCTTACCACCATACTTCTTCCCCTCTTCCTTATCACCAGAGCCACTACCACTCCCCTTATAATGACTACCATCCTTTCCAGGCTCAAATATAGTGTTGCCTAACAACTCAACTCAACGTGCGAACGAGACCTTCCGGGGTGGGGCACATACAAGAAGCGCAATGCGCGTAGCTACCGTCCTTTGTCAAATCCGCTCCGGCTCCGCATTCGGGACATTTGGCCATTGTGAAGTGTGAGACTGGTTTCTGAGACGTGATTGGGTGCGGTGGGTGAGTATCCGAATAGACGTCTACTGCGAGTGACGGCGTCGGTGGTGGTGAGGTCGTGTCAGTGCGGGGTATGATGTCATCACGCGCTCGAAATGTTCGTCTGAGGTTCAGACCAGAGAGAGCATGGCAGCATCTGGCGCAATTGGGAGAAGCAAAACTAAGGAGAAACAAGACCGTGTTTAGGGCAAAAGTATGGACAATTGGCTGTCAAGTCGAGCGCGCTTTGCATTGACGACTAGCTGATGGACATAACGTCCACCTCACTTCTCCCTATCCACAGCAAATTTCTTCAGCGTCTCCAAATCCACACCCTCCAGCGCTCTCTGATTCGTAGCCGCCAGCACAACCTTAGGCACCTTCTTATCATCATCTCCCGTCCTATTCTCAAACGCCTCCTTCCAACGGCTCACACACAGACACCACTTGCAGCCTCCTTTGAGCCCAGCATCGCGCAGGTTATTCCCCTGCGCAGCGCTGTAGTCCAGGAACTCCTCTGTGAGGATGCCGGCGATGCTGTGGTTGCCAAAGTCCGACTTGGGCGCTTCGCAGTAGCCCGAGCGTGTGAAGCCTGTCAGGGGCTGTGTGGAGTGAAGCGCAAGGGGCTTCTTGAATACTGAGGCATGTTAGTGTGCGTTTGACGACCGTGTTGCTATGTCCTGTTGCTGGTTCGTAGCTACGTGAGACCGGAGGCTGGCGCGTAGGTGTATTTTGACGCTTATCGTAGTGCTGTCGAGATGTGGAGGATGCGAGCATACCATTCAATGATTGCGACATGTTGTCTTCGCTCGATTCTTTCTCAAGGAGGTCTTTCGCAGGATATCTCGAGTACTCAACTCTGACGTCGTGGACCTGTGCGTAACGTCTCTTTCCCAGATTGGAAATTATGTTTCGAAGGAAGCGCATCAAGAACGTTTGGGCGTGGTATGATTTAATGGGGTATAGTGGTGGTTTATCATCCGTTTGATTATGGTGATGCTAACGACTGCGTCACAAACCTCATCGTCTGTAGGGCTGACAAGGATGCATGCGGGCAGTGCCAGGTACGAGATCGGCAGTGCGATCTGCTTAGTCGAAACCCTGAATCCTAGCTGCGTGATCGGCGCAGCCAGGAACGATTGCAATGCAAATCACCTCTGTCGCTCTCAGCGCCGGAGAAGCATGTTGTTGAGCAACTTTGCAGGTGTTGAGTTGCTTTTGCTGTGAATTGATTGCCGGTTGTCTGTTCGGCATTGCACTCCGAAATCGGGCGCTTGTTCACAATGCCGCGCGAATTGGATAGGCGCTGGGTGGGGTTGGCAGAAGCCCCAGAAAGTAACGCTGAGCCAACACGGGCAGACACGAGAATTCGATATTCTATCTTGATTGTTTGTACTAGAAAGGGTATATATAGACTGACGCGGTTCTTTTGTATAGCCATTATGCATCATTATCGTTACTGCACATGTAGGGTGATCCAAGTCCCCTTTTGTCGGTAGGTAGGAATAGCAGAGATGTCACAAGAACTCCAATCCCAAATGCGTCCCATCCAAAGTTGCAGAGCAACATGTTATGCAAACCAGACCAAGAGCAATGCGCCGCAAGTGTCCCAAACGACGGGTAATAAACCAGACTTTTCCTGACATGAAACTTGCTGCCAATCCTTCGCAACGTTTGTGATCGCGGGTGTAATGACCAATCGTGCCCAAGAAGTCGCGCATCAAGCGCCCAGGTCGGAGCGAGCCTGTCATCGTATTCTATCAGCGCTGCACTCTAGCGCCGGCCTTGATCTCCCTCTTCATCTCTTCTAACTTTTTGTGCATATTAAGCAATTCGTTTCTCTGCGCTTCGGTTGGTGGAGAGGTAGCCTCCGTCAATCTCCAATACAACTCTTCATACTTGGTGTAATACCTCTGAAACTTCTGGGACAGCTCGACTGTCTGGCGGAAACTCAGGCTCGGAATGGTCGGTGATGTGGTTGAGGACGACGAGTCGGCAGGCGACGGATGAGAATTGTTGTTGTAGCGGGAGGCAAGACCGACATTGATGCTTGTAACCTTACGGACCTTGGGGGCAGTGGTAGGCGTATTTGATGTCGAGGAACTGTCGGACTTGCGCTTGACCGAGCCGCTGCTCGAAGGGGTGGAGCCATTGAGTCTGCCGTTGGTATGTGAGGGGGTATGGCTAGGTGCTTCGCGATCGGCATTAGGCTTCTTCACAGCGAGGTTGTGGTTGTGAGTGTCGCCGTCAATGTCGTTCGCCTTGCGCTTCAATGACCCGTCAGAGTTTCCGTACGACGACTTAACAGGCGATGGTGCCGCCGCAAGAGCCTTGTGCACTGGGTGGCTGTCCTCAAAGTCGCTGGCGTTGACTGGGGGTGAAGCCGAGAGGGGAGAAGGGTTCTTAGGTTTCGTATTATAGACAGGCTTGACCGGACGGTGTTGGTATGACTCGCGCGACACTGCCATCTTGGGCTTCGTGCGTGGTGTCGAGCTGGAAGAGTTGACCTGGGAGGCGGAAACCTTTTTGGTGCGGATTTTGTTGGCGTCGGTGGATGGGACTGGGCGAGAGCCAGCTTTGTTGTCAAGAGTGGAGGCTGCGGCTGGAGTCGATATGGTGGCCTTTGCAGCATCGTCCTTCACCACCTTTGCAGTTGGTCCCAAAAGCTTGTCCTTGGCTGCCTTGCTCAACTTGCTTGCGGCACCCTCCTTTGGCGGCTTTAGCTCCTTTTCTTTGGCCGGCTTCATTTTCTTCTCGCCATCAGCCTTCTTCTCCACAGGCTTGTCGTCGGCCTTCTTCGCAGCAGGCTTCTTCTTCGTAAAGTCCGACACTTTGTGTAGGGGAGTCGAAGCTTTGGGCTTGGCCTCCAAAGCCTTGACCTTCGAGCGCGATAGACATATACCCTGTCCTCGCTGCTCGCGTGGCAAGAGGATTTGCCAAAGCTTGTCTTCTTTCGTCAGCCGCATGCGATCGAACGACTTGATTGCACCTTCGATGGCCTGTTCGCGCTCCTCCTGGGTCGAATAAGGAAAGCTATAGGGGTTGATCTCACGGAACGACTTGTCGGTCAGCTGCCATTTGTCTGATTCCTGAGAAGATCGTTTGGCAATCTTGGGAAGCAGCTCTTTCATGGTAGCAATAGATGTGCGACACGTCTTGGCGAGAGAAGCCTCGGATGCAGGCTCACGGGCGAGGAGGTGAATGACGGGCACACGGAGAGCAGCAACAACAGCCTCGTGGGTACCGCTCGGCTGCGATGTAGGAGCAAGCCTATGCATGGGAGAGGCAGACGTGCTCGGAAGCGGTGAGCCCCCCTTGGAGGGAGCAAGGTGCACCGGTTTGAACCCTGTCGAAGGGTAGCGGCGGTGGCCAGGGGTGCGGACCGGAGTAGCATCGCCGACGATCGTCCTGAATTGCAACAATTGTTAGTCCAAGTGTTCTCATGTCACTGTGTCTATGTGTAGTGCACGCAGTGCAAGAAGGGTATGTGGAGCCTTTCGACTCGACAGCAGCGATCGCTGGGCAGCCATGGGAACACCGGGGAGGCATACTTGTTGGCTTCCTTGAACTCTGAAATCGCAGCCATGCTACTCTTAAGGGTGGCCAGCGCCGAGTCGACGCCGGCCGTCACATCTGCGGCCTCTTGCACGATGAGGTTGTGGTTGATCACGCCGGCGAATTGGAGGTCATCGTCGCTGCCAGTCCCGCTGGGCTTATACAGCTCGTATGTGTGCGTCTCAGGACTGCTCTGCAGCACGTGGGTCTTGTCGCCGAATTTTAGTTGCTGTGGTTGTGCTCGTTAGCCTTGGTTGCTCTTGCCTTCTTGAATTGGCTCCCTGCATGAACAGCACATGTTGGATACACAGAAAGCTCCCAGACTATCCAAAGAACATGGCACACATACAGGCGTCCGGCCAAAGAGGATCTGTGGCGGTTTCCCGCTCCGCATGCTCTCGAGGAGCTCGTCGACAATGTCCTGGGTCATTTCCACCTGCATGGCCTGCAGCGGCGGCGGTCGGTCCCCGATGTCGCCGGTCGGAGCGCCGACGAGGGCAATGCCTCCAGACGGAAGCATCGTCGTCATGGTGGTTGGTGTTTTGGCGTATCGTCCCTAGAGAGAGGCGGAAGAGGCCTGGAGCTCGCACCCGGGGATGTCGTTAAGGGAAGCAATGCATGGAGAGAGCACCCAGGCACAGTGAGGCAGGCAAGCAACCAGCGCGGGCGTGAAGTGGCGGCCCGTCACTGAGCTGCTGGTGTTTGGTCGAGCGTTGGCACTCCAGAAGTGACGAAGAGCAGACAAAGGGCTCGCTACTCGGAGGACAGTCAGACAAGGTCGGTCAGACTGTCATAGCGCGGTGGTCCCGGATTCCCAGCGAGCAAGCGTGCACGGGTGTCAAGGTACGGTGCTGAAACGATTGGCTGTCACGAATGGAATGAACAGCGGGCAGGAGCGTTTCCAACTCGCAGACACTCCTCGGTGCGTTCACACAGGGCAGATGTGCAAGAGTGAAGTGGCAGAGACAAGAGCGCCAGCCGCAGCTCGCAGTGGACAGCTCGCAGTGAACAGCCGAGCGAAGCGTGAAGCGTGATGTTGGGCGAGCGTGCATACCTCAGGGCGGTGGGGCCGGACAAGGGCGGTCGAGCAATTACGCCTGTTCTGGATGCCAAATCCAGCGGCGGCCCGCATGAGAGCCACCTCGTGCTACTTCAATCTGGAGCCCGCTGCAAGGCATTGCCCTACTGTGCAAGTGCACTCCCATTCCATATGATGAGTGGCAGCCATGGCCGCCGCAGGTAGCCCTGTAGCAGCGAGGCTCGAGTCGCTGGAGTTACTGCAGACCGCTCATGTCGCTGCTCGAGTCACCGAGCACTGCGCCATGCACACCGTCGCTGGCTGACCTGAGCAGCGCGCTGAGTCTGGCGCCAGGCTCGGCAGCTCCACCGTCGCTCGTGGCAGGCTCCGAACAGCAAATCGCTCTGCGTTTAAAAAACGACAGCGGCGGAACTTGGGTGCCGGGCCAAACGCCCTGGCCCACGCCAGCCAGACCGGGGATGTGCTGGCGTACCTGTTTCGCCCTGGAGTGCTGGACGTGCGCCCGTACAGTGTTTGACCTTGAGGCTGGAGCATCATCTGCCTCCTGACAGGCTTCTGTCCGCCTCGCGCCTCACGTCGATGCTCTCATCTCAGGGCAACCTTGGTGCTCCGGAGGACGCGGACACCTGACCAGCAGGGAACCGCAGGAACGACGCGGCATGAGGCGTCGGCTGCGAACATCGCGTCACCCGCAGCGCGCTGTCATCCGGTGTGGCGGGTTCACGGCCATCGGTGGTTATGTCAGCTCTGCAGGGCTCGATGGGGAGCGAACGAGTCCTATTTTGGTCCAGGCTGGTTGCGGCAGAGGCCCCTCTGCATTTGCCCGCAAGACAGGCATGCTCGAGCTGGCAGGTGCCGCAAGATGCTCTCTGGCATGGCTGCTCAGCACTCATAGCAACCGCAAGGAGGACGCATACACATCGGTGTGGATATCACCGACATCATCAGGCCATGTTCGTACCCACCTGAGCCAATACAGTTCCCCACGCACGTAGGGCTCACACCATCCCACTCCGGCAAGGGCCCGCGCCGGTTGCAAGTGCACACGAACGAGGCAAGCCAACGCGCAGAACAACGCAGACATTTGACCGTGTGAAGCGAATGGATGAGCACTAGAAGACAGACTAGAGAAACATCCGCGCCGGAATCTTGCACTCGGCTCGGCAGCGAGGAGAGCAGGAACAACCGAACATGTTACGCGGCAGGTGCGTGAGTAACCAAAGGTGCAGACAGGCGAGCTCGTGCTTGCTTGATCGCGCTGGCTTCGCTGTATGTACCGAGAGAGCCCTGTATCGCACATAAACGCAGGCACCCTTCAAGTTGCACTGCAGACATGTCGTTCTTCTCACTGCGGGCTGAGACTTAAAGTCGAGGTGACCGTCCATCTGCTACACGGAGGCTGTTCCTGCAGCTTAGACACGCATATATGAAGGGCAGGTTCTGGAAAGTGTGCCGCCTTCTACGTCGATATTAAACGCAGTGCAGCCGCGGGGTACATAGATGAAGTAGCACAAGCTGCAGTCACCAGATCACTACTCACTAGGAACAGCAAACTAGTGCCGGCACTGCCTTTATCCAGTTCGCCCTCGCTCGTGTAACCGTATTTGGGGAACTCCAGACTCCCGTGTTGCTGTAGAGCATGAGCGGTCGACTGCGAGCGAGTAGATGCATGGTCTGAATCGTATGTGCTCCCAGTGAACGCGTCACAGCATTCAGCAGCAGTCATCAGTCAGAGCTGTCCATTTGCAATAATAATTCCAGCATGACACACGCCCTCCAACCCTCCGGAATTGCTGTGCGACCCCGGCATGTCAAGATGGCGCATCTCCGGGGCCTTCCTGACGTTGATGCTGCAAGCCTCATCCACCCATTTCCGAGGCACCGCACACCAACTGCTTTTTCGACCCAGTCACGCCCCAAACAGTATCAAAGCCCTCCACAAGCAGCATTGCTCACACCTTGGCGCGGCGCTCGCAGCGCAGCAGTTCTCGGTATCAAAAAAGAACGTTGATCGCCGACGATCCACCACCCCTGCCGCGTGCTCGGTACCTGATCAGCGCAGCTCACAATTCTTCTGCTCCGCACTCTCCAACCAACCGCGGCGCCAATTGCAGCTCCAACAGCCACCTGCAATTCAATGAGCATTCGCGCTGGACTAGTAACGAATGCCTTTGCGAATCAGCAGCACACCAATGAGACGCTGCCCAACCCGCCAGAATTCCACCCGTGTTCTGGCGCTGGCGCTGGCGCTGGCTAGATTGAGTGCGCACTCGTCACACTGCACACGACTCTTTCGGGCAAGTCGGGCTAGGCCTGGTTTGGCAGTCCATAGCAAGTTGATTAGCATGTCACTTGCTCTTGATTAGAGAGTATTGGATCGTTATGCGTGTTTTTGATGTAGACTGCGCGATAAGACGATGCTGCAAGGCACGTTGAAACAGGCCCTTTGGAGAATGGTGACGGTGAAAGGTCAGGCCGGGAGTCATGATAGCGGAGCCCTGTGTGACGGTGCTTCTTACGCGGCAGTGGCGCAGGGTGATATGATCGTCTTATTGATCGCCTTACACGCGGTGACAATCATAGGATGACAGTTATAGCCACCTGATCGGCCGCAATTCACGGCGCCTCTGAACGCCATCTCACCGAGTGCGGGATTAATTCGGTCATTGAGGTAGGAATGTAGGTTGTTGATGCGCCATCAAGGTATCGTGTATCCATTCAGTACTCCATTCAGTGCTCCAGAAAATCCACAACGGCAGAAGGTGGACACCGCGCCGACGCGTATGCCATGTCAATCCACCCAGAACGCCTGCAATGCTTGGCCCATTCAGACCCTGCCAGTTCGACTCCAAACAAGAAATGCAACAGCCGCCGAAGCGAGCTGCAAACTCATGATCACTGAAAGCACACTTAAGCATCGAGCTCCTCGGGTGTCTGATGGCGGGCGAGGACGAGGCGCTTGTACTCAGCAGGGTCCTTGTCCCAGAGCTCGGCAGCCTGGCCGTTGAGAGGACTCGAGCTGTGCATTGTCAGTATCTTCCTCGTCTCGTACCTCAAACCTAACGGAGTACTCACTTGTTCGGCTCGCCCAACAGACTCTGCAGACTCAGCAACACCGTGCCAATGTTGTAGATGGCGCTCCACTTGTCCTTCAGAATGTCCAAGCAGATCCTGCCGGAGAAGTCGACGTTGGGGTGGTAGATGGGTGTCTTGAACAGCACCATGGGAGGAGAGTATGGGTAGTTGTTGGCGAACTCCATGGACAGCTTGAAGACTAGGCCAGCGTACGGTGTGTCAGCGGGGCCGTCGATGGTCGCAGTCCACAGCGTGATGTCGGCGTCGGACGGAAATGCAGTGATACCGGGTGTGGGCTTCATCATGATGTCCATGAGCTCCTTCTGGAGTCTGGAAGCTGTCAGTGGACGTTGATTGAGGAGACAATATGACAACGCATTGGGTTTTCGAATCCAGAAAGGGCATGCGTACCGCTGAGCGACTGTTGCGTTGCTGCCTGCCATGTCTGAATTTGTGTGTGCTTTGTGATGCTCTTGAACCAGTCTTTGGTCGTGTGCGCAAAGAATTCCCTTGCAGCTGCAGACGTGAAGCGAAGTTTCTGAGCGGTTCGAAGGTGGCAGTCGCGAGGGCTTCAACTGTCGATGGGCCAGTACTGGGGTGGATGTGTATGCTAAAAGTCTGGTTGTTGCAGGTTGAGATCTTCAGTGTTGTGTTTGGGGTCCCTGCGCTTCCCGGGAAACGCCCGCGCGCGCTTCGCGTGGGGATCCCTGAACGCGTTTGCGGTCAGTCTGGCCTGCCGCCGATCGCGTGCGTTACGCCGAGTCAATGCACGTTAGGCAATGATGAGACGTAATTGCAGGGATTGACTTGGTTTTTGAGAAGGGCTAAAGTTGCAGTGGTTAAAGGAGGTCGTTCTTGCTGTCGCATCGTGGTGACAGCAGCTCTCAAGGATTGGGAAGAGAACGCAAAACGTTGTGTAGACCTGGACTCACAGGTCATCGAGCCCGCCCATCTCCTTCTCCTCTACCAATCTTCGCTCAAGACTGCATTGCAACACCCTGTGTTTCTCCAGCACGCCCCACCGCTTCAACCGATCGTCTTCCTTGTCCCAGTACACCGCCCAGCCATACCCACCGCTTCTCTCTTCGACAGCAACTAAGCTCTCCTCGTCATCGAGCGTCAGCCCTTGCTCATCCTCCGTCCAGTCCCATGGCCCTACTGTGTGGTGCTTTGCTTCTGCCCTTGGTCCGTACTTCAGCTCGCGTGTCTCTTTGTCGGCGTAGATCCAGTTGAGTTTCGGGCGCATGGCATTGGACTTGCCTTTTGATGAGGCCGGGACAGTGCTGACCAGGCCGAATATTGGAGGCGCTGGCATGGGTCGATGTGGTATGTCGAGGTCTTCAGTGGGAAACGGGTAGAAGAAGCCGTTGAAGGGATGTGGTGCCTCGCCGCTCTCGGTGTCTGTTTTAGGTAGGCCAGTCTTCGAGTCTTTGGGCCACAGTCGGAGCTAAAGTACCTGTCAGTATGCGGCTACTGGGCTGTTAAGGCTGCTGCTACCTTGCCGTCCTTCAAAACGATAATTGCGCCATGGACTTCGTCCTTTTTCCGCGACTGCGCATCGCAGTAAACATCTATGTAGAAGGGTTCCTGACGCTCGGGTGCTTCTGCCTCTTCGTCAAGCAGCTCTTGCTGGTGCACCGCTTCGCTTGCGCCAACGGCTGTGGGAATTCCAGCAATGGTGAGTAGATCTAGCAAAACCATTGTTCAAGTCGGATCTTTCTGTTGCAGCAATTCTAAAGATATCGGCGAGGCCTCACGCGACTGTGACATGGTGGGGTGATAGAACTTGCAAGAAAGTCGTTCTTGAAGCTGGCTTGAACTCAGCACGATGCTGTCATCGCGGAGACCCGCTTGCAGGGATCCACGTTTCCGCTGCATCAATGCCCACGTCCCCTGCCGAGTCCGATAAACACGTACGGTAAACCCGCCATTGAATCTGCAATTTTGGCCAATATTCCAATTCCTCGTCCACCCTTGTGATGCTAAGTGCAGAACTCGCTATGTCCAGTTGGACGGCCCTCTCTACCGATATACCACCGTTCGTGAGTAGGGATCACACTGTAGAAGCCATCTAAAATGTCAACACAAGTATAAGCATAAACTTCAAAGTCCACAATGAAGCTGTGTAACAGGTCAGTACAGCGGATTAGCGGAGCAGCCGAACGTGCAATCTCGTTCCTTGTTGGTCCTATGCGATATCCGCATAGCGCAGTCCCTCGGCAGTAGTTCATGCCTTCAAACGCTCCTAGCCGTATGATTAGTCTATCAATTATCGAAGACAGTAAAACATTTATGGGAGCCTCATTGAAAGACTCACGGACTACAGCACTCTTTCGACAGCCAGGTTCCAGATCGGGTCATAAGTCATCTGCTCTCTGGGTACCTTATTCATAGGGATGAACATCACAAACCCTCCAGGCATACATTCCTTGTCGATACTTGATCTAAGGTGTGCGGATTTTTAACAGATGAGCTCAGGATTGTGCGCACAGTTCGAGTCACGCATGCGGCGGAGTGCCTCGATTTCGTCTGCAGTAAACCGATGGAACTATTGACCGGCTGCGTCGCCATCTTGATCTACTCCTCTGCGTGCGATGTAGCTTCGCGAGCTTGTGTGTGCTTCCTCTTTAGTGCATCCTTATTCTCTCTTTGCGGTCTTGATGCCTCTTGTCCAGAAACGAGGTGCTTTCAGCCGCCTAGGTATGCCTCCGATCCTGCACAAGCATTAGGATACTGTATGTTAGGGCGAGTATGAAAATAACTTGAGGGAATTAGATGTAGCTAAATCGACCCCGACATGGCAGGTTGTTCGCAGCTTCGCGTTTTCAACTTCACCACCAACACCGGTGTTTGTTGAATCGGTGCGTGCAATCGCCTCAAGCCCTTGTCAGGACTGGTTACTACGTTGCTCTGTAAGTAGTCATATCTGCTAATCCATCGAGTTCCATAACTCCTCCTTTAACCCTAGCAGATTCCTTCTCCAGTCATCTTCCCAACGATTGTCTAGTTTCCGTGCCTTTGGATCAATATCCACGGCGACCACATAACTCGGCGAGGCCCCAATACCCCCAGTTCTGGTCGCTACGACAAAACAGCTCTGAATTTCTAGAGCTACAATCTCCATGGTTCTCGAAATCTACTATGTAGCTGAAGAGAAGTCAGCTTAGTCAATTCGCTGGGGTCTGATGAACGAACCATTTCTCATCTGTGTCATCCCACATGACATTCCGGCGGTACCTGAGTATTCAGATCGAGGAATCTACAGTCCTCAAAGTCGACGATGTAGCTACAAGTATAGTGAGCGTATGAACTCCATACGTTGAGTGACTTTGACCTACCATTTCCTGTCCATGGCATCCCACATGATGTTCCTAGCAGCTGTGTCTTGGGGAACAATGCCACAATCCCAGACATCCCTGTTCGGTCCGTCAGTATACAAATAACAGAGGTCGGGAGGAAGGAACCCACTCAAGCGCTTCTCGGAACGCAGCGCGGATTTCGTCTCTCTCAAGTGAAGAAAGCTTGCAGTATTGATCGAGGTCCAGCATTTGACCCGGAAGCTTGGTCATCAGGATGAAGATGTAGTACCCGTCAACTACGGCGTCTTCATGCAAGCCTTCCGGCACATGGGCTCCAGTCCAATTCAGTAGCCAGGGCGTGTACGGAGACTCCAGGTCACGGAGCTGCCGCAATGCGTATAGTTCGTTGACGGTGCACACTTGAGGATGGTTCGTGGGTGCCTCACAGACCAAGAGATGTGCCTGCCGACGCTGAATCCACTCGTTCATCTTGTCTGCGCATTCTGGATGGGCTTTGAGGTATTTTTGACCTGATGAAATATCCTGTTCATATCGGAAAGTTGTCCTCTGTGTTCCTCGCACCCTGTTGTTGTTAGACAATAAGCGCTCGATGATGCATCAAACGTACTGGTACTTGATTTTGACCACAGCCTCAGGCAAGTTTGTATATGCTTGTGCTGGATCGTCGATGCAGGTAGCCGTGAAGACCTGTCTGGATTCGCAGGGGCCGTGGTTCTGCTGCAACTGCCTTGCAGACAGCGGCCGTCCCACCGCCCACCGCGAGTCGTCCCGGCAGGTGAAACGGTAGCCTCCAGAGGTTGATTTTATGTTCGTATCGTCTTCACGAAAAGCTTGCGGCTGTGAAGTGTCTGGCGATGAGGCGGGCGCTGTTGCATCATGCGTATTTTGAAGAGTGGACATTTCGATGCGCCATATTTTCGCTAAGTCAGAAACTCACCTTCTAAGCTACAAAGCCTGACAATCTTGTGCTGCAGGACAGGTTGCTCGCGACATGCTCAGCTTCGAGGTCCGGTTCGGGTTCATCTCCACATATGACGAGACTGTGTTCCTCAAGATTGTGGACCAAATTGATGGGACATGTGCATTGCTCTACTCACACCCAATCGATCACTTCGATTCCACTATCTTCGACCTGGCCACGCACGAAGTCTCTAGCATCAGCCTGCTTTCTGGGCTCTTGTACGTGCTCCACCGAACGGCATCACATGATCTTAGCGAATGGCGTATAGACCCCAGTAGGATCAATACTGCCGACTGGACGGCCTTGGCTCCGACCCAGGAGCTCGACCCTGTGGCGTGGTCCTACACATCACCTTGGACTGGACTCACACCATTCGGAGACCCCGCGCAACCCACCCGTGAGCCCGAGGAAACTCCCACTCGAAAACCTAGCTCGTCCGCTGTCCGTCAAGGAATCGCTATAGCAACTCGGTCCCGCGGCCCGGCACCGGCATCTGAAGCCTTGGCAACCAGGTTCTCCCAGATAGGCCTCGCAGGCAACGAAAATGGTGTTCCAGATGTCCCTGCCCAAGTTCAGACCGGCCCTAAAGTTACAGAGGTGAGGCGGATGTGGCGCCTATCTTCAACAATATGCCCGTGGCTACAGCACGGGCGAAGCGAGCTGGAGGTATGTGAAAGGCTCAACGGGTTTACGAGAAGCCATCCCAGCTACACATCTCCAACGCTGCGTACAGATAGCAGCAATCAAGAAATTCATATCGTACCTGACTGCTGCCTTGCCACTGTTGCCGTGCGGCAAACTGTATTCACCATAAGTATCGAACTCTATCCTGCTCGAATGCATCAAGCGCACGTGGGGGCCTCCACAACCGTGGGTTGGAGTCCGCGATGAAGGACAGCCTTCAACGTAGCCATCAGGCGTTCACAAAACACGTGTGAGAAGAAATGATACCTAGATAGTCCGGTGGTATTGCACAAACTGTTGCTTCATTTGGCCGCTGTACCGCAGTCTCTACCAGTCAGTACCACGAGGTTTCTCGATCCACAGAGAAACGCGTTCCCTTGGTCTCCCGTATACATCATGAGCTCATAAATCTCCCAAGACCCGGAGCAGACCTCTTGCTATGCTCAGCAGACACATCCATGTGTTAGTACTTCTAACACTCAAACCTTCGGTCCCATTTACCCAGTCGTCTACGTTCAGGCTGGAACGGACACAGCAGTCGAGGAACCTGTGCTCTAGGTGCTTGCATGCCTTGGTAGACGGCTAGACGTGTTGGTGAATACTTGCAGAATCGCAGAAGGCCTGCGATGGACATCACTGGAGCTCTCATCGCCCAGAAGAGTCACATACAATCTGAGGTGCTATGCAACCGCCACCCGGCAAAACCGACCCCACGACTATGTCCATGCGCTAGGATACCATGTGCTGGTGAAATAGAATGCTTTCATATGATTCCTTACACATGGTATAAGTCGCCTGCTCTCTCTATTCATCTCAATACCCCTTCCCATCGTTGTCCTCCCACAACAGGCAACGTAGTCCTACTCAACGGTATAGTATTCGATGTTATTCCGCGTCTTCATTCCACCATTCATCTTCTAGTAACTCTTTTGCAGTCGGGCGGTCTCTCCAATCGAGTTTCATCATCTTTGATATGAAGATGTTGTCTCTCTGGTTTACTTCGCTCTCAGTAGTTCGCGAAAACGGCGTTGTATTCTCTTTAGGGATATTTTGCACGATTAACATAATAGATTGGACCGTCTCTGGGTCTGCCATCTCAGCGATTTTGGCTGGGAAAGGTCCAAAGCATTTGAATTGCTCCTCGACAACCCCAAGCACATAATCTTCGTCATCGCGTTTCAATCCTTTGGGCTGGAAAAGGTTAAAGTGTCCACCGCAGATGAGGCTGACAAGCTGTAAAGATGTCGGCTTTCATCTATACTCATGATTGCAGCAGGACTGTAACGCACCATAGCACCGAAAGACCATATGTCAGCCGCAGTGTTCCATGGCAGTTCCATGAGAGTTTCTGGGCTTGTCCACATCGGTGCTCCCACCACAGTGCCAGATGTAGCCAACTCCGAGTTAGCAGGGTAGCATCCACCTAAGTCGCCTAGTTGGACGTCGGAAAATCGAATGTCGCCTTCTTGCAGATTAACGAACACGTTATCTGGCTTGACATCTAGATCATGTAATAGTCACACACAATCCATCGTTAATCCAAGGTAGCAGTATACCTATGTGTACAAACCCATCCTCATGTAAGGTCTTTATCGTCTCTAGTACGCATCGCGACACGTATTTGAGCTCTCTCCTATTCAATTTTTTTGCAACGGACGCGTCCAACAGGTCTCCTTGCAAGTAACTTAGGGCGATAGTCACAGGGAAAGACGGTTCGTCGATTTCATCGATCAAAGGTCGGAGGTGCGGGGTGCGGTGCTGAAACCTTTTGAGAGCATTTCTTTCATTCTCTACCCTTGGGTGATCCAGAACGTTCTTGATCACCACAAGCTCCTCCAAATGATTTCTAGCAACTATAAAAATCTGTGATAATAATTGGGTGTATTCTGCTTACTTCGCAAACCACACAGTATCTTGGATTTCTTTCATGATCGTGTATTTGCTAGCACGCCCTTTCAGAACCTGACCGATTCGAAAGAGCGAAGACATGGGATTAAGCTCAAACTTTATGATCAAGCACAGAAGATTTTGTTAAAGATAAGACAAGAGTTGTGGTTTGCACAACAAGAGGTGATAGGAACGAGGATGGACAGCGGTGATGGAGCGGGCCTTGATGCCAAGATGCTATAGTGCATGGCCGCGTAACGCCCTGGGACACATATACTGTGGTAGTATACCAAGGAGCAATATGGGCTAACAAGTTCGATGAGACATCTGAATACCTCATGATGACATGACGGATATTAATATTAAGTACCGAATATGCATAATGATCGTAGCGATCATAAGTCTATCAAACGCCCCCAATGCAAACGAGACCCGCTCAGCATTCAAACATCATCAAAACAACGCTAACAACAATGCGTCTACTCCTTCTTCGGCTTGGCAATCGGGTTGCCTGCCTCGTCGACAAGACCCTTCGCCCGCATGACCTTGAGCGCGTCGTGGATGGGATCCAGCTCTGGCCTGGGTGCGCGGTGCGAGTCGAAGTAGTTGTCGCACCAGGTGAAGTACTGGCCGTAGTTGACGGTGAAGTACATGTGGTGCAGCGTGTGGTGGGCCGGGCTGTTGATGAACTTCTCGGTCCAGTGCCCGGAGATCATGTCGCCGTCGTGGATGAAGATGGTCCAGATCTGCACGGCGACGAAGAGCACCATATAGAGGTACCTGTTCATTGGGCAGATGAATACAAAGGCGCTGGTCACGTGTTAGCGAGTGGGTACGGTGGCTTGGTAGGTCAACATACTGGTACGGCAGCGACTGTACGTAGCCATCAAGAGGGTGGAAAGCCAGCGCAGCCCACGGGGTAGGGACTGAACAATGTTAGCATTGATAAGTGGAAGAAGAGCAACGGAAGCACTGACCAATCCACTTGTGGTGTGGCTTGTGGATGTACTTGTATACGCTCGGGTGATGCTCCAGGCGGTGGATCCAGTAGATGGCCACGTCGTTGAACGCCATGTACAGGAGCGACGAAACGATCAACCAGCCCCAGCCATAGCTCTCCATGTCGCCATACAACAGGCTGTGGCCACGGACTTCACCCAGAAACCACGGCAGAGTCAAGATGTTAATGAATGGGACCGCGGTCATGGACGACTTAATCTCTTGGCGCACTTGGTTCTTGAGAAATCTGGGGTGGTACTCCAGACGACGATCAAAAACAAGATAATACGACAGTGCGCTGAAAATGAAGTAGAGCGCAGACGCGCCGAATTGCGTGATCAGAAGAATTGAGATGCATTGACGATAGATGTTGTCGCGGTCCCAGAGAGACGCTGGCGCGCCGTTAGCAGCCAGGAGGCCGTTGACATCTGTCGAGTTCAGGGCGGCGGCTCCAGGGTGTGGCAGGGCCCAGGCGTACGCCTTGTCGAACACAAGGGGGTCGAGGAGTTCCAAGGCGACGTCCATGGCTTATGCGAGGCTCTTGGGCAGTTCGGTGTCGGTGTACAGGAATTCGAGGCGGCGACAGTCAAAGGAGATCCGTAATTTGCCATCTCGTTTATCAGATTAGATCAGACGGACAATGCGCGCACGCGTCGTTCGACTCGGATCAGAACGGCAAGTGAAAAATGCTTGCCGGGGCTGGAGCTTGGCAGGGGCAGTGTGGACCTGGGCTTGCGATCGTCGGGGCTAGCACCCTTGAACCACCAACAGAAAGCGGAGTGTAGTGAAGTCTCTCCCAGCGTGGGAGCTTGCACGCGACATGTAATTGCTACACAGGATGTCGACAACCCCAGACTACATGATGAACTCGAGAGGGTTCAGGTAGTGGCAGTTATACACTTGTTGTGCGAAGGCAGTTACGGGAGACGCGGCAGCGAATACCGAGTGTCAAGACCCTGACCGTTGCCACCTAACACAACGTCTTCTTGATAACGTAATCATACATGGTCTACATACAGCCAGACGTCTCTTCGTCAATTACAAGTAGGAATTCACAAGGCTCTCAAAATACCTCCTTGCGCCGCTCAGGTCGATGCTGGCCTGCTTCTTCGATCGATCGCTGTCTGAAAGCGGCTGACTGCGAGCTTCCTCCAGCGCTCTCACTACTGCCTCTTCAGCCGGCTGGTTCACAATCTGCATATTCATGCCACCGCTCTCGACATCGCGCTTGCCAACTACGATGATGTGGTTGTACTTCTTCGCCCGAGCGTCGGCGATCTTCTTGCCGAGCGGTCGGCTACTGGTGTCGACGTCGATCGGCAAGTGGATGTTCGATAGCGGCAGTGGCTTGGGCGCTGATGAAGGGTCGGGCGCCGGCGCTTCGTGAGACTGTACTCCCGAGAGCACAGACTGTATACGAGAAACGTGTTCCAGGACAGCGGCATCGGAGTTGAGCGAAAGCACAATAGCAGGCCGTGGAGAGAGCCAGAATGGATATTTGCCAGCGTAGTGCTCGATGAGCAGCGCCATGAATCGCTCGATCGAGCCATAGATAGCGCGATGCACAATAACTGGACGGCGGTAAGCTGGGTCGAGGCCAACATCCATGGAGGAATTTGACCCAGCCTCCAACTCCTCCGGCGATGCCTGGTACTGAAGATCGAAGCGCTGCGGCAGCTGGAAGTCGAGCTGGATGGTCGCTGTCTGATGCTCCTTACCGTTAGAGTCTTTGAGAATGATGTCAATCTTGGGACCATAGAAGGCACCGTCTCCCTCGTTGATGGCCCATTCGCCACCAATGTTGTTTAGCGCAGTAGTCAGCTGCGCCTCGGCTCTGTCCCACTCCTCGATGCTGCCAATGAAGCTATCCTTTGGACGGGTCGATAGCAGCAGCTTGTATGGGCCCAGTCCAAACGTCTCGTAGACCATGCCGACAAACTTCAGCGTCTGCTCGATCTCGGCCAGGATTTGATCTGGGCGACAGAAAATGTGCGCATCGTCTTGGTGGAATCTTCGGACCCTCGTCAGGCCAGTCAAGGACCCTGAGATCTCGTTCCTGTGCAATGCGCTGAAATCGGCGAGTCGAACCGGGAGGTCGCGGTAGCTCTTGATATCGGTGCTGAAGAGCAGACAGTGGCCGGGGCAGTTCATAGGCTTCAGCCCCATTTCTTCTTCCTCCTCGCCTTTCTTGTCCCGCCCTTCGACGCTGAACATATCTTCTGCATAGTTCTGCCAATGCCCGGACTTCTCCCACAGCGACTTTTTGTAGATGATGGGTGTGATGACCTCTTGGAAGCCGAACTGCGGATATTGTGCGCGCAGGAAGGCCTGTAGCTTGCCAAAGACGTACGCGCCATTGGGCAGAATGAGCGGCGAGCCGGGGCTGTACGGCGACGTTACGAAGAGATTGTGTGTTGCGGCCAGCGTGCGGTGGTCGAGGGCAGGAGTGGGCGGTGCCGCAGCTGGGTTGGTCGTGTCAAGCTGCGGTTCAGGCGACAGCTTCACCGAAGCCTGCAATTGGTGCGGCGCAGAGCACGAGCAGCTCCGGATCGAGGCTCTGACATGTTGGCGACTCCAGAGCTGGCGCAATGGGACTCGCAGTGCTGAGTGCAGCGCGGGTGGCATCGAGAAGACTGGCAGCCCTCACAAGACGCTGAGGTCAGAGCTGCACTTTCCGAGCTGGCGCCTTGGCAACTTCCCTCCGCATTGGTCTTCGGTCTTCCTTTGAGCGCCGTCACTCTGCGGCCCGAACACCGAACCCTCTGCGGGCAGACATGTCAAGGAAACAAAGAAGACAATGTGTAGACGTATGGATGCTTTTGCCCTCAAAATAGCCTATGCTCGTCAATCGGACTCGAAAGGCAGATGTTGTGTTGCTCTGAAGCCTGATTGGCAGGCACCTACGTCACAAGATGTGTGAGTAGTGGCGGTCTTCATCCCAGCCTCCTACACCAAACACTGTCTCATTACCCTAGTCTTGCAGTGTTTGCTTCACTCTTGATATTGGCAAACGCTCTTAGTATACATGAGTCTTATTCCGCGTTGATCATTTCTACACCTTATATCCCACGACTACTATCATAACTATCTGCGAAGCGTTCTAGAGAACCACCCCTCCAGATGGCCAAACGAAACAAGAACTCTCGACAAAAGCTCAGAGAAAGTCTGGGCGACAGCTGGGACGATGCCAACGTTTCCACCGACGGTGCATCCACTGCTGACCACAGTGAGATTGACCTGGACCCTTCAGACAATGAACTGACGCAAGAGCCGGGAGGTGGCGCAGAATCTTTTGACATAAAGGAGGAGCCATTGTCTGAGTCTGTACCTAAGGACCGTACAGCAAGGAGCCAAAGATCCGTTGAGAATGACCGTACTCCACGAACAACAAAGCTGCCTGAGCCTTTGACACGGTCAGAGCAGACAGGTCCTTCCTTCATTATGCCCAAGCTGGAGAACTCAGTCCACGACTCTCCGTCACGTAGATCGCAGATTCGTAGTCAGAACGTGCGAAATAGGACTCCCCATCTGCGAACTTCGGATCGTTCTGCTACTTCTTACAACCCCACTTCAAGGACTCAGCCAGAAGCTGCACCTGCCGAACAACAGCAAAGCACTTTTGGCTTCATTTACCAAAATATCATCTCCCCAACTGTGCGCTATCTTGTGGGCGTCTTCGGTCACACAATGGGTAATCTGCAGCCTCTGTTCGGTCTTGCGCTGGCCCTCGGTGCGCTCGTTTTCGGTATAAAGCTTGCTATTGGGTCTGCACGATCCAGTCTAACCATGGCCCTGACACCCGTCTGTCTCATTCCTGGCTCATCCTACATTATACCGTTCTGCGCTACGTCCGCTCAGGATGACCCACGAGTCGACTTTAAAGGGCTTTTCCACGCGCAAACAGGGCTCGAGGACATCTTGGACGCCGCAAAGGATACTTCCACGCTCCCCTCGTCCATCAAAGACTCTGAGATCGCCATCCGCGACCTGCGCGTACTAGTGCGTCACTCTCGCCTTCCTTCGCGCCACACCCTCGGTATGGAGTTCGACAACTTCATTGAAACCGCCAAGGAAGCGTCCATGGACCTCTCGCGCTTCAATTCTCGTATCGGAGCGACGGTGGACCGGGTCATTGCGACCAATACCTGGACTAGGACCATGATTTCTGGATGGTCTGAAGCCGAAACCTCCAGAGGCGCGGTCGAACGTATTTCCAGCGGTGTTGCACGTATCTTCGTTGCCGCTCCACCAACGCTTGGAGAGCGCGTCTTCGACCAGTACGCTGTGCATGTGAGCAAGAATGCCGAAGAAATCACTAGCCTCATCGAAATGGGTGTCGCCCTGCATGGCGTGCTGCAACGCCTCGACGAGCTTCTAGACACAATCTACTCCATCACCGTCAACGACGATGCGACGATCACCAAGGACCAAGAAGAGCTCTTGGCTCAACTCTGGACCATTGTTGGTGGCAACAAGTCCAAGCTCAGCACTAATAACAAAAAGCTCACGCTCCTGAGGAATGTGTCCGCATACCGCAAGAAGGCGCTCACACACGTCTCTGAGACGCTGCTGAAGCTTAGAGAGATTCAAGCCGAACTGGAGAACCTGCGGGAGGGTGTCGAGGCGCCGACAATTCTTGGCTACAGGGCTGAGCTGCCTATCTCATATTATTTGGACCTCATTGATAGCGGCGTAGACCGTCTGAGGACGGCGAGGGGCGAGAGCCTGAGGGTCGAGGGTGAGACGTACAGGAATCAGATTGGGCGGGGTAAAGATGAGCGGAGGGAACTACCAGCGCCCATGGTAACTGCGAAGGTGAAGTGATAGCTCCGGGACGGAGCAGCATTGCAGTTGGATAGGTTCCATTTATCTTGAGTCGTTGAATGCGGCCGTTGCCATAGAATATGTAGATACCCTAGTCGCATCCCCTTATCATCGTCATGCTGAAAGCAATTCCACCCACACTCTCAGCACATCTGCACCTCCAGCAAACACCTCCTGACACCGCCGCTTTCCAACCCCTCAAACTCCATCTCATATGCCACCGCGCCCCTCTCAGAGCACTCCTGCCTAAACGCATCGACACTTCCCCCAACCCCAAAATACACCCTCTTAGCCGCAACTACCGCCTTCCCCGTCTTCACCCGCTTCATCAACGCAACAATCGTCTCCGCAAACGCCCCCAACGACGCCGGCGAGTAAATGGTCTCCGACCCAAGAATAAACGTATCCAGCTCCGGCGCACTAGGAACCAGTTCCAAAAACAACTCCGTCGGCGTCCACGACCCAGAAAGCAGATTAACCTCCACCCCCACCTTCTCCAGCTTTGCCTTGAACGCCCGCAGCACCTCGGGCGTAAGATACAAATCCCCATGCTCTTCCTCGGCGTGCAGCGGATTCCCATCCGGGAACAACCCAGCGGACTCGTCGTCCCCCAGCGCCGCAGCCCACGCCAGCACCAAGTTCGGCAGCGTGACTAACCTTAGCACATCCTCGTTATAATCCGCAAGCGTAAACACAACACCCAGCCCCTCCCTCAGCGCATACTGAAACAGCACTAGACTCGGCACCGCGCTGCCACATCCCAGCTCCACCACGTGCTGCACGCGGACCAGATCGTCGAGCGCGCGGCGCGGTCCGCGGTCCAGCAGGAAGCGCGCGAGGTCTAGACTGCACTCCCATGTCTTGTAGCCGCCTTCGTAGACGTTTGTTTGCAGGTCTGTGGCTTCGAGGCCGGCGAGGATGTTGGCGCGGGAGTTGTCGTCTTCGGCCATGAGTTGGATGCGGACGTCGAAGATTTCGCGGCGGGGGAGGCGCGCGGTGTGGCCGAGGGGGGAGGTGAGTGTGAGTGTGGAGAAGGAGAGTTTGTCTGGGAGGGTGGCGAGCTGGGGGGTGTTAGAGGATAGATTGTGGTGGTGGGTATGAAGGTTGGATCAGAGGGCAAAGTTGTTTTCGGGTGCTCTTGGTTTTGGTTGTGGTTGTATTGGCTACATACCAGCTCGTCTAGGTTATGTGCTTTCGCTGGGATGGGTGGCGGTATGTCTGCGCCAGGCGCGCTTGTCGACTGTGTCTGGGGCACGACATCATTGGGGTCCTTCTCTATGTCATCGCCTGAGAACCCGAAGCTGAAAGCCATGTTGTATGTTTGCGGCTGTGCGAGGCACGCGCGTGCATGTGAACGTGGGGATACTTTTTGTGCGAGGCTTATCGATAGCACGGGCCATACTGGGTGGTGAATGTCGACGAACTGATCGCGTGAAGTGTTTCTCTTGCTGAAGGATGGAAAGACGTGCAGCATTCCAACACGGCCCTGCCCTTTGGGCGTTCTAGATGTTTTCCATCATAATCATGATTACGGTGACTCCTGACCTCTCATGACACCCAGCCGCCCAGTCTCAACCAGCAGCAGTGCAAGAGTAGAAGACCAATCGCAGGTACTCGCTGGACTGGAACATCCACCTCAGACATGCTCCTCAGACATGCTCCTCTTCGGGTGTCAAAGTCCTAGCTCTTCCCGTTGGTGCCGTTCATCTGTGCTTCCTCATCTCGCGTTCTCTGCAGTTGCGCATTACAAGCATCCAGTGTCTCCTTCGGTAGGGCCCATGCTGAGGTGTCGATGCCTTGTGCCTGCGCATCTGCCGTAATCTTCTGGCGCTCCACGATCTTCTCGCGCATGTACTTGATTGTAGCCTCCAGCACGACTGCTTCGCTGCGACCTTGCCCCTCCATGCCAGGCACGATGGATGCCAGACGGTCGAATCCTTCGCGTATGGCTTCGCGACGCTTCTGTTCTGAGCGAATATGGTTTTCTTTCTTCTGGGCCTCGGTCAGTCGCGGGCGGTCGTTCGCGTTGGTTGGACTTTGGGAGCCCATTTTGGGATCGAGAGTTGGATGCGTGACCGCGAGATGGTGCACCGCGCAGACTAGGGGCCGCGTCGTCTTATAGAGGTTGTCTCGGGAAAGTGCCAGCTCCCTGCCAGGTACAGTGACATGCTCCTTCGCTGTGGCTTGAAGAGAGCGACCGAGCCGTGGAGGCCGGAAACGCGGTGCCGAGGCAAGCGTCCACCCCAGGTGCGATGAGCAAAGTCTATTGCGACTCCACCCCAATGGCTACAGGTCAGCGTTGTGCGGGCTCTGTGCGCGGCGGTGTCGAGCGTTGATGCTGAGAAAGGACGCAGCCTCATGAGCATGTGAAGAGTGGGCTCGGCAGGCGTGTCGGCGCCAGCGACCTCCGCATTTCAGCCTTGCCGGCGCGTCACTTCCAGGGCAGCATTTCAAGAAGCGTGGCTGGCCTTGGAGGTGTCCAGCAGACGGCAGCGGACGGGTCGCCTGGAATACAGGGACTACAGGGCGCACGTGCAATGTCATGATGCTGGTCGGCGGCTCAAGGCTCTTGCATGTGGGTGCGGGACCATGCAACGGTGTAATGGTAAACAACCGCGCAAGGAGGGGACGGCGCCCAACGATCGCTGCAAGGAGCACAGGGAGCGCGGCTCTCCTGGCGGGTCTCTGCCATCGTGTCACGGAACGTCGCTCGTGAAGAGCCACACCGTAGTGTAATTGCCATGACGTTGGCTAATTAAAGGCTGTTTCATGACCTGGTAGTTGATTGTTGTCAGCTTCTATGCCCGACGTGACGCAGCCTGGCATCGTTCGGCGAAGCTCCCGCCACACCCTTGAGCCCGTATTCTGCACCACGAGCCCACGACGGTGAGGTGAAGCGTGGCCACGCCGCTGAAGACGTCCAGGACCAGCGACCGCCGTGCCCGCAGCTGCAAAGAAGGAGCAGAGAAGGAGCAGAGAAGGAGCAGAGAAGGAGCACCCCACTCGTCGTCTCGCGCCTGCCATACGCCCGAATACGCAGACGGCCAGCTTGCTATGCGCCCGACGACACGGCGTCCTCCCCCTCGACACGACCAGCCAGCATGGACATAAGCCACATCCCCACCACGAGCATCGACTCGACACGCTTCAGCAACCGCCGCATCAACAGCGTCCAGACCCGCGAACGTCTCCAGCGACACAGCTCAGCCGCCTCGTCACGCGCGAGCCGCCGCCCCGTCTCCGCCCAAGATGCATATCTCTATGCCCTCCGCGTCGGCTACCTCCACTACCTGCTGCAGCCCCGGCAGAAGCGCATACAGCATGTCGCCGCCCCGAAGCCCGTCCAGCGAATCTCCACCAACACCGCCGCGACCATCATGTCCGAAGTGTCTTCGATCCGCGAGTCCAAGAGCACCAAGTTTCCGCACGGCTTCATGGGAGAGCTCGAGAAGCGCATGACAAAGGTGCTGATGGGCACAGAGAAGATGCCCGAGTTCAAGGACCCCAACATCAAGCGCACATTCGCTGTGTTCCTCAACGCCTTCAAGGAGCCGCAAGCCAGGAGGAACATGGAACAGGATAGGAAGGTCGAGGGACTGGTTCTGATGTTCTTCTCCAATGCTACAAAAGAGATGGGGAGAGGCAAGGAGCCTGGCGACGACAGCTGGAAGCTTATGGTGGACCGACACCTGGCTCTCTTTATCCGCCTGATCAGTTCGACACTGAGAGACCACGACTGGCAGCGAGACAGGCCAGAATTGCTCCAGCGACTGCAGAACATGGAGAAGAAGCTCCTGGTGCACGACCAGGACTTGACCGCTAACAGCACGCGCAACGGCGGGCAAGGCGGCACGACAATCGAAGTCTTGGTGGAGCGATCCTACGAGGTCAAGGACATGCCGCTTGTCTTGATTGTATCACGTATTTTCTCCGTGTCCTACTCGGATGTCCAGGCGGACATCAACAGATACAAGGACACTTGGACAGAGAAAGCTGCGCTGCAGGACCTCAAGACGTACCAGACCAATCTGAGTCTGATGACACGAAAGACACTGAGCTCGGACGATTTCGACAGCGAAGAAGCATACGAGCAGTGGAAGAGCCAGGAGACATCCGAGCTGTCACGCTTGATTCTGGAGCTCATGAAAGCAAACCCAGACTTGGCCAAGGGCTCATCAGTAGCGGCGCAGATCAGATCGCACAACGCATCAGTCGACTTGGGATCACGACAAGGCTCACAATCATCCGAGAGTGGAGCTTACGGTCTTGACCAGGCCATGGATGGCCTCAACATGCGCGATGACTTGGCCAATGGCGACGAATCGTATACCTTCATCCCAGCAGACCCACGCAGCTACTATCGGGCCATCGTCAAGGAGGCACTCACATACGATTTGGCCGATGCAAAGCAAAATGAGGGAGGCGAGTACATTGGCCTCCTTTCAAAACAATCACACGAGCTGCTGAGTGAGGTTGCACATCGGTGGCGACTGACGCTGCCTTCTCGATTCATTTTGTATTTGGACGTTGTTCGAGAGAAATATCTGGAGAAAGAGCTAGATCTCGATACACTGGATGCCGCATTCAACTATGTCAAGGAGCCACCAGCGACAGACAAGAAGTCGAACAGAATGAGCATGATGCAGATGCCACCTCCAGACGTCATATCAGACCGCTCAAAATGGACCGTACATGACTTCCTGCTCAACCAGCAAATCCTGTCGTCACTACACGATGCGCTGTTACGAGAGCTATTCGAGTTGATGATGTTCGTATACGATACCAAAGCACCACCGCTTGGGCCCATCATGTACATCATCACCAGCCACATCTACGAAGACCCTACATTCGACGCGCCCGAAGAAGACCTGAACCAGTTTACAGAGCAACTGCGTTTAGCGCTTCGACGCAAGGCAGGTGACGTGTATGGTGAGATGTTGGCCAGAAACATCCCGGACACCAAGGAGGACTGGGAGTTCTACCATGTAATTGAGCTTGGGCGCGCAGTAGTGAAGCTATGCGAGAAGATCCAGAAGCGATACCGCAAGAACCCCGAGGTCATGGGGGTTAGCCCCATGATGTGTTTGGTCGAGGAGATGTTCCCTGCATACGCGACAGACGCGAGGGACATTGTAGCGCGCATCATGGATGTGGCTCATTCTAAAGGGGAAGACATTCCGGTGCAAGATGGTTTCGACCTTTACAAAGAAATGGTCGAGATCCGGCGGATACACGGCGATGCGTTACCAAACCAGCCATTCGCCTTCCAGATCGAGGGCCTGTTGCAAGAGTTTGTCTGGCGATGGATTCAGATGACCGACTCCAACCTCATCGGCTGGGTCGACAACGCTTTCAAGGCAGACCAGTTTCAGATCCAGTCACAGAATCCTATCCCCGCTGACGACGAACGACACAGTGTGTCGGTTGTGGATATTTTCCGGTCCTTCAACCAGAGCATTGAGCAAATAGTGGCACTGAACTGGGACGATGACCTGCAGTATGCCAAGTTCATGACCGCCGTGTCGAAGTCGATTGGTCTGGCACTGGCTAGGTACTGTGATCTTGTGGAGCAAAAGTTTGCGCGAGAGATGGATCGCTTGACACCGGAGCAAGAGGCTGCAGCACGACAGACGCGGACACAGCAGTGGGCGTCGATGGCCAAGGACCTCTACGCGCAGAAAGAGGCGGTTGCGCCGTTCAACTTTTATCCCGAGGCAAGTTCAATGTCAGCCTATGATATACTGTACTAACTCATTCAGTCGCTGGTCAAGCTCAACAACATCGAATACGCCATGCAGCAGCTCGACAAGCTGGAACGCGAGATTGGCGTCGATGCATGTGCTGAGGTTATTCAGAAGCACGCGCCGCCTCCTACTCAGCGCATTCGCAACAACAACTTCGTCTTCACCATTAAGATCATCGAAGCGGAAGACCTCAAGGCTTGCGATATGAACGGCCTCAGCGACCCCTATGTTGTGCTTGGCGACGAGTACCAGAAGCGTCTCGCAAAGACACGAGTGATCTACGGCAACCTCAATCCACGCTGGGACGAGACGATCGACATCACCACCAACGGACCGCTGAACATTGTGGCCACCATCTGGGATTGGGACACTCTCGGCGATCACGATTGCGTGGGTCGAACTTCGCTCAAGCTGGACCCATCGCACTTCAGAGACTACATGCCGCGTGAGTACTGGCTGGACCTCGATACCCAAGGCCGTTTATTGCTACGTGTGAGCATGGAGGGTGAACGAGATGATATCCAGTTCTACTTTGGCAAGTCGTTCAGAACACTTAAGAGGACTGAGCGAGACATGACGCGCAAGATCACGGATAAGGTAGGTTTTGGATCCCTTTTGATTGCATCTGCTGACCACGCCAGCTATCGTCCTTCATCAGCCACACTCTTTCCCGAAGAACACTGAAGGCATTGCTCAATCGAGGGATTTCAGTTACATCTGTCACCAACTATTTCCGAGCAGCTCGGCCGCAGTCGGTCGTTCAGGGTCCCACTCAGCAAGACATTACACAGGCGCTCGATCCGCTGTTCAGGTACTTCGACGAGAACTTCGCCATCATGAAGCAGACCCTCACAGATGCGGCAATGATCATGGTCATGACTCGTTTATGGAAAGAGGCACTGGCGACGATAGAATCGTTGCTCGTCCCGCCACTATCCGACAAGCTCTCCCAGCAGCGCCCTCTCACTCAGCAGGAGCTCGACATCGTCTTCAAATGGCTGAAGCTACTCTTTGACTTCTTCCACGCCGCTGACGAAGATGGCAACGTGGAAGGCGTCCCCATGGACGTCCTCAAATCGCCGAAATACCACGAACTCCAGAACCTCAACTTCTTCTACTTCGAGTCGACAGAAGACTTGATCCGTACAAGTGAAGCCATGGCCGGTGCAAGCGCCCGCAGGCAGCAAGAGACAGCAGCCAGGCTCAACAGAAAGTCCGCACCGCCCGCCATGGGCCACCAGTTCGGCGGCGCTGCAGGGCTCGTCGGCATGCCAACGCGCAAACACAAGACGATCATGCTGAGTCGCAATCTGGGCACGATGAAGAAGGCAAAAGAAGAAAAGAGGAAAGAAGCACAGGCTGAGCCAAACGATGACATGATCCTGAGGATCCTGCGCATGAGACCCGAAGCAGAGCGGTACTTGAAGGACCGTAGCAGGCAGAAGGTTGGCTTCAATCACCCAATACTTTGATTAGTCGTACTAACAGCTCCCCAGGAACGACTCGCCGCCGCGCAGGCCGCAGAGATGATTGTACGCCAGAGCCTGAACGCGGGCGGTGGCCGCATGACGGGCCTTGGTGTGGGCCGTGGACGATAGGGAAGCTGAGGCTGTGGCTGTGTTCGAGTATCACCTTTTTTTCCTTGCTTTGATCAAGATACCTTTGCATTGTTATGTTTGGCGTGGCGTTGTCGAGGGTAGGAGGTGATAATAATATCTATCAATGCTTGAGCTTGGCTGGTCGCGTGAGTGTGCGGGGTGGCGAGGGAATAATTCTCTCGTCGGCTGTGTTGATTTGGAGTCCTACGGGACGGGATGCTGGCTCATGGGCACGGTCACTGACACAATGCTGCGGCGAGAGTGGTATACGATGGATAACCTACTGTGTGCATTGCTGAGACTGTACTTTGAGATTTGTCTCACTTCATTCCTCTGCGGTCAACGACGGCTGCAGTCTGACATATCTCGCAAGTCAGGTTCTTGACAGATTTGCTGCACGATGTAAGATTCGGAGTAGCGAAGTATCCTTCGAGAGTCGAGCATTGCAGCGATTGGTTGTAAGGGCTCACTTCACTCTAACGCTCGTCGGTGCTGGGTTGTTGCTCCTGCCCACTGTGGTTCTGGTGGTCACGCTAGCGTCTGGGTGTGTAGTCGTGCCTTCCTTGTTCTGCTCTCACCTGTGCCGCCTTTCAATCGCCACTTCACGGCAGTCTCGCTTCGAGATGTCAACCCAGCTGAAGATCCCTTGCTGTGCTCCAGCACAAGCGCCTCCATCGTATGTTCCAGAGGGCTCTCTCAAGTCCCACTGACTGATGGCTACAGCACCGCGTTCGACCGCATGGTGACCATCCGTGTTGGCAACGGAGAAGAGCCAGATGTAGACCTTCATGTGTACCGCGGCCTTCTCAGCCACCACTCCAAGAAATTCCAAAAGCGGCTCGACTCCCAGCCAGACGAGCCGGCTCTACTCGACATCAACGAAGACGCTGATACATCCCGCCTGTTCTTCAAATGGCTGAACACCGGATCCCTCGCGGATTACGGGCTGCCGTCCTGGCAGGACATCATCGACGTGTACCTGTTCGCGGAGGAGTTCGACGTTCGCGCTCTGCAAAACCACACGTTGGACATGTTTCTTCGCAAGCACGCGGACAGCAACGAGGTGCCAGTCAACGCCGCCCATATTGTGTGCCAGGAACCCTCCACAGATGACTCACTTCGCAGGCTGCTCACCCATGTTGTTGCGGAGCGGTGGGGATTCGAGCACTCAAGGCCTAAGGAGCGGGAGCTCCCCTCGGCATTCCTGCACGATCTTATCCATCATCTTCGGCTTCATGGTCGGGCACCTGGCAACTTGACTGTTCCGCGCAAAGAATGGGTCCAGCGAGAGCTTGAGTCGTTCTGTAGTCGTTTCCATGTTCATACCGAGGACGAGGTAGCGTCGAGTGCGGGCAACTTGCCAGTAGCCTACATGGGCAGTGAAGAGAACATAAAACGCCGTAGAACGATCCAAGCAGGGCAAATAACATATGAAACCATCCATTGAAGAATCCTCTCGTAGAATCTACACACACTTCTTCCACCACCAAACCAGCCTCAACAGCGCAGACATGGTATAGGTCACCCTCATCCTTCTCGGGCTGGTTGAGCTCAACGCTGTCCTCGTCGACTATAGCAGCCTCAACATCACTCTCGACATACTCCTCCCACCCAACTCTACCACGCATCCCCCGGCTTCCTCGCCTAGCACACAATTAGCCCACCCCCCACACGCCAACATCGAAAAGAACTTACCAACACAGCCCCCTTCCCACCAAGCTCCTTCTCCAACCCACCAGGATACGTCTTCGGCGCACTGACCTTATCCGGATAAACCTGCTTGACAACCACACACAGCCCCAGCACCGTAACCACAAAGGTCCCCAGCAAAACACCCCCCCATCCCGGCGTGAAGTGGTTGTAATCGTGCAGGGAGATTGCGCCCAGGATGTCGTGGTCCTCGTGGCACGGCTCCCCGTAGTTGCGGCGGTCTTGCTTGTCCCACCAGTCGGCGTAGGGGTCGCGGTTCATGCGCTTTTCGAGGGGCGGGTTGATGTAGCCGCCGTTTTGGAGGGGGTCGGTGAGCTCGGCGCGCTCGGCGGCTGTGAGGGCGGTGCGGCGCTGGGTGAATTGGGGGATTGAGCAGGTGCGCAGGCTGGGGAGGGCGCGCGGGCGGGCCGCGAGGATGTGTCGGGTGAGCATTGTGGGTGGTGCAGCTGCTGCTGGCGGGCAATTGGGTGGGTGCGATGTGTGGGTGCGGAGGAGTGAGGTTGGAGCTTGGAGTTCGCGGTGCTTGGCGGGCTAGGCTGCTTTGGGCGAGGTGTATGACGGTGCTGGGGGATGTGGTGTTTTGGAGAGGGCGGTGGATGGAGAAGTGGTGTTCATTGACGCGTATTACATTCCAGAGAAGGCCATCTGGGTTTGGGTTCTGCTTCGCAGGATTAAGATCGCGTTCCTGGAGGAGGCTGTTGGTTCTTGAAGCTGGAAGCAGCCATTGAGTAGAGCCCTGGAGCTCTGCTTGCTCAACTACGAATGCAGTGCTACTTCCATCACGCCATTCGCGTCGTTGTCAAATCTATTTCGACATGTGTCGCGTGTGCTGTCGAACGTGAAATGTTCACTGTCCTGACATGCTCCGTGATGTAAGTGGGCGGCGCGCTACTCGCGTGAACCAATCTTTTTGGACTGGCTCCGACGAACACGACTTTTGATCCTCACAACACGAACGCCTGCACGCCGCTGCAGCCTCGCCGCGAAGAGCTATCGCAGATCTGAAAACGGCAGCATCCTCAGCGGGCGCAGGAGCACATCTGGACCAGAGCACGAGGAAATACATGCCGGTTTGAGCGTGCGCCGGGTGGTCTGGCTCCCTCTCTCCGAGGCAGCATCCCTCTGAATGGAACAAGGCACGCCTGCCGACCGCGACGACGTGATCCCCCGCCACGCCCCCAGCACCGCCGCCAGCGAGCACGCCGCACCGAATGGCGACACCACGACGGTCTCGGTCCCGGTCAAGGAGGACGTGAGCAGGGAGGATGGCGACGGCGACGATGGTGGCGTCATGCGGCCGGCGAAGCGGCGAAAGGTGGACGAGTCGTCGACGTCGCGCTCCACGTCGCGCGCTGCATCGCCGCCGTGGAAGTTGTTCAGCGCCAACGGGCCCACGACCGTCTTCGAGAACGGCGTGCGCAAGTCGTCGCGCGTGAACCGCGAAGCCGCCCCGCCGACACCCGAGCCGCCCAAGCGGGCGAAGCACACGACGAGCAAGCCGCACACGAACGGGACGCCGAAGCCTGCGGCGAAGAAGGGCCTCGCCAGCGCCAACGGCGTCAAGAAGGGCACGCCTGCCACGGGCAAGAAGACGCCCGCGCCCGCGTCTGCCCCCGCGCTGAGCACGCCCGCCTCGCGCAAGTCGGAGCGCCAGCGCAAGCCCCCAGCGCCGTCACGGCGCACGCCGCCCACGTCGCCCGTCCGCACATCGCCCGAGAGGAAGCGCAGCGGACGCACACAGCGGGTCACCCTCGACCACGACGCCGCGACCAACGGCCACGACCCCGACGGCGGCCTGTATGCCGAGTCGCTCGATCCCTCGGCGCCCGCGCCCCGCCTGCGTCTCAAGCTGCGCAAGCTCGACCCCCCGAAGCGCCATCCCCTCCATGCCCCGCCAGCGCCCAAGTTCGGCTCGCTCGAGGCCTTCCTCGCCCAGGACGATCCGCTCGAGGGAGAGGAGGCCCAGCGCATAACAGACGACAAGGCCGAAGAGGAGGCCCAGCGGCGTCTGCGCATCGAGCAGGCGGCCGAGAGCGGCGTGCTGAGCCAGGCCGTCTGCAGCGTCTTTGCACCCGAGCCAGCCCCCGAGCCGCCGCAGCAGTTCGGCCACTGGGACCACGTGACCGCGCACGCGCTGCACTTTGGCCGCCTGCTCACCGACGAGAAGAAGAACCACAGACGGCTGGCCAAGATGCTCGCGCGCGAGGCCCAGGACAAGTGGGCTGTCAAGTACAAGCGCAAGAGCAAGGACGAGCTCGACCAGGAGGAGATCGACCGCCAGATCACACGCTACAAGCAGCTCGTCAAGGACGTCAAAGATGCCTGGGCCCTCGTCAGAGCCGACATCGACAAGGAGCGCGTCGCCAAGTACGAGGAGGAGCAGCTGCAGCTCGGACACAAGGCCATGGACGACATGTTCAACCAGGCGCAGGAGATTCTGGGGCGCGGAGGCGCTGCAGACTCCGCATCTTACTACAGCGAAGACCGCGAGTTTGAACACGAGATGGCTGAGCTGGGCAGCGATGCGTCAGACACGTCCAGGATCCGTAACGACGACGACGTCATGTCCTCGAGCGACGACAGCGACGAAGACAACACGGCTGAAGACGACGACGCGAATCTCACCGCTGAGCAGCTGCGCGCCAAGTACGAACAGCTGCCGGACCTCCCAGACAGCTCCAGCGAGGACGAGTCTGAAGAGGACGATGATGAAGGCGACGAAGAAGGCACTCCTGCGCCCACGCCGGACCCTGATCTGGAGATGGAGGATTCAGAGGTCGCCCAGACCAACGGCTGGCACGCGGACGAAGAGGATGATGAGGCAAACCCGGACTTCATCAATCCTGCAAATGTCGAGCTGGAGCAGGTCGACGATGCGTTGCTGGACTCTGACGACGACGGGTCAGCATCAGGTTCTGGCAGCGAGGAGTGGCCCAGCGACGACTCGGAAGACGACGACGAGGACGCAGAGCACGGGACAGGGGCTAGTGACCACGGTTCAGAAGAGGAAGATGAGGAAGACGATGTTGGTCTCATGGGCTTCTTGGGCGCTGGTGATATCAAGAAGCTGAAGGCGGCTGCGAAGACTTCCATCGAGGAGGCAGCTGAGAATCACGTCGAGGAAGAGTCAGAACTTCTCGAAACACACACCAACGGTGTCAATGAGCATGCTGAGGAAGCGCATACGAACGGCCATGTCTGCAAGCCCACCAAGGAGGACATCATCTTGGAAGTCGAAGAGGAGGACAACGTCGAAGAAATAGAGCCTGCGCACAAGTCCCGCGACACGTCACAGCCACCACGCGCAGAGATCCCGCCCCTCTTGCGCGGCACTCTCCGAGAGTATCAGCACGGCGGACTCGACTGGCTCTCCAATCTCTACGACACAGAGACGAACGGCATTCTAGCGGACGAAATGGGTCTCGGCAAGACCATCCAGACCATCTCGCTACTCGCCTACATTGCCTGCTTCCGCAACGTCTGGGGCCCCCATCTTGTCGTTGTCCCCACGAGTGTCATGCTCAACTGGGAGATGGAATTCAAAAAGTTCCTGCCCGGGTTCAAGATCCTGACCTACTACGGCGACATCAATGAGCGCAAGCGCAAGCGCATGGGCTGGCGCAACACAGGCAAAGACATGTACAACGTCGTCATCACCTCGTACCAGCTTATCCTGCAGGACGCTGCGGCGTTCAAGATGCGCGCCTGGCAGTACCTGATCCTCGACGAAGCACACAACATCAAGAACTTCAAGAGCCAGCGCTGGCAGACCATGCTCACCCTGCGGACGGAGCGGAGGCTGTTGCTGACGGGCACGCCGCTGCAGAACAACATCGACGAGTTGTGGTCTCTGCTGTACTTTTTGATGCCCGCGGGTTTCGCTGGCGAAGGCCGGATAGCCAATCTTGAAGAGTTCACGCTAGCGCTCAAGAACCCCACGTCGCAGATTCTGGACCAAGGCCGCCAGCAACTGGACGCCGAGGCGCAGAAGATCGTGGCAAGGCTGCATGAAGTGCTACGGCCGTACTTGCTTCGCAGGCTGAAGTCCGAGGTCGAGAAGCAGATGCCCGGCAAGTACGAGCACGTCGTGTACTGCAAGCTCTCAAAGCGCCAGCGCCAGCTCTACGACGGGTTCATGGGCCGCGCGGACACGAAGCAGATCCTCTCGTCCGGCAACTACATGTCCATCATCAACTGTCTGATGTCTCTGCGCAAAGTATGTAACCATCCAGATCTGTTCGAGACGCGCGCGATTGTTACGTCGATGGCGATGCCCAAGTCCGTTGCCGCGGAGTATGAGATCAAGAATTTGCTGATCCGAAAGCGTCTGAACGAGGGTCTGGAGGAGAAGCAGGTCAATCTCGAAGCACTCAATATGGTCTTTGCTCGGCGCGAGCAGACCCAGCTACGACACGCGCGGCGCTCCCAGCAGATCCGTGCAACGCGGCCGCTGGAAGACCTCATCGAGCGCCAGACGCGCCGCATCAACAAGCCTGCTCCACCGGGCGCGCCCTCGCTGCAGACGACGATGTCAGCATTGGCGCGCCGCGAGCAGATCGCCGTTCGCGACCATCTCCAGCGGTGTCTGGCCCTCACCCGAGCCAGAACGCAGTTCCTCCCTGTTTACGGAAAGGAGGTCATCGACGCCGTCACCGTGGATTGGCTTGCCTTTACGTTTGGCCCTCGACGAGCCGGGATCAAGATACTCAAACCCACGCCGCCGGTGATGAACTCCTACTATCCGATGCAGCAGACGTTGCAGCCGCAGGCTATGCCAGCTTATGCAGCGCCTCCACTACCCACCTCGAATCATCAGTTCGGGCAGTCGACGACCATCATACCACCGAAAGACGACGAGCAGCAGTATGATACTATCCGGAGGTATCATGGCGATCTCGGGTTCAGGGCGCCCAAGTCGACACGCGTCGCGAACGAGTGGTGCACTGAGCAAGTTACGCATTTCTTCGACATGATCCCTACCCTTGAACAGCGGGCAGAGGCTCTGCAACCTCTGATCGCACAGTTTACCTGCGTGACGCCAGCGGTTGCTGCAGAAGAGATGGCTCCTCTGACGCTGTCGAAACGTGGCGTGCAACTTATCAGAGCTTCGGAGATGGCTCACCAGCGCGATCCCTTCCACGAAGCTCGCATGCGCCAGTCCATCGCCTTTCCTGACAAGCGTCTCTTGCAGTACGACTGCGGCAAGCTGCAACGCCTCGCCACCCTCCTCCGCGACCTGCAGTCCGGCGGCCACCGTGTCTTGATCTTCACCCAGATGACCAAAGTGCTTGACATTCTGGAGCAGTTCCTCAACATCCACGGCCACCGGTACCTCCGCCTCGACGGCTCCACAAAAGTTGAGCAGCGCCAGATCCTCACCGACCGCTTCAACACCGACACCAGCATCCTCGCCTTCATCCTGTCCTCGCGCTCCGGCGGCCTCGGCATCAACCTCACCGGCGCCGACACTGTCGTCTTCTACGACCTCGACTGGAACCCCGCCATGGACAAACAGTGCCAGGACCGCGCCCACCGCATCGGCCAAACGCGCGACGTGCACATCTACAAACTCGTCAGCGAAGCCACAATCGAAGCCAACATCCTGCGCAAATCAAACCAGAAACGCCTCCTCGACGACGTCATCATCCAAAAGGGCGACTTCACTACTGATTCCTTCGCAAAGGCCTCCGCACTCGACTTTTCCTCCGACGAAGCAGGCGCGGCAATGGACCGCGTCCTCGGCTCCCGCGCCGGCATCCTCGCAGACGCGCGCCTCATGACCGCCGTCGAAGACACCGACGACCTTAACGCTGCATCTGCCGCGCAGAAGGAAATCGTGGATGAGATCCACGACGACCACGTCGATTTCGACGAGTCTGTTAATGCGACGCGCGCCGCGTCAGAGGCTGAGGCTGTTGCCGAGGCTGGCGCGGAGCTTGGGGGGCTGGTGAAAAGGAGACATGTAGACGAGTATATGCGCGGTTTGTACCGCGAGGAGTTTGGGAGAGAGCCGTATAGACCGCCGACGGAGCGGCAGAGGAGGAGGAGGGGGGCGGATCCGCATGTGAGGGTGAGGAAGAAAAAGTATTGATGAGAGTAAGGCGATTGAGCGAATTGGAAAGAGCGAATTAAAAAGAGTCAATGGGATGGGGTGAGGGAGGGAGGAGTGTATTGTATTTGTACTTGTATACCAAACCAACATTTTTCACGCAGCACTGTTTGTGCGTCTTTCTCGTTCCACGGCTATGTCGTCCTCTGTGCTTGTTTCCTCGTGTCGTGTTGGGGAGCACAGCGCTGAGTCGCTGACGACCGTTCTGATAACCACACATCTTGCTTCTGTGCCCCGGCATCGCCCGCCCCCCCTCGAGATCCGCTTCAATAACCACCCATCCCCTCACTCCCCCGTCCGTCTCCAACCGACGCCACACCCCCCAGCTTCGCAGCCCCACATACTTCCTTATCCCCACCGCATCATCTTCCCTATAACCTATCCCACCCCTACACCTCAATACGCGGTGTACTGTCTTGAACAAGTCCACCCCGCGCCCTTCAAACAGTCCTAGATAAGCGGACTCGCGTTCTCCCCGTTAACCCCCCGACACAGCCTGACAACTCATGTCGTCCGCCCATTCCCCCAACGCTGCAAACTCCAGTGCAACGTGGAAGCCTAGTCGCCGACCCCGCGTCGAAAAGAGAAGTTTGGAAGAGGGGATCGAGCGTGGGAGCTGAAGGCCCATTACATATCGTTGAAGTATTGATTCGATGGAGGCAATGGGATGAGGGGTAAGTCACAAGTGTATTGGATTTGTAATCGTACACGATATTAGCGCTTTAAGCAGTGCGTCTTTCATTCGATGGCTGATGTGATGTGCGAGGTTGATGTCATCCTCTGGTGTTTGTGTCGTCGGATGGCATGGATACCGGTTGCGAGCTGGATTGTGGTATGAAGGAGGTTGCCAGTGGCCATCTGCGAGTGTCTGTGCGGTGAGTATGTTTGTTATGCTGTTGTAGCGTCGAGGTGTGAAGGGGGAAGAGGGTTCTATCAGGGAAACGGCACTACTGGCAGATACAAGAGACAGACCTAGGAGGGCCTCTGGAATCCGGGCTTTTATTCTAATGAGTGGCACGGTCTCTTAATCAGGGCAAAGAGACAGGACTTGTGCATATTCAAGGACTTACGTTGAGGGGACTGTTTACTCGCCGCGTAGCGGAGGTGAAACAGCCTAATGTCTCAAGTCCTAGATTTACATTCTATTATTCAAATCATCTTCTAGAGGCAGCATCCGCACTTAGTACCTCGTCCTAGTGTGCTGCGTCGGAGTACAAGCAGGTATCTGCCCAGGCTCATCACCTCGCAAGTACTTAGTCTCATCTTCCTCGCTACTCTCCTCGCTCGACTGCGAGAGCTCCTCCCCTGTCTTGAGCTTTTTCAACCGGGCAGGCTCGGGGCTCTCTTCACGCACCCTCTTCGTCGCGGGCGTCGGTCCGTAGCGTGACGCGTTTGGCCTCGGCGCGTCTGCTGCTGTTGGGCGTTCTTCATTCACCGCTCCGAATGCCGCGGCTTGCGAGGACACGCGCCCACAGGGTATGAAGCGTGCATTGGGTGGGAAGCGTCCGTAACGTGGGAAGCGTCCGCCGATCAACCCGGTGTTCGCGAGCGAAGGCGCCACGCTCGGGACAGCTGTGCTGACGATGATGAAGCGAGTCCTCGAGGGAGGGAGCTTGGTGGCTGTCGCACGTGAATGTGGTATCCATGTGCTCTCGTCGGCCCAATCCCCGGCCAGTTCGTCCTGGAACTCACTTGCGCCGTGCTTAGTTCGAGCTCGGCTCCAGTCTGGCAGACGGGAGATCTCAATCCAGTTGTTCTTGGTCATGTGATTGTAGATGCCGTTCCTCGCTCCACCGTACTTCTTGGCCAGCTTCGCACTGTCTGAGTGGAGTATAACCAGCTTAGGCCTCCACGCAGGTTCGAAGTTGATGTCAGCCGCGTCGCCGCAGAACATTTCAAAGTATGTCTTCACCCACACCTTGATGCCGTTGGCGCTCGCCGATATGAAGCACGCGCCGACCTTGGGAGGACAGTCGTTCAGCTGTCCGCTAACCAGCACAGGCCAACTCAGGGGATTGCGGTGGGAAGGCGTTGGTAGATGGACGACCGCGCCGGAGGTGATCGCAACAGCCCGGTAGTTCATGTATAACCTTCCCGGGCCAGGCGCTTCCACGTTACACGAAATTTCGTTTCTTGAGAGCTGACTCTTAGGATTTCCAGGAGCAGATCCGGGTCAGCGCGCCTGTACGCCTGCGAGATGGCGTCCTCCGGCGTCAACGTGTTGCACTTGTAAAGTCTGCCTCCGTCCCTGGACAAGGACGCCGGCCGGATAGTGACGCTGAACTCGCTTGGGGCAAGAGCGCTGTCGTAGAGCCATCTGGTCGCGAGGCGGCACCACTTGCGCCGGTCCTTCTGCGCTTTATCCTTAGACGAGATACTCCATATGGCCGTCCCGAGTTCTAGCATCTCGCGCAATATATATTCCAGATTATGTACAGTACTGGGCAGCTGACCGCAGCTTTTCAGCGCATGTATTCGCGTCTGCCATTCATCCACGGTGCTCCTTGTGATCGTGTCTGCGTCCGCGCTATACCAGTTCCTACCTGGTTTCGGGCGTTCGTCCATGGTTGACATTGATTGCTCGGTGGTCTGGTGCGCGTGAAGGCAGTCGCTGTGCGTGGTATCGTTATGTGGAAGCGGAGTGGTCTGGCTGCTGGTGTTGGCGGCGCGGCCGATCCTCAGTCGCGGTGAGGTGAAGACTGCGCATGCTGCTCGCGGCCACGCTTGTAGCTGAAGTGAAGGTTACATCTCAGTCACATCAGTAGCACGTGACTGCGCTAGTGTTTGCGTTGTAGGAGGGAAGAGCAGAGGAACTTAATGTTGTACGTGCAAGCTCTGCAGTGTACGACTAGTGGCGCTTGCCTGCTCCTCTCACCGCCACTGTACGTAGCTAATTGTCGCGCGACGGCGACTGTGATCAAGCTGGAGCAGGTAGAGACTCGTTGCGGTGTGGACAAGCGTCTGTTGGCGCACGCTCTCTATAGTGCTAGCTCTAGGGACCTAGACGTTGTCTGCGCTGGTGCTTGCGTTACTAGTGTACCCACAGGGCCAGCCTTATTTCCGCAGCAGCCAGCTCGTCGTGTGACTTCCCCAGGTCAAGCGTCTGGTGAAGAGATGGAGGAGAGTCCCGTGGCCATGCTTCGTCCAACCATGGCCAGAAAGACCCGGTGTGGCGCGCAGGGACGGGAGCAATGGTGCCAGCTTTCGTCCTCCGGCAGGTCTAACGTCACCCTTGTCTTGCCAAATCCCATCTCGTCGCCCTCTATCATTGAGGCACGAGGCCCGAAGACATTCCGGTGGATCTCAGCGGTGCCTACAATCTGGTGCGGATAGAGGCTGTACCTGGTCTTGAAGCCAACGAGTTACTTGAGCGGGATCTGGCCCTTGTCGACTTCCGGGACATTCTGCATGTCGCTTAGGTTGACGTTGAACGTAGCAGCGGCTCGCTGCCACACATCCAACTCTGCCTTATGTGCCTTGGCGTAGGCAGTCTTCGTAGTTGGCTGGCTCATGGAGTACTTCGTCGCCTCCGCCGCAGCTAGGTCGTTCTTGTCCTAGTCGTCGCCCTCGTGGGCGAGCATTGCAACATCGTCGTCAACACTGGCGTCTGCACCGGCGTCGTCATCCATGTCGCCATCAGAATCACTGGCTTCTTGCGTTATACGGTTGCGCGGTTGGTCGTCGTTCGGGCTGTACGCCTCGTCGCTGTCATCCTTGCTGCCATCCTCGTCGCCGTCTGATGATGAACGTAACGATCTCCCGACTAAGAAAGCGATAACGTCAGTCTTCTCAGCTTATGGTAAATCAATCAAATCGTACACCACACCACTGCCAAAGTTGTCTTGACTGTCGACCTTAGCGACGGCTTCCTCACTACGATTAGCAGACTCCTTAGCGCTTCCTTTAAGGTCTTAAGAAGGTACACCTGAGCCATCACTACTACGGTCCCCGTCCTTGTCTTCGGCGGGTACCCATTGGTGAACCTTCAAGTCGATACCATGCATGGACCTAGGGTAAGGCCAGGTTTTGTCCTTTCCTCCTAGTGTGCATAAGCATGTAAGCTTTTGACACATATGACTGCAGAAACATTTCTGTATCCTGCAGTCACCACGTTGCTTGCACGGGTCGACGAGGAATTGGGAAGAGAGGGAGAGGATTGTTGGATCGGGAGGATTTATATAGCTGCGACCGATGAGGCTGATGAGCAGGGCGAACATGTCGGGATTCTCACGGGACAGGATGAAGCCTTTTTTTTTTGCGCTTCGCGATCGGTTCCTTGCAGTCTGGAGGTGGTCAGTAAGCTGTGCCACTCTCTTGAAGATCTGTTGGTGCAATGTAGCCATCAGAAGCTACTACGAGGTGTTAGAATCACACTTACCGGCGGTCATAGTGCCCCGAGTGCTGTCGAAGCAGGCGCTCCTCAACGGTGAAGACGCGCATGTAGGCGCCAATACCGACTTGTACCGTGACCACTGACTCGCCAGCACGAGGTGTAGACATCAGAAAGTGGCGAGCGCGGCAGGGAACGCTGTATATAGAGTGAGAAGGAGATATGGTTGAGGGTGTATATAGAGTGAGGTGGTGAGAAAGAAGGTTGGAAGAGTGCAGACGGAGGATGATAGTCGTTCTGGGTGAAGTGGCGCCATATTTATAGGTGAATGCAAGTTCACACAAACGAGCGTTTGCTGCCCAGGTCTCATGCTGCCGTCACCTGGTATACTAACAAAGGTCAGTTGAGACTTCGGGCTATTGATGTTGCTATACTGACCGTAGATGAAGTCTTCTTTTGCTTTATCAGTCTTTTCAGTGAGGCCATTGTCATTCTTTTGTCGCTTGACATCACCGCCTTCAAGCTCCATCCCTTTTGCGATGTCCCTTTCACTCTTCTTCAACATCGACTCGTCTAGCCTGACCGCCGACTACCCCAGCTCGTCTCTACGCTTTGCGTGCCGTTTGTTCAGTAATGACAGATACATTGGGATGAGCAGCGACAGAACGCCGGTCAAGATGAACATGATGAGATTGGTGATCAGCCTAGGATGATACTACGGTGCATCGTCGACAGAGCAGAGGAGAGGGCCGATGAAGTTGCCAGTGCATATGCTAACAAACGCCATCGCTGAAGTGCACTTCTTCTTCGTGTCCCCGGCAGTGTTCTGTATGTTCCAGGTGTAATTGAGGGGCGTGACAGCAGCCAAGCACGATATCAGGAAGTAGCCGAAGAGCAATACGCCCTTACAGTTAGCATTAAGACCGTGCCGACAGCAGGTAGGATAGAGACAAGCACTATCGTCAAACCCTTGCGCTTTCATCTTGCCGCGACCTAGCTAGAGCCCAGGAAAGAGACAACCTGGACTGCGCCGAAGGGGATGTTGAAAAGAATTGCCTCGAAGTTTGCAGCCAAAGTCCTTCACGACAAGGCTACCAAATCTTGAAATACCGCCACTTGTAATCCTAGGACTGTCAGAAGGACTCCCGCACTCGAGCTTTGATATACTTACGAGGTTGCGATACGTGCGATGACCCAGCACCAGGTTTTCAAGTCGATGAACACCCCCAAACTTGGTCCCAGTTCCACTTGCCAGACTGTATCCCCATCTGGTTTGCTCGGAGTTTCTCGACAGCGATGATCCGCTCACGCTCACTCATACTTGGCCTTAATCGGAGAGTCAGGCATGAACACTGGCACCACAAACACGTACACTACGGTCAGCTGCCCATAGAACAGGAAGATAATCTGGTACTTGTGCACGGTACCGCTGTCGATGTGGCCGAGGGCGTAGGAGAACAAACTCCCAATGATAGAGGTGACGCCGTTTATCGCGTTCCAGGACGCTGTACTCATGGTCTGTTCAGACCGTCGCCACTACATCGTGGTTGTAGCACCGCAAGATGGTGCAATCAGCGCCTCGAAGCTGCTGAGAAGAAATCTGAGCCCGAGCAGATTCTTATAATTGGTGCAAACTGCCATCATAGCAAGGCTGCTGCCCAGCAAAAAAATTGCTCCGGCGATTACTTTACCTGTGGGCAGGTTGACATGCAGAAACGCAGCGAGCGGTTGCATTACCAACTGAGCCAGATAGAGGATCGAGCCCAGCCAGGAACACTGCTTGCCAACAAGGCTTGCATCTTTGTGGTTCCAGATATGGAAACGTACGATAGGGAAGACTTGTCAAGCTACATACCATCAGCATACCATCAGCATACTGGGCTCAGGCAAGCCTGGACTGCACGCACCTGTTGAAAGAAATATGCGCCCAGCAGGAGAGGAAGAACTCTGAGATCAACGCGTCTCAGGACCGCCCTTTCTTCTTCGTATGTGAATGCTGCATCTTCAACACACGCATTTACGAGCCATCTGGCAGCAGTGTCGATATCTTCATTGTTCGTTCTTCGTCGTCGCTCGTCCGACATGAGTGATGGCATCTTTCGCGTCGTGGGTCATCTCCGCGGAAGGGGGTCGCTAATCGCGACTGCTCCACACCGGATCTCCTGCATATATCTTCCGCCTCAACCTCCACTACCATCTCGCGAATCGCGTGCCGACTGCGAGACGTCTTTTCTGGATACCAAGACCCGGCTCGGTCGCAGCGATGCTCGTTTCCCACAAATTGGTACGCTCATGAGAGCTTAGCCGAGCCCCGCACCACGATGAGTGCATCCTGCACAGCAATCTTCCCCGCGCATGCTCATGCCAACGGTGATCGTGGCTGGGCATGCCCCACGGGGATGGATGTTTCTGGGTCAATCGTTGGTCGATGCCTATCGATCCAGTCCGTGATGGCGGTTCGGCGCAGCATAGCCCGAACGTGGCGGGGAGGATTCAACCGATGTCTTGGACGGGGCATTTCCTTCTCTATATCTTGGCCATGACGAGCTTCTAGGATCTCGGAATCCTTTCAAATAACGACACGATGGGTGATGCACAACCAAAGCAGAAGAGGTACGCTCTCATTGGCACTGGTGGGCGCTCAAGCTTCTTCTATTCAGCTATTTCAACGACCTACAAGGCAACTTCGCGGATTGTAGCGCTCTGCGACACCAATCAGACGCGACTCGACTTCGCTAACGAGCAGCTGGAATCGCTGGGTCATGCCAAGGTCCCGACTTACAAAGCGAAGGACTTTGATCGCATGATCGAGGAGAGCAAACCAGATGAAGTGATCGTGACCACTATCGATCGGACGCACAACATCTACATCGTCAGAGCACTTGAACTCGGGTGCAATGTGGTCACAGAGAAGCCCATGACCATTGATGCGCCAAGATGTCGAGAGATCTTCGACGCTGTCGAACGCACCGGCAACAAGGTCGGTCGTGCAATTCTACATTGACTTGAGTGTCTGACTTGATATCAGGTTCGGGTTACATTCAACTACCGTTATGCTCCTCATAACACGAAGGTATGGGAGCTGTTACGATCTGGTGCAATTGGAACAGTGACGAGTATCCACTTCGAATGGATGCTGAACACATCACATGGTGCCGACTACTTTCGACGTTGGCACCGCGACAAGCGGAATGCTGGCGGTTTGCTGGTGCATAAATCGACGCATCACTTCGACCTTGTCAACTTTTGGCTCAACTCACGACCAGAGACTGTATACGCTCAGGGAGATCTAAAGTTCTATGGCCGAGAGAACGCTGAGAAGCGCGGCGTGACCGACTTTTACACCAGAGCACACGGCAGCGATGTTGCAAAGTCCGATCCATTCGCGCTGCATATGGAATCCAACGGTAAGCTCAAGAAAATGTATCTCGATGCGGAGCATGAAGATAGCTACTACCGAGATCAGAGTGTATTCGGCGACGGCATCAGCATCGTAAGGTCCACCCCACGGCGAATATTGTCGCTGCTAACTCTATTTGCAGGAAGACACAATGAGCGTGATGGTCAGATATCAGAACAGTGCCGTGCTCACGTACTCGCTCACTGCATATGCGCCATGGGAAGGCTTCAGGGTATCTTTCAACGGCACTGGCGGTCGACTAGAGATGGAAGTTGTTGAGAACAGCTACGTGAATAGCGGCGGCGACCAGTCGCTCGAAGGCTCACTCGAGAGCCGCACCATTACCCTGAGAAAGCTATTCGAGAAGCCGGTCGATGTCGAGATACCGACCAGTGTCGGCGCACACGGAGGAGGCGACGAAGTGCTGCTTGCAGACTTGTTTGGTGAACAGGGAGCCGATATCGATCAGGACATGCGAGCTGCTACTCATGTCGACGGGGCGCTGTCGATTCTTACGGGCATATGTGCGAACAAGTCGATGGCAAGCGGGCAAGTGGTGAATGTGCGCGATGTGTTTGTATTGTAGTCCGAGCAGCACGTGAGGCAATGACGGGCTTACTATGGTCATCATATGTATCCAGCCTCTGATCAAGCCTGCTTGTCTTCTCTCGATCCTTGCCAGGACTCAGTGGCCGCGGTCACTGTCTCTGCTCCTGGAATGATGGCATGGGACGAAGCCAACCAACCTATTTGCAATGGAAGCGGGGACACAGTCGCTAGATCGACTATGACCGCTGTGCAAATACCACAGATCTTTGTTGAGTCTATGCTGCTGACGCATGCATTTGAGGGATTTTCGGTCAGCAGGAAGACAATAGCAAGACATTGCAGTTTCATTATGTGTTTAGCCTTGCCTTGGCAATATCTCTGTGGAGCTGTAGGTTTTGCACAATATCGGAGGTCGGCTATGTAGAATCAAGTGTGGGCAAGCCGATGCATGCAAAGTCATTGCAGTTCAAACATAATACAGCCTATACTGTGCCTACGACAGAATTGACCAATAAAAATTGAACGATAGACGTATTCAGCTAGAGATAAAGTAGGCTTGAACCTTGGTGCTTCCAAAATTCCTAGTTTAACCCGCATACGGGAGCGCTGCTGTGGGCATCAAGCCACGGAAACGTGCTCGATGCACTCAACATGTTCCTTACCGAACGTTTGCTTTTCCTAATGGCTCGATCAGCAAAGCCAAGTATACTCAGTGAATCTAATGCAGGAGCTGCGCGAGCACGGAAGTTGCACGGATTAAGGGTTCGTTGCCTGGATGAGCGTCCGCCTTCACGTCACTACCGTAGCGCATAGGCTGTTGGTTGGAGCCTTTGAGGGACTGTCCGCGCACGATCCAACGCCTTAACTCAACGCCAGGAGTACTATGGTAGAGGGCATAAATATTGTACTGTGGTATGTGCCATGAGTTTTGTAGGTGGGTCTTAGACGGGCTTATGGACATACCCACGCATTAGAATCTTTATAGCTTAAGCTACAAGTACTTTATTGGATAGGAGAATAAGTAACACGCTATGTCTTTCGGCCCGACGCTGTTCGGCCCGTTCCCCACCTACGATATTTTTGCCCTCTACACAGTACTATAGTAACTCAACGCCAGGAGTAGTTTCGTTCATTCACCTGCAATTTCACGGCGACCATCAGCGCAGATGCCTGCCGACATGGCTCTACTGACTGCTTCTCTGGTGCAAGTCCGACTGTCCAAGTTTCGTACAGTAGTACATCAAGAGCCCGCAATGTGCCTTGACTCGACAAGTGACTCGCTGCTCCTCAACAATCAAGAAGAACAACAGTAGGCCCGATATCCAATGCGCAGTCGACGGATCAGAACCAAACCCTTCCTTCCCCCCTGAGCGGCAGGCTTCCGCGAAACTGGATGCATCGAATCGTCTCAAGCTCAGCACCGATCGTCTCGCTACGGGCGGCATTCGAGCCCAATGGAGCTATTGTGGTAAGACAATGCGCGTGTGCCTGAGACGGAGGTTTTCTCTCGCTCCAGGGTCTACTTTCAAGGATATCCCAGCCGCGTGCGGTGCAAATATCTACGACAGGCGCGCTCGTATGTGCTGGACAGACTCGTCTTACTTTTTCGGATACCAACCTAAAGCATGGCGGAGTTCAAGCGCGCGGATGTGCGTGCAACCACTGTTGCTGTTACGTGTTTGGCTGGCGTGGTTGTTATTCTACGGTTCATTGCGAGGTATATGACTGTGGGGAACAAGATGGCAATGGACGACTGGCTCATTGTGGTTGCAATTGTAGGTTCTGTCAGATTTTTGGCACTTCGAAGATTGCTAATTCGCCTAGGTCCTGACAGTATGCAGCATGGTGGCCAACCTTTTGAGTACAGAGCCTGACTTATACTGCTGTTTGTTACTGACTTTGGTGAAGTGATCGATACTGGTCTCGGAATGAACATGGCTGACATCACTTCAGAGGAGATTGTTCGTCTCTTTAAGGTCAGTTCATGATTGTAATTTTTGTCTCTACAGCTCACTGACCTCGTTCACAGCTCGTGCTGATTGATGAGTACATCTATCTCTGCAACCTGACCATCATCAAGCTGTCCATACTGTTCATGTACAAGCGGCTCTTTCCCATACGCACCGTACGCATAGCAGCCCAGGTACTGGGCGGCATTTCTATCACATGGGCTCTGGTGTACACGTTTCTCGCAGCCTTACAGTGCATTCCACTGCAGAAGATGTGGTATCCAGAGCTCGAGGGGACGTGCATCGACCTCATGGCGCTCTACTTGGGCAACGCCGTCCCGAACGTTATCACCGACATGGCGATCCTTGTGCTGCCTGTGACGCAGGTATGGAGGCTCCAGGTCAGGCTCTGGCAGCGGATCATGCTCATCGGGATGTTCCTTCTCGGGAGCTTGTAAGGACGAGTCTTCTTCCAGTCGTTGTAAGCCCATACTAATAAGCCCAGTGTCGTCTTTATCAGCTTCTACCGTCTAGTTCTCTTGCTGCAGATCAAGTCGACAAATGCCTCAGGTAAGTACCCAGCCGGGTGACAGACATGGACAATACTGATGTGACTGGACAGAAACACTAGCGCCGGCTCTAACCTGGGCGCATATTGAAATGTCGACCGCGGTTATCAGCGCCTGCCTTCCAACTCTTCGCCCAGTCTTCATTTCCTTTTTCCGTTCTGTCGGACTGTCAAGACTCGTTTCCTCAGTGGGAGAGCGATCCCGGGGCATCAGCTTGCCTGACAGACTCGATAATCAGGCTGTAGGAGCAGCACCGCCATCGTCGAGAGCTAGTATAAACCGGGAAGAGACGGTGTGGACTCACATCAGGCATGCCGCGAAGGCGTCGGGTGCCGTCAATTGTGTATGCGACGGCGATAAAGCGCCATGCCTGGAGTGCTGTGGAAAGAACAAAACGAATCCCATCAGCGTCAAGACCGAAATCCATCACGAATATGGACGTAGAGGAAGGTCCGATAGTTATGGGACGAGCCAGAAGCAACCACAGGTACAGACCTTCAGCATAGTATGACCGCTGCTAGAACTATGGCGGTGCTAAAATGCATCATCTCCGTCATCTCCGTCGCCGTTCTGCATGAATGTCTCGCCTTCATCACCACCTTCATCCTCGTCCTCCACAAGCGGCACAAAGCGGAAGTCCACGAAGCTCACCTTGCTGGTACCACCGCCAGCTGCTGGTTCTACCTCGACCATGAACTGCATGCTGAGCATACCTTGCGCATCGACTCTCATACTGACCTTGGAGGCTACGCTCATTGCGCGCGCGGCCTTCTGGATGTAGCTGTACTTGTAACTTTGCCGTAGTACGGTGCTCTCGTCCAAGAGCTGGAAGGTCTCGAGCAGATTCGTAGGCGGGGCATTAGCGTCGTCATTGGCTGTTATTGCACGGAATGAGGACCTTGGAGGTTGGTTGTTGAACTCGACCCGCGCGGATCCTAGGGTGCCCGTTGAAGACAGCGCAAAAAAGGGTTTACCGCGTACCATCTTGGCGTACATGGTCAATTTTTCTGGCGAGGTCGAGGAGAGCTCAACGATAGCATCATAAAGCCAACTGCCACGCATGATGGTCTTGAAAGCTAGGCTCTGCCTATCAAAGGGGATCTCGTCGGTGTACTCGGGCTCATATGTCGTCAAGTCACATGATGTCCGTATGCTGGCCTCTGTTAGAATGATTGAGAGTGGCGCGCCTAGTGTGTCGTAGGTGACTCGACAGAGATTGTTCATGCCCAGGACATTGTTCGAGAAGGCAGTGCTCGTTGGGTATGGACTATCGCGCGCCCATGGTGGCTTCGAGGTATTGGGGTCGGTGAGACCGAAAATCTGCAACGTTTCGAGCAGTGCCGTGAGGGAGATATGGAACGCCAGGGGCGGGATCGTGTCTTCGTCGTCGGAGTCTGCAGAGGAAGGTGGGACCGGTGGGGCGTGGAAAGCAAAGGTGGTGAAGAGCGACTTGTCAAGGAAGACCGAGGCTACGCGTGGGGGTCAGTATGGACGCGTCACGTCACAAGTGCAGGCAGACGCACCCTCCATAACGCTCGCCTCATCGACAGAGAACTTCAGACCCTCCTCACTGAGTATGACATGTGCCTTGGGCGCGAACGCAATGCAACGGAGCAGCGTGAACAGCTGGCGGGCAGAGCTAGACACGGCTGTGAGGACAGGCGGCTCGTCCTGCATGGTGGAGGGAGTGGAGATGGAGTATGGTGGGCGGGAGAGGGTTGGAGGCTCGAAGTGTTATTGCATTCCCATAGACTACAACGCCAGGCCCGGATTTGGTGGGAACAAGAAGAAACTAAACGTAGACACCGACTGCGCAGATCATATACACTGCGCCGAATCTGAAGCTGTTAGCACGACGATGTTGGCGGGATGCGGAGTGCATACCCAAATGCTATCGAAGCAGGAGCGCCGACAAGGGGCAGGTTGATGAACGAGCGGTCTGTACTGGTGTGAGCGGTGCACGTGGTGGAGTGTGGTGAGGGGGAAGGCATACTGAGGCCGAAGAAGCCCGTCAACAGCAACGCTGGAGCATCGTTAGCACAGCTACAGGCAGCTCGAATACTCGAGAACATACAAGCAAACAACAGCGCAAAGCCAAGGGTGAACTGGCTGTCCTTTCCAATTGTGGGCCGGAAGGGCGACGCCGCAGCAGCCTCCCAGACGTCTGCAAGAGGGCTCGACATGGTGCAGTGAATTGGAGAGTGCTTGAAGCCATCACCACCGGCGAAGCTGCGCAGGTGTCCTCTGCTGATCGGCACTGATTGGCCGGCACCTCCGCATCCCGCCTTCCCCGGCATTCACCCTCACATTCACTCCGTACACACCAGTCGCGACAAACGGTGAACTTTGGGAAAGAGCAGTCGCGCAAACATGGCGGTCGAAGACGGTAAGTCGCGCGCCCTCGCTGCCTGCACCCGCACCACCACACGGCCATGTCCCAGCGCAAGTCGCTTGCACGCGTGCGTGAGGTGGTGGGCTACAGTTCGTCGCCGGTCGTGCATCCTACCACACCCCAGCGCGAGCCAGTGCCCTCGCCCACCTCTTCGCCTGACATTCCACTGCGCCATCTGAAGGCGCAGGCCTCCCTCCCAACTTCTGCTGACACATCCTCTCCAGCCAAGCGCAAAGCGACCACCGAAGCCAACGGTGGCTCCCCCAAGCGCGCAAAGCAGTCGCCCTCCTCCGACATCGAAGACGCACCTGCGCCTCCGGTCAAACGCATAGTACCCTTTCCCGAGAAGCCAGCCGTGATCGAGGAGCGCAATGGCGAAATCGAGTTCCGTGTCGTCAACAACGACGGCCAGCGCGAGAGCACCATCATCTTGACTGGGCTCAAGTGCATCTTCCAAAAACAGTTGCCTAAGATGCCCAAGGATTATATCGCCCGTCTCGTATACGACCGAACGCATTTGAGTATCGCCATCGTCAAGAAACCGCTCGAAGTCGTGGGAGGCATCACATACCGGCCATTCGACAAGGGCCAGTTCGCCGAAATCGTCTTCTGCGCCATTTCCTCGGACCAGCAAGTCAAAGGCTACGGCGCACATCTCATGTCGCACCTGAAGGACTACGTCAAGGCCACTTCGAACGTCATGCACTTTCTGACCTACGCCGACAACTACGCCATCGGGTACTTCAAGAAACAGGGCTTCACCAAAGAGATCACGCTCGAGAAGCGGAGGTGGATGGGCTACATCAAGGATTACGAGGGCGGGACTATAATGCAATGTAGCATGGTGCCCAAAATTCGGTATCTGGAGAGCGGGCGCATGCTACTGAAGCAGAAGGAATGCGTCAACGCTAAGATCCGCGCCGTATCCAAGTCTTTCCTGGTGCATACTCCGCCAGCGCAATGGGCAAAGGGAGAAGTCAAGCCAATCGACCCACTCACCATTCCAGCCATCAAGGCATCAGGCTGGTCGCCCGTTATGGACGAGCTTGCCCGCGCGCCCCGTCACGGTCCGAACTACAACCAGCTGCTGCATCTGCTCAACGACATGCAGAATAATTCCAACGCATGGCCCTTCCAGCAGCCGGTCAACAAGGACGAAGTCCTCGACTACTACGATGTTATCAAGGAGCCCATGGACCTGGCGACAATGGAGGAAAAGCATGAAAAAGACCTCTATCCTACACCTGAGGACTTCATTCGTGATGCCAAGCTCATCTTCGACAATTGCCGGAAGTACAATAACGAGAGTACTCCATATGCGAAGGCGGCAGGACGACTGGAGAGATTCATGTGGCAGCAGATCAGGAACATTCCTGAGTGGTCGGTGAGTCGTTAGAACAAACTTGATGATTGAATCTCGAGCTAACATGGTGTAGCATCTTGAGGGAGAGCTTGGCGGCAAATAGTCTGGACTAGCATCAAAGTGGGCCTTGCAGTGGCATTGTATGATATCTGACCTCCCAAAACGCTTCTGCAACCAGGATCCACGAAGAGGAGAAGGATGCGTGCAAAATACTTAGGGGTGATTCGAGGCAGCATAGCAAAGGCGTTCGGTATGAGCTTGGGCTTGCAGAGTCGCAGCATTAGGCAGGTGTATGGTGTTGGTGAGCTTGGCATGGGTATACCATTTGAATTTCGAATCGCGATATGGACATCAAATCTTGACGAGTTCGCATCCGCATCTTGCAATCGACCAGAAACGTGCTGTGGGGCCCAACAAACACGGGCAAAAAGGCAAGTGGGTCCTTCCTAGCGAACGCCGATGACGTCCGCCATGCAAACCGGCTTGCCAACACCATCGCCGCAACCCGTCCACAGAATCAACAAAAGGTACATCATTTCCTTGAGAAGTTTCCGCTTGAGATACGACTGAAATGCCTGACTCACTGGAAATAGCACTGAAAAATGATTCCGACTCGGAGAACATCCATGCTTACGTTGTAAGTCGAGTGCAACATCAACTATCTCACAACGTGATATTTACAACCCCACAGATAGGGATAGCTATCAAGCACGATGGCAAGCGCTGCCTTCTGAAGGCCAATGGCAAAGACCTGTACTTTCCTACTGAGGTGAAGGACATTGGTTCGTCTCTGCAAGAAGACTGTGCAATTCCACTTGGCGCACCAGGCAATACAACACACATCAACATACCTCAGATCGCAGGTGGAAGGATTTGGATAGTCGATGGAAAGCTTACGTTCTTGCTGAATCCTGGTGGGCCGGCGTTGGTCGAGCCAAGCGTACTGAATCCCAGTGATCCCAACCATGGCGTGAATTTTGGATTCGCAGAGTTCACCCTGAATGACGCTCAGCTGTACGCCAACATTTCATATGTCGACTTTGTCCCGAGGATACCTATCGCTATCAGTTTGCAGCAGCAGAGTGGTGAAGAACAGCATGTCGCCGGCATGCGCCCCGATGGTCTGGACCGCATGGCCGACTCACTGCGTGAACAAACTCAGAAAGACGGACGTCCATGGGACAAGCTCGTCGTCAACGAGAATGGTCAGAACCTCAGAATCTTAAATGCAACACATGGCGGTGCGGTAGGTGCCAGCTTCGACGGCTATTTCGAGCCCCTCGTCGACGAAGTCTGGGACAAGTACTCCAACTGCAAGTGCAAAGTCAACACGCAAGCCGGACCCGGCGTGCTAGAAGGCTACATCACATCCTCGGGCAAACTCAAGATCGGCGACGAGGAGTTCGACAAGCCCAGTACGGCGGATATTCTAGGGTGCAATTCGGGCCCTTTCACTACCGGACAGTCGCCTGCTCGCAACGCTATCATCCCGCGCTTAGCAGCGGCGTTCGTGAGGAGCAGCATCACGGAAACAGAAGAGCATCCCAGTCAGCCAGACACTTTCTACAACCGCGATCCAACGAACCACTACGCCAGACTAGTGCACGAGCACAACGTGGATAAGAAAGGGTATGCGTTCGCTTACGATGATGTGCAGCCTGACTCGGGCGAGGACCAGTCGGGCAAGGTGAATGCGGGCGATCCAAAGCTGTTCATCGTCAGCGTGGGAGGAAAGAGCGCTGGGCAGGGTGGCCAAAGTACGCCAGCTCCGGCGCCACAGCAGCCTCAACAGCCAGCGCAAGATGAAAACCAGGCACCGCCGCCTCCGGCTGATGCGCTGCCAGCAGAAAAGAGGGGGTTTGGGGATCGGTTGTTTGATCAGGCGAAGGGAAAGGCGAAGGGGTTTTTGCACCGTTAGATTGCTTGTACATATATTAATCAAGAGGTGATGCTACCCAGTTTCCATAAGATGACAATTGGTAGCTATTGTTCATGCAGAAATGGAAAATTTCATCATATCAAGTACGCCGGAATATCTTGAGCATGACTGTATGGCCCTCTCGAATCCTGACGCCGTCAATGCAATTCTTTGTTTCGCACAAACATTGAAGTGACTCGAGACTTCCCATTCCAGATATCTTCCTTAAACTCCCGGTCACCGCCAGCGTTGAGCAATTTCGGCTCATCTAGCAAGGACAACATCCAGTACGAGCCTACTGTAGCGTGTTGGTGCACTTCTTTCTGGCTGGCGTCTTCGAGCGCAGGGTGTTGTGTACGGCATGAACTTCTTTCAGTTGTCATTTCCAATCTAACGGTATACCAAGCACCAAAGATACTTTCCGGAGTAAGTCATTCTCATCCATTGCGGAAACTTGCGTAAATAGAGTATCGCTAGACTCTAGGCGCAATTGTGGGCGGCGTCCGTTTGTTATTCTGTAGGCACTGTAGAGGCAGGTCCTTGATATGGGGTCAGTTAGCGGCGCGTCAGGTTTTTGCACTGAGACTCGAGCACGATGTCTTCACTACGTGTCTATACTGTTCGAGAGAGATAAGAACAGATACGGTGGACGATATTCTTGAGCCTAGACGATAACAATCTGATATCTCTCAGCTGGATGCTTGAGATTCTCGAGAATATCCGCATTGGCCTTTGTCGCGTCCTCCTGACCACGCGACTTGTATGCATCCAGAAATGGCTTATACAGATCTGCCTCGTTCTCTTCGAATTCCCAGAATTGGAAAAATCCGATTCTATGAAACTCCTTCGTGTTATCATCCGTTTGGCGGAGAACAATCCCACAGATGGCTAGCGTGTCTATCCAGTCCAGACCATCATCACTGACGTCTTCTCGCTCGGCTTCGTTGTCTGAGATATGGCTCCCCAGATCACATTCGTCCCTGTTGTATGTATCGCTCATATCCTCCACCTTCTCCCCATTCCCATTGTCGCGTTCAATTCCTGTGGAGCTTCCCGAGAATCCTCCAAATATCGGCAACAAGTAGACTGTGTCGCCACACTTCTCTGACCCATTTTTCAGATAGTCCTGTGCAAATGGAAACTCCAGCACGCTTTCACCGTCTGAGAGCTCGATCTCGACAGTGCCATCCCCCGCCAGGTGGGCCGAAAGCAAACCAGTGCAGGCAATTCGAAGCCAGCCCCCGGTGACAGCACCGAAAGGATCTTCGTCGAAATACGTTGTATTAGCATCCACAACATGTGCATAGCAATCAAGATACCGGGTCCCTTCGTCTTCAGCAGTATCGCATTTGACTGCACCGTTAACAGAGGCCCATGACCAGCTCGGTGCTCGCCACAGCGGGCGCTGGCGTGGCTTCACAACATTCCAGCAGAGAGTTTGCTCGAGATTTTTGCGCCACATTCCAGCGAGATAGTGATCGCCCTCTTCCTCATGCACACGTCGTGCGATACCGGATATCGCAGGAAGCCTGTCCTTGTCGAACGTCAGATCAGCTGCGGAGTACAATTCGACTACACTGATCCACCAAGACTTGAAGTGCCGCTTGCTTTCACCCAACAGGTTAGGCTGCCCAAGGTTGCTTGTGAAGCCTTCGGGCATGAATTCGTTCGCAGTCTTCGTTTTGCACTCCCAAAAGGCTCCAGTATCACCGAAGTGAATCGTGCGTACTGGCAGAATCTTCTCTTGCAACGTCCAAGCACGTGATGCTAGATACGAGCCAGTGACAGCTCTTTCGTATTCGAAACGGTCGGAGAAATCTCTAACGAAGCTGCTGCCGTTAACCTTCATCCGCGCTCGTAAATTGCAGACGAAGTGAGGTGGCTTCAAAAAACAGCCCTCGTCCATTTTACGGGCGGAAGCAGCTGCAATATTGATAAAGGAGCCGCCATAGACTGAGCTCATCAAAGCTAACTCATGTCGCCAGTCCTTCTCGTCTCCTTGGATTATGCACAACGAGTCAATCCACAAGTACTGAAGGCCCAACATGCCGGCTGATGTCAATCGCGTCTTTGAATGTCTGGGGGAGCCATTCCGTAGGTATTTGTTCTAGGAATGAATCGTAGTTATCTTCGGTGAGCTTCAAGAAAGGCTCTGATGCCCATCGATGACTTAGAGTACTGTATCGAGGCCGGTGTTTCCAGCCTGTCGTGGATGAAAGGTGAACTTTGTTGCCGGCAATGGACAGTAGCCTCGTCGGGAATGAGTCTTGCGCTTCTTGCTTGCATTCTTCATGGTCATTGGAGCACGATTCCAGCCAGAGTTTTGCGATGTCAAGAACGTCCACTGCCTCACTGTATGTACTGGCTTTACCACGTCAGAGGTGGCTTGAAATATTCTTGAACTACTTACCAGTGTTGCTAAGCGCCTCACAATAGACCTTCGTGTACATAGCCATACCAAAGTTGCAATTTCCACTCAATTTACCCGGAATATTGATCCACAACAATTGACTTGGTCCATAGGACCAGTTCTGAATGGCCAAAGTCGCTGTCTGTATGACACCGAGATATACCATCCGCGCTTCGATCTTGCGGAATGCAGTGATGGTCCCCCTATGCTTCAAGGCCAGCAGCAAAAAAGCACACATTCTGCATCCTTTTCGGCATGCTGCTTCCATAACAAGTGTATGGCAGTCCCGAGCGATTGCGTGTTCCCATTCTGCACCTACGCCTGGGAACGCCCAACCTTCAGAAGGATAGTAGGCGTTTGGGTTCGGATCACTCAGATCCGGCCAGTTATCGAACGAACACTTACAGTCTTCGCAAAAGCCGCTGCTAACAGATATCGTTGCGGCAAGCGCTCTGATGCAGGCCTCCACAGCCACTTCATCAATTTCATCCTGTAAGGTTTGGAGTACAACAGCGTTTTCGAGATTCAGTGCATCCCCATCCTCGTCTCTATACTCTTCATACCAGGCTTTGAGCCCTTGACGATCCAAAGCTTCCGGAAGCGGCAGATTGGCATCGATGATTTTGCGGTAAAGCTGGTTGCGTTCCTTGCACTCATCTGCTTTGGTCGTCGCTGCACTTTCAGCTTCGCCGACTCCCTGAGTCTCTTCCATGTTAAAACTTGGAGCAGATAGGAAAACTGGCAAGTAGAGTCAGTCATGGTTTGCACCTGCTCAGCATTGCGCATGAAGGATGTGCGAGGGGCGATGTGACGTCATCTCACGGCAAAAGGACTCCCGACACGTGTTCTTCGGAATCAAGTATTAATAAAGAGTAAAAAACTCAATGTATGAATGCCTGGACTGGTAGGGTCGCAGACTTTTGCCGACGATGAAGTCTTCCTGGATGTGGGGCTGGTCTGCAAGCAAAGAGATCAACCTCGGAACATCCATCGACTCAGGTCGCTTTAAGCACCAGTGTAGCTGGGAATGAGTTGACCTTTCGCGCTATCATAGACGGAGCCCCGTGACGGCCTCGTCTCGAAAAGTATTTGCAGCAGACTTGACAGAGCTTCAGGGCCCTACATGCACCAACTATGTCTCATGACATGCTCTATTCATTTACTGTAACACTTAGGCTCCCATGATGACTCTCTTCGACCATGGTCTTACGAATTAGCCCTCCAGCATACCCCATTGTCGTCGCAAGGGCATTCGAAATGACACGGGTGAGTGAGCGTACTAAACGGGTAATCTCAGTCTACCTAGGTACGTTCATCAAATATAACTTTACCCTCAAACTGGTGAGCCTCCGGAGCAGGCCAGCAAGGCAGCAGAAATCAAGGGGTGGCACCCTGCCGGCATTCATGGAGAAATGAACAGCGGTTGATCTTTTAGGATTTATTTGCGGCTTCGGTTCGAGGGTGGAAGGTGAGTTCTCCAAGTTGATCCGTCAAACGCAGGATCTCGCTGTCGAGGTCTTCATAAAACGTCTAGTACTTGAAACCGCCCGCCCTCGTACTGAAGAGACCGTCAGGATCAACGCTCTTTTGCAGCGCCCTGAACTTTGCGACATCCTTGTAGCTACCTGTGACATCCTGATCGCCTGCAGCGTCGTTCATGAATAATGGAAGATATTGGCGACCCATACCAGCTTCTGCCAGCCATTGGGGAACCTGCTTCTCTAGCCAATCTGTCAGCTGCTTACTCACGGTGTAGCCTGCCGTATCATCACTAGGCAATGCCCACGAGCCCTGAATCTCGAGGATGAGACGGTCGGGGTCGGAGCCAGTGAGCCCCATGGCGTTGCCGCCCTTTGACTCCGATATTTTACCGATGAGGCTGGGAAGGGGTTGAAAGTCGACGCTAAACTGGCTGGTGGGGCGCAGGACACTGAGGAACGGTGTAGCAATCTCTACGAGCTTATCACGAATCTCTTTGTACATCTGAGGACGGCTAGCGATGTACGGGATAGTGTATGTCTACATCATGTAAGCTGGGTTCTTCGTGCGAAAGAAGGATCACGAAAGCGCGTACCCTGAAAGAAACTCGAGCGTTGAGTAGGCGTGCGGCCTCGCCATTCGTCTTGAGCTTTGGGCTGTCAGTGGACCACATCAGGTAATAGATACATATCAGCACATACCAGATCAGCGTAGCTGCGCGTTTTTGGAGCACAACCGATACCAGGAATCTTCAAGAAATCGGCGAAGGGGCCACTAGTAGGTGGAATGGGCCCATCATAGAAGGTGTATATGATGTTGAGCTTCGAGCCACCAACGATGATGAGCTGCGAAACGATGATGGCGGCCTTAGGATCTTGTGCACCGTTGGCAACGAAATTGTGGAGTGCAGCATGGATTTTGTCATCCTGACTCTCATCGTAGAGGCAGAATCCGCCATAGACCTGGCCGATATGATGCGGCTTAATAGTGTACCTGGTGACGATACCATACTGACTGCCACTTCCCCTCATGGCCTGTGCAAGGTCTGGTTGAGAGGCTGCGTCGACGTTTACGATGGACCCGTTCGCTATGACTGTCTCCCAGCTGACGATATTATCAGCTGCGAGCCCTTCTTGTGCACTAAGGAAAGATATGCCGCCCTGAAGGAGATATCCACCAACGCCGACAAGTCCTGATCGAGGTAAGCTGTGTTTTTTCGTGGAGTATCGAGAGACTGCTTACCGAGTCGCCCACCAACAACAGCGACACCACTTGGTGCGAGGTCGCTAATGACATCGTTCCATTCGCCTCCGGGCTTTACGTATGCCAGGTCCTTGTCAGCGTCGTAGATCGCACCAGCAAGGTCAGTCATGACGATCTGTACACCGTCTTGAACGGTAGCATGGCCGACGTTGGGGTCGTGCCCTCCACTGCGAATGGCGAACCTGACACTGAGATATTTGTTGAGCACCTTGACGACAGCAGCAACATCATCTGCGGAGCTGGGCTGCACAATGCATGCTGGATTTACGCTACGCAATGTTGTGGACCAGTATTGCTGTGTCTCGTGCTCATATTCGAGAGCCAGGAGCCCTGGAGTCAGCACCTTGCCTGGAAGTGCGTTCTGAATGTCGGTGCAGGCTTGAGTAGTGGCCTGATCAGGAGCAGCAAAGGACTTGTCAGCGCTAAGCAGGAAAGCAGCGAAGGTCAAGAGCAAGGAAAGGGCCATATCGTTGGGTTGATCAATTCAACAGTTGAGAACAGGGCTTACGACCACGATTTTAACGCGTTCCTGGAAAGTCATACATCTAAATATACATGCTCAGAAGGATGCCAATCTTCAAGGAGATTTGCTAACAGCCTCGGCGCATGCACTGTGCAGAGACAAGTACGTGTGCTGTCACTGCTGTGCTGCAAGGGTGTCCGATTGGGTTAAAGGATCGTTCACCTATTCCTTGTATACCATGGTACGGTCAGTTTAGGTCGCTTGGATTGCTCAGTCAAGTAACTGCAGTACTTAGCCGCCGGTCAAGTGCCGAATTTTGAGGCCTATGTGAATGCGAACCCGAGTAACGCTGGATGCATATGGCCTCGGTACATAACCCGCCCCCTCAGGTTGGGAGGGGCTAGCTTCCATTCGGGAACATAGTGGAGGTCGTCGTGCATATGTAAGGAGAGTAGGGTTGCAGTAACGCTATATTGTTGTGGCAGGACGAGTTGGGTCTTGGTTTGAACAAGAGATAGGGTGGCTGCCGAGGTGAAGCACCACAAGCCATTGGGTTATGTAGATCATGGATCTTGGTGAGGATCCGGAAGTAGACGCCCACAAAAAAGATCTAGTTTTCAAGGAGCGATACATTTTGCAAAGAAAACTAACGATGGCGTTTTGTCGAAGGAGCAAGGAGACGTCCTTCCAAGGGCCATGCAGGCGGCGTCACACAAGGGGTGAGCGGCTTCGGTGGGTCGCGTGGCTCGTGCTGTCGTAAAATCGGCAACCACGGCCGCGTGTTTGTAAACACCAGATGAAAGCGTCCCCAACGCGATTGCGCAAGTCTGCGCCCCACCACGTTCAGTATGGAATCATACAACCTCAAAACCGCGGCATCGTACATTAATAACCTGCTCTTGGCTCGAGGACTATTGCGCGATGGAAAGAGCATCGAATTCGCCCACCCATCGCGGGGAGAAGGTGGAAAGGAGGCTACAATGGCTCAGATCATCAACCTTGTCCACGATCTGATTCTGAAGCGTGACGTATGCTGAGTCAATCTTCCACAGGAGGTGTGACTACTAACATGACGACAGCGTGACCAGGAGTACAGAGAGTCAGTTGCAGAAACAGTTCGAAACCTACGTTCAGAGCAGTCGCGCCAACTTATATCCCTCGAAAAGCTGCAGACGCGCAACGCAGACCTTACGAGACAACTATCCCTTGCCCAGTCGCAGGAACATGCCGCTCGCGCTGCGTTACGTACCGCCGAATCATCAGCTCGCAAGCTACGCGCAGAGATGCTGCGACTCAAGACAACGGTCGACCAGGTGCGCACAAGCTGCGCGAATGACGTACGAAAGCGTGACATCCAAATACAGCGGCTGAAGAGTCATTTGACTGCTCAGCAACGTGGAAACAAGACAGGGCTGGTTGGCGCAAGCATCACAATCAACCCTGGAGTCGCAGGGCTTGGTGGTTCAATAAGCGCCCTACGTCCTGAAGAGCCAGACCTTGATGATCCTGGCTATACCCTGAAGCAGGAAACCACCGAGTTTTTGACGCAGTTAAGCCAGGGTTTGAGCGACGAGAACGACAGCCTAATCGCGCTTGTCAGAAGCACACTTGTGACTCTGAGGGAATTGCAGGGCATACCCGAAACGACTGCGCAAGAAGATACAGATGATCTCTCAGTGGTTGGAGAGGAGGACGAGGAGGAACGACAAGGCATGATGCAAGCATTACCTACTAGCTACGAAGCTCTTGCCAGCGATACCGATGCAGTTCTTGACAACCTCAAGAACTTGCTTACGAACCCCAACTTTGTTTCAGTCGATGAAGTGGAGTCACGAGAGGAAGAGATCCATAGACTGCGTGCCAGTTGGGAGAAGATGGAGGCACGACTGCGTGAGTCGTTCAAACTAATGGATTCTTGGCGGAAGCGCATGGGCAATGGTGGCACCATCAACCTCGATGAAATCACCAGAGGTCTAGACTACGATACCGATATGGAGGCAGATGACGCAGACAGCATCTCTATCAGTGGAGAAGAAGAAGAGGACGAGTATGAAGATGAAGAGGTGGTGACCGCAGAGCATGACGAGGAGGCTATGGAGGATGGCAGCTCTGTCTTCAATGATGATGTCGCACAAGTCGAGGCCCAGAAGCTGCCCGCACCAGAGGCGTACCCCAAACAGCAGGCAAATGGAGACAAGGTGTTCGGTGTCAAGCTGCAACCTGGACAGCAGGCGTTGCACGAGACGAACGGCAACAAGTCGCCCCGTAAAGTTGCCTTCTCAGCATCCATACCTAATACGCCCTCGGGGGTCGAAGACGAAGATACAGACACGCCCGGACTCGATCTAGTCGACGCAGAGAAGCCTGGTCGAGTATTCCCTGCAGCAAAAGCACCAGCCTCAGAGGAACGGGCATCGAGACCAACAAGTCAAGATGAGCAAATACCACGCCATGTACGTTGTAACGACATTTGCGACCAGATTGCGATCATGGCCAGCAAAGTCACCTTTCCTTCGTCTTCATCCTTGAGTCTCATAGCATCAACAGCAACAACTTCTAACACCCAACGACAGACCAAAAAGCGACACTCGAGTCCACATACCCACCCCGAAGAGCGCTCGCCAAAGCTGAGCATGTTTGACAAGCTCAAAGCAGTTCAGGTGGAAGCGGAAGTTGCCGCTGCCAGGATCCAATCAAGCCCTGTCAAGTCGTTCAGAATGGCGAATGGCGAAGCCGCAGCGGACGATAAGAAGCAGAGGCGGACGACTCGTTCGCCAACAAAACCCTCGCGGATTGGCGGGCGGCCGAAGAGGAGGAAGAGCACGTTGACACCTGCAGAGCTGGAGAATCTCTTGGGCTGTTGACCGGCCGATGCTCGACTCGCAAATACCTGTATTGTGTCACGAAGACAAAATTCGCGGTGGGGCGCATGATGAAGCTGCATTCAATCAACGCCGCCATATCGTGCATTCCGCAATTGAACCCACTTCGCAGCATCAATGTATTGGAGTGGCTGGTGCGCGGGTGACCAATGCTTCGTCGATCTTCGTCGATTAGAGTGATTGGGTAGAGCAGAAGGGAAGTTGCATGAACGAGGCCGTGGGTCGGCGCGTAGGACGGGTACGATTACCCTGACCGGCGCAGACACATTGCGTCCTGCGATGCAGTAGCAACTCTGAGAGTGTTTCCAATGCGAACGATTGCGAACAGGTCTGAGACTTCGACGTCGAGGGAGGCTTGGTACAGGAATCCAAGTACTCCATGCCACAGCGCCGGTTCTTTGTTAAGCAACAGGTCTCACTGCAAGCTTTGCAACACAACATCGCACGATCACACGTGCAACGCTTCTTTGTACCCTCAGGGTCACGGTACCTGATGGCTACATCATCCAGTAACACGGCCATGTTTTCTAGCTTCTGCAACCCTTCCACACACACACGCGCTTATCGTCGCAAAAGACGGCCTCGTTCTTGTCAAGCGCTGTGCCTCGACCTTGCAGCCGCATATTTTACCCTCGCCGTTGAGCACCTTGCGTGCACTGCTCCGATGCAGCACTGCTCCGATGCAGCACTGCACATCATCAAGTCTATCTCCACATGGCAGACGTCGTGAGCTGACGAACCTCCTTGCGACGCAGTTGGTTGTTCACGATAACGGCGGTGGTTGGTTGCACTATCAAGCCTCTAAGTTTAATAGCCGCCGATGTCCCACTTCGGGACATTTTGTGATCAAGTGCAGTGCCGTCACAGCGCCTCATTGGCCTTGATAGAAGTTGGAGGCTGGGCAACGGAGCAAAAGGCTGCAAAATGCTACCGATGCAACAAGGTACATGGCTGCAAGTTTGCATGGACGAGGTTAATACACCTGCATCCGTCTTCGGTCTACCCTTTGCTGCACGTTTGTCGACGCAGTGTGATGGGGCCTTGGATGCACGGGGGAAGCCGACATCACATGGCTATACCCGCACTCTGCTGCGATAGGCTGCATGTTTTCACGCTGTGTCCGTGCGCGCCCGATGGATATTCCCCGCCCACTATGGCGAATAACGAGGCAGAAGCCTCGCGCCGGGTAGCACGAAGCTGACCTCCCACCACTTGAGACCCGCCGTCAAGCGCTCAACACACATTCGATAGACTGCGCATCCACGCCCCGACCAGCCTGCTCCCTGCGAACAGGGCAACATGGCGTGCCTATGCTGCACAAGCAATCAGTCTCTTCGTTAGTGCCGTCACTTCGGCTTGCCTCTCGCAAAGCGAGTCCCGCTTACGCTAATCCTAGCCCCGTCTGGTGAAGTGTTGTGTTATGCTGGATTCTATATATGTTGGCCTTGGGCCCTTTCTCTGACCTTTTCTCTCCAGCAAGCGTGTGAACTTCTCAGAACTGTTGTGTTCGTTTTTCCGTCCTCTTTCTACCTTTTTGTTTCTCGGCCTGGTGCCACCTTAATTCAATCCTTTTTCACTATTACCAAACTCTCGTAGCCGGTCTACACCCCCCAGAACGTACTCTTCAGCTCTACTTGCTCAATACACAATAACAAACAAACTCGACAATATCGCATAATCGACTTTCGTCAACGATCTTTCTACCGCTTCATCAGCAATCACTTCGACGTCTATCCATTAGCTTGGCCAGGACGCATCACAAGACTCATCAGTCATCATAATTCAACTACCACCGAAAGCTTAATATCGAAAACTCAATCACAATGGCCGCCATCCAGCTTAACTTCACTCTCCGCACTTCCGCCAACTGCAAGACTGTCCACCTTCTCGGTTCCTGGGACGGCTACCAGGGCCAGCTTCCCCTTTCCAAGGACCCCAAGAAGACTGGTGGTTGGGTCGGCTGCTTCAAGTTCCAGGGTGCTACCCTCAAGCAGGGCCAGCGCTACTGGTACTACTACATCATCGACGGTTACCACGTCTCTCACGACCCCGCCAAGGACCACACCACCGAGCCCACCACTGGCCGCAAGCTGAACATCATCGACATCCCGTCCAAGACCGCCGCCGCTCCCGCCAAGTCCTCCCGCGAGTCCCGCCGTACTTCCCAGAACATCCCCAAGGGACGTGGTGTTTCCCCCAGCCGCATCGTCGCCCCCAAGCCCCAGCGCCCCGGTCAGACCCGCCAGGTCATCAACACCCAGTACAACCAGACCACTCTTGAGGAGCTCAACCGCCGCTTTGCCCGCCAGGACATCGACTCCGAGGATGACTCTGACTCTGACGCCGACTCTGACGTTCCCTCGCTCACCTCTTCGCGCTCTTCCGGCAGCTCATCGCCATCCAGCGTCAGCTCTGACAGCTCATGCTGCACATGCGAGCGCTACGGAATCACACGCAAGGGTGACCGCGTCAAGCTCGACTGCGGAGGTGCCCGCTGCTCTTTCTCCGACGAGTCTGACGACTGCAGCTCCGAGGACGAGTATGTCTACGAGCAGAAGCACACCCGCCGCCACGGTGTTGTCATCCGCAACTAAGTCAACCACAATGATTACAAGTGCAACCACACAACTGTTACGACCATTCTACGTTTTTCGATTTTACTTCTTTCTGTGCATATTATGACGACCCGCTTTACGATTTGTATTTGTGTTCCCTGACGCTCTTTACGTAAGACGTGCTTTTATTGCTGCTGGTATTGGAGTATGGAGGGAGAGGAGTAGGGAAGACGGCTTATATGCCTCGGACATGGTGCGTACGCAGCACCCACAGACCAGCGGACATCACGATGGAGTTACTGCTCATCGAACCCGATGTTGGAGAAGACACGCTCATGTAGATATGATCAAATACATGGCTCGTGGTATATTCATAACGTACGCTCCATCACTGTGACTTGGTACAATTGAATCGTAGCTCTGGCTTTGTGAGAATTCGCTCGAGGCATTGTTAGAACATGCAGCCTTCGCCACATCTGTGAGAGGGTTGCTTTGGTCCCTATTGGCTGTTGTGCCTGTAGCAATATCTTTCCAGCGATGCAGGACCCTGTATAACTCAAGAAGTACTGACAAGGTGCAATCTCGAATGAGCCTGGCGGTGCAGGAACTCACACTGTAGAACCTGCTGCCTCGAAGTTCAAGCTCAATTTTCCATACAAAGCTTTAGTACTGGCTATTCTGCGGTATATCTAGTAGACACTGCAGTAAAACGGTCACATGAACTTGAGTTCTGTGCAAGTGGTGACCAAAGATCTTGCTTCTATCTAGCTGACGCGTTGTGTACTCCTTCAAAGACTCCTCAAGTCAGCCAAAAGATCTTACATGCTGTCGTTAGTGTGAGTTTGGAAAGCATGTCTTGAGGACCAGAAATTCAGCAACTTGACACAAACGGAGAAGGCATAAATCACAGTACTATGAATGAGAATTGCCAAGGGCCAGGAAAACAAGATGAAGGCCACAGACTCGTACGCTCGTCTTATATCCATCCGATGTGTCATTGACAGTCCTGCGCGACCATCTCATATAACCTAATATTCTCCTCTAGCGAAAAGACCCATGGTCTACCCTCCCCAACCCCTGTTTGTCTCCGCTCCCATCCTGTGAGCACATCATCACTCAACTCTAGTCCCTCCTTTTCCAACCATCGTCTCCTAAATTCCGCCATGACACTTGTTTTCTGCTGCATGCACTTGCTCTTTGTAATGATCCGTACAGCCTTGATCAATTTCTCGCTCGCTCCACCTGCAGGGATCATTTCCCTCGTCTTTTGCTTGAAAAGCACGTACCAATCCAGGAACAAATTCTCGTTCCCAAGGGACAGATCTTTATGCGCGGTCTCAAAGGCGAAAGGAAAGAAACCAGCTTTATGGCAGTCGATGATACCAACCAGCTCGTACGATGTGCTTCCATCTGGCAGAAGTATGGCTTGTACAGATATGTTGCGGGGCTCGATGTCGTTGTGGGAGAGTACGATGTTACTATCCAGGATATCAATGTCTTCGTTTGTGAGAAGCACTTGGCCTAATTCCGGGAGCGAAGAGTGAATCAGCAGGCCGTCCGCGGTTTCAACGATGTCTGAGGTGCCTGAGCGCCGAAGCTGGTTGCGATCGACGAGGTGCGTCAGGAATTCGCGGAGATCTTTTGAGTAGCCGCTACGTGGTGAGCCGATGCGTACGCTTCCGTCTGCGCTGATGAACGACGTGCCAGCGAGGAGCTCCTTGACCACGGGATCTGTGCGCCTCATCTTGTGGACTTGCTTGACAGCCATGACGACAGCATCAAGCAATGACTCCTTCTGCTCTGGTGTGAAAGACGGCCAGACAGACTCCAGTGTCACGGTTCCGGTGAGAAATCTCGAGACTGAGTACTCGACATCTCTTCCATCGGCTGTCATTGTTATACCGTGTTTGTAGGTCTCTGGCACCAGCCCAGGAAACTGGTGGTTCGCTGCTCTGCTAATAGCTGTGACGACTTCCAGGATGGACTCGCCGTCCAATATCTCTATATGAACTATTAGGTCCATGGGCCAATCTTCACAGGGCTGTGTCTTGAATTGCACCCTGAATGTGCAAGTCTCGGATGTTTTGGAAAGGATAGTGACCGAAACGGGTTTGGTATTGGGAAAGATAGCCGCAAGAATGGCATTGTCGGGTAGGATATCTTGACCCATTGTTTCGTTGTTTGACGTGATTGTTGTAAAGTTGAGAGGTGGGTGGACGGTATGCTTTAGATGACATCCGAATTTGAGATGAGGCTGAGATGCGAAGGGCACTACGGGATTATCGCAAATATTCAGGGCAAAAATGCAGCCACGCGAACTACACTACCATGGTAGAACCTCTAGAATAGCCACTATAAATAGGCCCATACTGTGCGACAGGGATGAAGTCGGACCGCTTTGCGCAAGCCTGCTTGCGCTATTGGAGTCCAGACCAGCCTCTGGTTGGCTAGAGATCCCTTCGCAAGGCGGCGCATCGGCCGTGCACGATTTGACGAGATCTGGGATCCTCGAACTTCCCCGGTTTTCCTCTGCCGAAGGCTTGTTGTTGACGTCGTGCCAGCACAGCAACCTGAACCTACAAATCTCTACAAGCACTCAAGTAGCAATTCTGCGAGATCCAGGGCTACGCTAGCGTGATCGCATAATACTTTGAATGCGTTGTACACACTGGCCACGGTCAAATGCGAGTTTATTGCTGTGGCGTAAGGGTAGATGGCGTTATTAAGTAGATCCATGCAAACCTTGCTCAGATGCGCAAATCTCCCAACGCCGCAATCAACTGTGCCGCCATCATGTTTCAAATCCCATACCAATAGTGCTGACTTGGCAACATGAGTCGCGCTACCCTGTGCGGCATTGCTCGCCAAAGTCGTAGCACGTGTAGAAAGCTTTTATCTGAGCCGTACAATAAAACCGCTGGCATACGATGGCCGACTACAAACGCGAGTTAGGCAATAGGGTAGGAGTACAGTAAACATGCCCACGTAACAAATGAGTGGAAGGTTACGTCAGCAGTCCACCGTGTGACAATTGTTGCGCCGCCACACGCAACCAGCTGTGCAGACTGTGCTACCCTCTGGGTCTTGAGTAGATTTCTTACATCTGCAAAACGTGCGTCAATCGTGCTGTGTGGATCCAGGTCTATGATCATCTTAAGGAACATGTAGCAGATCTTCCTAGACTACATTCGCTTGCTGGTACAGAAGATTGAGAGGCAGAATGCTAGGAGTGAATCGTGAGCTTCATACGACGTCTTCTTCCGGATTGCCGATAACCGTGAGGATGATCTTCCACAAGTCAGTAGAAAGAGGGCCCAACTGATGGTTAGATATCTTATTCAGGCCAGGGTACTTGAGCCGCTCGACAGCGTTCTTTGGTTCCTTTTGATTGAGTCTCCCATGATGCAAGCAAATGCATCCTCATATGTGTAACGCAACGTAACGTTCTCCGCTGTAAAGCTCGAGTTGCTGATGCAAGCTCACACGCCATCTGCAGCAATGCTCTTATAGTTGTACTCGAAGTTGACCCTGCAGAGATTTCGAAATGAGCACAGAACGAGAGAGAACGCTGAGATGGAAACCATGGTTGGGACTGCGCGAGAAAAGTGTCTGGTACAGTCCGGGTTCTGAAGCGATCAGTACTACTTCAGAGTGAATAGCATCGACTGCTGCAAGTTATGACCGCACCACGCGGCCCTGTGCAGCTGGAAGCAAAGACAACCAGGACGTTAGAAGATCGCCATCAGACGGCCCGACCAGGTCACCACAGCCCATCCTCTTCGACCAGCCGCGCGCCAAAGCTTGCCACGTCATTCCCAGGACTGGTTCTTGCAGTATGTAGAGCTCGTAGCATAGCAAGCAAGCTGTATCGAATAAGGTGAAGAGTGCTGCCCCTGTGAGTTCGCGATAGAACGACTAACGAAGCTAAAGTCGAGGTCATTGGAGAACACTTGGGTTGGCAAACCGTTTGAGCGAAGCAACATCAAGAGAGTATCAAAGCTGTTGCTTCGGAGCTGGAGCCACCTCCAGTAAACGTGTCGTGCATGCTTCCGCCCACTGTGTGAGGGGTGACCAGTCAGAGCTGAGCATCCGTAGCGATGCAGTGAGATCTTTGACCAGGCGTACTCCAAAGCCTTTGGCCCACCAGCGGTCGTGTGCGTGGAGTAGAAGCACAACACGATGGATAAATATCAGTCTAGCCATCGGATCGCCGTCCAACAGATACTCCAGTAAATCCCTCTGAACCCCTGATGGCCATGCGATAATATGGTGCAGACTCTGTGAGGTCTCCAGGCGCAGAAATACATGTTCCAGACGTTCGATGCTTGACAAGTACACCTGGCCGCGATCGGGAGACTCATAACTCCCACCTCTTTGCACGAGCGCACCCAATGCAGTCGTAATGTCAGGTCGAAGCTCCATGATCTCGTCTTCGTTGGGCTCCAGGTCCCACAGCGCGCTGAATGGATCTTTACTCAAGTGAGCTCTAGACACGTGATTAACAACTCCAACGCCTTGTAGCAACCTGAAACCTGGTATCATATCATCGATTGAGGTCGAGTTTGACTTAATGCTATAAACTGTAGCAAAGGCCAGGACCAGGATCATGGTGACGACTGCGTATGCGACAAGTGCATGGCTGTTGCTTTCATGTGACTGCCTGCAGTGCCACGGTGTACTTGCGCAAGGCAGATGACTGATAGCGACTAGCATATCCGACATATCTCCACCGGGCTGCCGGATGATTTGACGTGAAGTGTATAGCTGCTATAGCAAGCAACCCGTCCATGAGGAACTTGTGGCGTGACGCTTCTGCTAGGACCACTTTCCTCCAAACGTCGACATTCGAGCCATTCGACATTGTCTTGACGGTGTGATTTATGTAGTAGAACGATAATTTCTACTCTTCCATGCGATTTATCGTACTGTTGACCGCAACCTCTCCATCCACAGGGCTACGAGGCAGCAAGGAGCGCTTGATCCGTTGGAGTCGACTCGGGGTTGAGGATCCTCCTGCAGGGCTTTTCCTCGAGCTTGGAAACAGAATATGGGTTCCGCAAGGCCATAAGAGCACTCTGTCTCACGATCAATGGCAGTTCTGGCACACCGGTCGCTCTTCTCCGCACTGGTCCGGTTGCGTTAGTGATGTGCGGAGGCGTAGAACCGTCGCGAAGGCGTGCTTTGATGTGTTTCTTACAGACTAGGCAGCCCTCGCGATTTTTTTGAGTGCGCCTTTCGCTATCGTGTCGACGTCATGTTTGATGCACTGTGGATGGAAGGACAAGAATTGATTCTCCAAGGACGTTCGAATCCGCCAAGGCGCCAGTCGATACGATATACGAAGAAAGGCTCACTCTCCTTTTGTGTTCCTTTGTGAGTTTCTCCGGTCTGTCACCGTTTCCTTTCTCCGCTTCCTTGTTGTGGTTTGGACCCGGGGCCAGTCCTCATGGAGCTCTGTTGAGGCAGTTTCTCTTCAAGTTAATCAACATCCAACGCAGATGGGACCTGCGATCGTCTATTGCTACAGCCGTTAATCAGTGGAGGGCTACAATGGGGCTTTAAACGCGCCAGAGTAGCCCAGATCGCCTCGATGAATCCATCGGACAATACGTATGAGCTTTTTGCTGTACTCAGTTACGACAACAAGCAATCCAATCTCTCCTCGCACCACCAGCGCCATGCCAAAGTTGTTGCTGTTTGTTAGAGAAGATGCAAAGTACTTGTTTGGCAAACTTCATGGTGTTTGTTTGGACAATCTTGAGGAACGAGACCTCTGTTTTGATATCATGCAGCAAGCTGCAACACGACAGTGCTGTTGCAAAGGTAAGGTCGTAATAAAGACCGGCCGTCAGATATTAAATCTCCCCGCACAGATACCAGCAGTAGGATCTTCCTGGTGAAGCCATCGATGGTCCCTTGTGAACGGATGGCGACCCCGGATCTGGCAGTTTGAAGATTGTAGTGGCGGAAGGTGTCGAAGGTATGGGAGGCGTCGAAGGCGTCGAAGGCGTAGTCGATATGATCGATGTAGCGAGTGCGAGCTGTGCGATGTGCGATGCCGTTGTAGCGGTAGATGCAAGGATGTTGTAGGCGGTTGCAGGATGGTTGGAGGCGGCGGTCGTCGTTCAAACTAGGTTTACTGTTCGCGCCTGCCCTCGCAGTGAGACAACACTTCCGCCACTCCATCAGGAGATTGGGCCACGATGACAGAGCGAGTGCTCCATCCTATACTCGGACGAAGGCGCCGGTCTGGTGTTCAATTGTTCATATTGACAAATAAAAAGGGATCTAACTCATAAAAGAAGGCCTCTATTCAGGCTCATATATATGTACACCCAGGGTCTGTGACCCTTCTTTGTGAATGGTATCAACCCATTGAAGAACCCCAGAACGCCTTTGCTGCATAAGAATACATGAACGAGCCAAGCTCATTTACCGAGCTGCTTCTCCAGGTCTTCGGGCGGCGTCTTCACAGCACTCATCTCCACCGCGTTATTTGGAGGTCGATAGACTTGGTACTCTGGCTGGTGTTCGCTCTTCTCGTTGATGACAGGCATCACCATAGAGCTATCAAGCTCTACAGCGCCCTCATGATTATGCGCGAATGCTCCCTGACCTTGCCCAGGGGAGTATCTTGGTGGTACGCTGTCCCATGTCGAACGGTCACCTGTTCCACCACCAATGTAAGCAGTGTCTGGAGCATAAGGAGTGCCTGAACCTGCTTGAAATCCTGCGCCAGAATCAAGCTCTGCCTTGCCGGGAATCGTCGAAGTCGGGCGGCCGGGGCCAACGGGATTGCTGTCGATTTCTGAGGTTCCGGGACGGGAGTGACGGTAGACTTCTGCCTTCTTGGGGGGTGCAAGCGCAGCAGCGCCCAGTTCCGGAGTATCACTGTCATCTGCAGTTGGTTTGTACGGGTGAGCCTGCTGGCGGCGCTTGCGCAGCATCCAGATGAAAATGCCGATCAGGGCGAGGGCTAGCGGGATACCGACAGCGCAGCCTACAATAAGGCCCAGGTTGCTGCTGGATCCGCCCGAAGAAGATCCACCTCCGCTTGCCGCATCTGCTGTTGCCGTTGGAGTGATGATGTTGGTGATGTAGATGGTTTCAGGCCCTGAGCCTCCTGAGGCAGATCGTACGCTTGTCGCGACTGAGGTCACAGGTGTTGTCAAAGCGGAAGAGCGCGCAGAAGTCGCTGAAGAGGCAGGCGCTGACGAGGAAGGCGCTACTGAAGAGCCGGCTTGTGAGGTTGGCGAACTGCTGGCTGAGCCCGAAGTCGCGAGGCCAGTGATGGTCGAGATGACAGGATTCGAGGATGCTTGATTTGAACCAATCGTAGCGTATGCGGTTCCGTCCTGAAGGTTGAAGAACGGACGTGGCTCAGGTTTTTCCTGACAGCAGTCGACGTTTGTTGCATCACCGTTACAGCACCATTGGTCGTTGTGATTCGAGCATTGAGTGATAGACTCGCCACCAGCAACACTTAAATTGTAAGTGCACATATTCGATGCGCAGCCAGGTGAGTTCCAGCCCTTATCCGTGCAGCTGTATCTGCCATACAGCTTGTTGGCAGGGTAGTAGCAGAGACCATTGTCGAGGCATTCCCAGTTCTCCGGACAGCAAGCAGAGCCTGAAGCTGACGAGCAAGCCTTTTCGGTGCTTGGAGCTGCGTCGCCATTAGGGTAGTCTGCAGATGTCAGTCAATCTTCGCTAGTAGACTGTGTACCCTCACTTACAGCATGTCTGCGACGCTGCCTGTTGTGTAAGGGCAACGATGACAGCAGCGCGCGCCCATGTGAGTATAGACCTAGCCATGGTGTGTAATAGTCGTGATCATCGACAAGTCGATGCTGTTGTGGGGATTATGTTGATGTGGAGACACTCGAATCCTCTGCTTTGGAATGCTCGAGCTCGAACAAGGTGAAAAGAGAGAGGTGAGGTGAGGAGAGGTAGCAAAGTCAAGGAGAGCCACAAAAGTACAGGGGCACAAGGCAAGACAAGAGCAAACGCACCCGCAGCAAGGATGATCGCACCGCAGGGTTCTTTGGCGGCGCTCCCGTTTCCCGTACACCTTTGCTTGCCCAGTTGTCAAGGCCTTTGCCCTCTTTACCTCTTTCACCTCTAACAGTACGCAAACATGGAATAGTTCGGCATGTTATCCAATCAGCGCGCTGCACACAACGGATGTCAGAAGGTTCGCAATCTACCGGCGTGCACGCAAGGTCATGGTGACTTGTGGTGACGTCTTTGCACAAGGCTAAAGGCCAAACACGGAGCAACTACAAACCTTGGCAGGGTAGGAACGGCAAGCGCGAGTGCAAGGTTACACTTCGTGTCGATCGCGGAGTACTGGCGTCCAAGCACAGTTTGAAACGCTGCACTGATTAAAGGAATGCTGAAGGAATGCGGACTGAGCAAATCGAAGAGATTCAATCTTTCCAGGGCCTGATGCGGCTGCCATGTTACGAACAGGTATGAGCACAAGCACTCGCGAACCAACATCATCCGTCATGCCATAATACTCGTGATATCGCTGTGTAAACCGGCTTCTGCACCTTTCGCTGTAATTCTGGACTCACCCGAGCACCTCCATCGGACGACCGAATCATCATGCACCACATCCGTCTTCTTCACAGTCAATACTCAGCGCTCTTTCGCGATACGACCTGTAGCTCATGCCTCGTGCGCAACCGAGGCAGGAGGATCGTCCGCTAACCAGTGGTAGGGACCGAAGGTGGCCACTCGTATTGCGCAGGGCTTGATACGGAAGATTAGAGACGCGAATGGCGCTGAAGCGCGATCGTAAGGGATGAGAAATGGTGGGGAATGCTCCGTCCCATTGTGGCGACGTATGGCCGTGCGGTCCGGCGCAGAAGATGGAACCGCAAGGAGACGGCGCCGCTAATCTGCGTTGGGATAGGCGATGGCAAAGACAAGAATAGCAATGTAAACTTTGAGGTTAGCCTTTGTTGATCTATGATCACAGTTGCATCGTGCCTTCGCCCACACATGAAATTATCCAGGCCCACGATCATTCTTTTGTAGCAGCTACAAGCGCAAGGTAAAAGCACCGAACGACCACGGTCCAAAATTCGAGATCAGGTCAGACCTCGGTACGAATCGTCCGAACCACTCCGGCAGTGGACCCGGCCCGTACGCTATCAAAACCATCCCAAAACTCAATCTCCGCACACGAGCGGCGATGCTTGTGCGAGTCGCTAGAAGGGGCGCTCCACTAGCACCGTAGGGCAGCCTCCTACGTTGTGGAGAAGAGGCCATATCGAGTGCCGCACATACAAGAGGGGTGCATGAACGGACAAGAAAACAAGGGCCAATGTCGATCGCAGAACAACCAATCAAGGCCGTTCAATGTAGGTACTGGCCATTCAGAAACCTCCTGTGGGCTACCTCGTATTCTCATTCATTCATGCACCCACCTTGTAGAGATACGGCCCCATCGAACTGGTGCACGAAATCACCGAGTGGTCTCCATGTCGGATATAATGTGTCCGAGGGAGCGCCTCGAGAGATTGCGTAACACCTTCTCCCAAAGCTTCAATTTGGGGGCAAGGGGAGGTAATGAGCAGATTCGAAAAGAGTTCCCTGGGCTCCTTAGCCGGTGAATCGATTGTAACGTACTGATTTCAATTTGCTATCTGACTTCATTCCAGGCAGATAGACCTTTCTGCAGCAGGCGGCCACAAAAGCAGCACGTGCACACCGTTTCAACTACCAGGTTATCGCCACCCTCACGTCCATGCCAACATGAAAACCGACTACCGCCGCGCAGCGGCCTGTCTCTGCAAGATCGCCTGTCTCTGCCTGGCCTTGCTGCTCATACCAATGTCGACCTTGACCTTCGCACTTGCAGGCCCTTCGTCCTTCTCATTGTCCATGTCCGCATGCAGCACCTTGATTTGATGCTGAACAACCTTCAGCAGCAAGTTATCCTTCAAGTCGCCTGGAACGTCGACAGTTGGCATCACCGTCTTGTTCTTCTTTATTTCTTGCTTGACTTCCGCGGCCTCTTTCTTTTTGGTCCCCTGGTCATCGGTTGAGGTAGGTGGAAGAGGCTTCGAGCACTTCTCGCAAGTAGGCTTGCATGTGCAGACTTCCCCCGCCTTGTTCTCGTCATTTTTGTCTTCTTCCCCGTCCTCTGATGTCTGCTTATGAGAAATTACCGCCTCGTCTTTGTCCACGATCTCAAATTCGTCTCCCTTGAAACCGCGCACCAAACTCAACAGCGCCATGACAAACAATTCTTTGAGATACGCAAAACTGAACCCCTCGCTCAGTTTCGCGATAACCCCACATAGCTCCTCTGGAAACTCAACCGTCTCATTCTTGAGCAGCTTTTTACGCCAATATTCCACATACACCCTCCTCTCCTCCTCGCCCGGGATCTTGAAATGGTACTTCCGATCAAAACGACTGGGCCGCTTGCTGATCGCCGGATCCAGTTTATCCAAATGATTCGTGGACCCGATCATCAAGATGCCGTCATTGCTCTCCAAGCCATCAACCTCGTTAAGGAAGTAACTGCGTATATCGTCGTTGACAAGCGAATCCAGATCCTCGAAGATCAGCAGACACGGTGCCATTTTACGCGCCTGCTGAAAGATTTGCCGGATCGCGTACTGCTCGGTCTGGCAGTTGGTCTCGAAGGATTTCACGTAAAGCGAGGGGATGGGGTCGGGTCGGCTGTAGAGAGAAGACATGAGTGCTTTGATGCTTACTGTTTTTCCGTTGCCGGGGACACCGTGGAGAATTACGCCACGCTTCCAGGGCACAGCAAATTGCTTGTACAGCTCTTGATTGTCGAAAAAGCCTTGCACGTCGGAGATGAGGTTCTGCTTCATGGCGGGCGAAAGGACCACATCGCTCCAAGATGCGCCTGAGACGGACTTCCAAAGCTCTTTGGACTTGTCCCAGTAGCCGTTGTCGAAGACGAAGATTTCATCGTGCAGTTGTGATGTCCATTTGCCAGCGGCGAGCAGCAGCGCATCGGTTTCTTGGCAATGACCGTCGATCATGATGGATTCGGCGCGAGGGTGGAGGAGGAAGAAAAGCTGTGTGGGCTGGCCCAGCATCTCCTGCCATACGGTGTAGTAGACAAGGAACTCCGTATCGTTCCAGATGTACTGGAACCTATTGAGCGTGAGTATACTTTTCTGACATGGGCAAAGGGATCTTACCTTGCAAACCGAAATTCATCCGTCAATTTACCAGGGTGCATTTTCTTTTCAATGCCATCACCAACGGAATGCCAGTTCCTTGTAGCATTGAATTCCTCAGTATCAGAGTCCAGTATCAGTAGTGCCTTATCAGCGGAAGCAAAGTCGAACAGCGCAACTTTTCTGGCATCCACTTCAGTAACATGGTAATCTTCATAAGAATTGCGAAGCAACGTAAGAAGAGCCGTCTTGGTATCGACCCGTTTGGCATCACAGTGAGACTTGAAGCTGCTGAACATGGACGCACCATGCTCTTGAGTAGCAGCAAGGGTAGACCTAGCGGCAGGCATAGTAGAGACGGAGTGCTTGGATAACCACGATGAAGAGGCCAAGAAGATCGAGGCTTGCTGTTGAATCAAAAGAGGGAAGCTTGCAAGAGATTTGTATCTAGATCATTGATCAGCTTTATATGTAGAGCTCTGTCTATGAAGACGGCCTCATCGATTCCGGCCGATGCACTTTCAGTATGCCTAGCACCCATAGACACACCATTGCTCGGATCAGCAGTAAGCTCTCATGCAGCCAACAACTAGGTGGTCAGTCATAATCGCCGGATGGCACACCATGACTGCTCGAGCCGTCGCAGGTGATCGTCTCTGCATACAATCAGTCGACACGATTGGTCCTGTGAAGCTTAGATGCGGCCGCCCGGCGGTACACGCATGGAGAAGCATCGACTATTGACAGTAGCTTGTGCGAGATAGCGGAAGCACATACATGCTGCATGGCCGACCGATCTGTGACAAGTCCTGCCGTGCATGCAGAGTCGCACACAAAGAATAGCCGCCAATGGAATCAATTCAACGGTTACTGCATGCTTCATCTTGCAAGCATCACTACTAGGGTAGGAGCAGATGGTAGCAAGCTCGCTTATTCGAGCTAAACCATATGGAAATATGGGAGAAAAGCTGTGCCTTCCATGCAACCCTGAGCTATGCTGCGCATGCCGCGCACGCTGGTTGATCCCTGACGGTAGCGTAGCTCGCCTGACAAGGAGTAATATGTTGAGCCATCTACAGTCACGAAGATCCTCCAGGCAACGACGAATGCGCTTTCGGGAAACATCTTGGTGGTGCACAGCCGCCCGCGGTGCCACATCCAGGCTGCCGTTATCTAACCGCGTTTGGTCTGACCGGTGATATATCTTTTGGGTAAGAACCTTGGAAGGCGTGGATTGACCGGAGGGTCATGCAGGAGGGATCAATTCAATCCGCAGCATGGAATCCATTGCTCTCATAGATCGGTACGAATTGGCTGCAGATCTAACCTCAGCCCGACAGCATGCATGTGTGGCGTTGCGGCTGCTTGACCGGGGTCCGTGGAGCAAGGTCATCCGTGGAACGAGGCTCAGAAAGCCGACCAGATATCATCACGGCACCCGTCAGCACCGAGAACCCAAAGAAATCTGGCACAGGGTAGCCCAACAGTCTCAGTTAGCGTGTCGTGTAGGGCTTCAATCTCAACCACAGGGCCAGTGAAGAATGCCGTGGCATGGGTGTGGAAAGTAGTATCACCAAATACAGTAGAGAGCGACAGTCTGGTATGCAGATTAGTCAACGGTATGGCTCTCAGAGGCAGTATGCAGCTTTGAAGTCTGACTGCATGCATGTTGACATGCGTTGTGCCTGCATTGGACTGCGCTTGATGCTGTCAGCCTTGTCAACTTGCAAAACGACAGCGTACCTCGATAGTGGAGCTCCACATGACTATCGCATTCTTGGCCTGAATGGGTTGAGAGCATTGGCACCGGACATGAATGCATGATCAGGATGTCTCGGTTTCTTCAAGTTTTTCATTGGATATCTCAATAATTTTCATGCTACCCTCGCATTCCAGCAGAGGAAGTGCAGCCTATGCAATGCTCCAGCCAATCTCTAAGACATGGCAGCAAAGTTCAAATAGCTAATGCCCTTTCCGACAATCGCCAATAATGTTCATTCGAATCGTAAGTAGTCGAGCCGGAAATCGAAACGCTTAGTGGGCCAGCAGGGCGCCCTTGGAGTCGTTGGTATCACCCTGGCGCTCGGAGTTCTGCTTCGACGTCAGTATGTGTCTGGAAATGGACGTTTGACAGCAGATGATAGCTGATCGATTGTGTATTATCATGACGTACCTGTGTGTTCTGAACGTCGCCCTTCTGAAGAATCTGCTTGATAACCTCATCCTCGTTGGATGTGCCAAACTCATTTTCGAGTGTGCCCTTGCTTGCTGTGTTCAGGATACCCTGGGTGCCGTGGCTGATAGTTGTGTTAGTATGATTATACTAAGAAGGGGTTGGGGTAAGCTCACTTGTCGGTGACGAGGATCTTGAAACCGCTGACAACTTGTGCGAGAGGAATGCTGGAGTCGCCCTTCCAGTTTTTGACAGCCTCGGCACTGTCTACGAAGACAATGAAGTCCTCAGCCTTGCCCTTGTAGTGGACCTTGGTCTGAGTAGCGTCGCCGCGAGCCATTTTGAGCGTTTGGAGAAGTAGTTGAGGTTTGAGTAGAGGCTTTAAATGGTATCCAGAGTCGTGGGAAAAAGACTTGAGAGCTGAGTGAATCGTTATGATGGGAGGGTAACGCGAAGTTGTAGGAGGGGTATTTAGAGCTCAGGGAGCTCGGGCCTGTCGCCTACGTCATGCCAGAGCACGTGCGCATTGTGCCAGCAACCCCGTTCTCTCACCTTCTCTTGCAGGATCGCGTGAGGCATTGAGGCTCAGGCTAGATCGTGGAGATGACCGACTTCACGGGCGGTGAGCGGCTGAGGACGTAAACGTTCGACATTAGAGCCGCAACGCGACCATCACGCGCTGAACATCCGTCCCGTCAAACAATCATTGTCCATCTCGATACCGGCACACACGGGAGACAACTACCCAATGATCAGCCTGCATGAACTTGTGTGATGTTCAATCTATTGCCATAGCCATGTATTGATTGCTACTATCTAAATCTATGTCTCAATGCACCCGACCATGGTTCGTGCTTTCGACGCAGTGACGTCATCTCGGTCTCAAACTCAAACACGCGGATGTGCCTTGCAGAGGTCGTGCGATCGACTCGACACCATCGTTCTTTCTGGGCCGTTACCCATTTATTCCAAGTGCCGCTATTTTGATAGCATGCTCTTCCGTACGTTACTGCCAGGCGCAAGAATAACATACAGTCATGACATCGTAATACCGCGTTACTCCAACTTCGTCTTTTTTATTAGCCCAACAGGCACCAAAACACTTCTGGTCCAAAGTCATGGCTGATATGTCCAGCCGAATCCAAGTAGTCGCATCCAAATAGGACAGGCCTTCGTCGTCATCATCATCGTTATTATACCCAAAATTTAAAGATCCGGCTCTTGCTTTTGAGAAACGTTTTCGATGGTGTTACGCCCAGAGCTCTCTCTGAGTTGCCACTCTCCCTGTCGCTCTTCCTTTTGGGCTTTGCATTCTCCTGGCGCCGCTCATGCCGCTCAATGTCGGCAATGGGCTCAGGACCACGCAAAACAGTCGCATTGGACCCATCAGACGTAGACCTCGTGGCAACACACACACGTGACTCGCTTCGTGGCAGACTAATAATGTGTGATGAGAGCCGCCTTGTTCGATTAGGACGAGCAGGATTTGGTTTCTCTGTTGAACGTTCTGCTCCACCTGCGCGATTCGCAAGGCGTCGTCGCCGGCTCGACGGTCGTGTGTCTTCCAACTCGAAGTCAGTCGGCAGGAATGCGGCTGGAGCGTTGTGAAAGTCTACAACGGCAGGTACAGGTCGCCGATCTGATACAGGAGCCGCAACCCTGTGCGCTCTGCTTCCATGAGAATCCTCCGAGCGAGTGTTGCTCAAACTAGAGAAGCTGGGGGAGCGGCGCGAGAAGTTGCTGGCAATACTTGCCATGCTGAGCTTTCGCATGACCGAATTCGCTGATGCACGGATCTGGTTCTCCATGCTTCGGTTGGACATCCCTGGAAAAGGCAGCGCATCTTTTGTCCATACCTCCTCCAGCGCCGTCTCGAGACGCATACGTTCAGCTCTCCTTGGAGCCAAAGTAGGAATGTGATTTGCTGATAGTGTCGAGTGCGACCGAGCCATTTGTCCTGGTGAGAACGTTGAGGGCGTGTTGAGAGGCTTTTGCGCTTGGGTATTCTTGATGATAACTTGCGTCAGGTTGGTCTTCGCTCCGAGCGTCGCCGCTCGGTGTACAGACATGCGCCGCACCAGACTGTCTGCGTGGCCAAAGACTGGGCCAAGAGACTTGATATCCAAGCCCAGGAAGGAGAAGATCTCTTGCACATTGGCTGGTCCTTCGACAAAATCATGCGTTTCGCACATAGTCCGCTCACGCAGCTGCGTCTTCCATGCTTCTTCTTCTTGGGATGAGCAGGCACTCAGGATGATCTCGTGTAGTCGATGGTTATGCTCAAAAACGAATTTCCAGGTATGGGAGGCAGTGTGACACTGAACGCCTGTTCATATTAGCGCCATGCTGAGCGAGCCAGAGCTAAGCATTTACGTACCTCGGCCATTGTCGGTCTCTTCAATACTGCCATTAGCCAGGCTGATGCAGGCGACTACATTGTAGGACGTGAACAGACGACTCGTCGTGGCAAGTACTAGACATGACTTGTAGAGAACGCAGATCATGTACTGCCCCTTTACACGCTCCGGAGTTTGATAAGCCACATGCAGAGCACCACACAACAAGACATGGCCGAGAAGTCGAAAGACCAGGGCACGCGATATGGACTGGTATGCATCAGTATTGCCAAGACAGATAGACATTGGACTGACCTGTTCCTGGAGTACGAGTCTGTCTTGCAGCTGCCATGTGATCTCGATTAGTCGGCGGGTTTTCGGGTCGTCTTTGGCTTTGTTGACTTCACGAATCGTCTCCTGTAATCGGAATAAAGCCTTCTCCAGCTCAGCATGTGCCTCGGGATCGTCGCATACGGGTGTCTGGCGGCATAAATCGTCAAACAACAGGGGATACTTGCAGACCCTCTGGATGGGCTATGATGACCGTTAGTTGTAAGCAGAAGTCATCAAGGGCATACTGACTTTGATCAAGAGATCGGGAAAGCTGAGCGCTTTCTTGCTACCGGATTCACGGTTATTCTCAGAATCCACGACTTTCTGCAAAGCTTCGACTCCTCGCTCATACTCTTGCCATCCGTGTAGTCCTTTACACATCAAAGTAAGGTCCGAAGACATCGTTGTCCAATGCGCGCCATACTCCTCGTATGTGAAGAAACGCTTCATCTAGAAACAGTCAGACAAGCAATACTTTTAAGTTTGTGGGAACTTACATGTCGGTTGAAAATCTTCGCAATATCGCCAACTGTCGTAGTGTCTGTGACTAGACCCCGCGGCCGCCTGTCCGGTGAACGACCTATCTCGAGAGAATGTCGGAGTCGCCGAGTGGCTCTATGCTCGCCCAAGCGACCAGGTATGATGTCTGCGCTATGGAAACGAATATGTTTTGCTTTTGTGACAGGATAGGTCTCTTGCTGCGCGCTCTTGGTGAAGTCTGCCTGCGGGACGGCTTGTTGGAGTTCCGCAAGGAGGTCTTCATGGAGTTGCAAGATCTGGGCTATGTTCTGCTGTATTGATGACTTCGTCTGGCCAGACAACGCGGGAAGGGCGGTAAGAATCATGAAGTAGTCCTGCGATGGCTTTAGATAATTGGGAGCGAATCTGCAAGCATCTCTCTTACATTGATTAGTACCTTCAGATCAGAGATGTAGCTTTCTTCTGACGCGATCAATTCTTCTACTATCTTGCGACGCTGCAGCGATCTCAGCCAGGCGCTCTCGTCCAGTACTGGTCCGAGCCCACCGCGACTGCTGTCGATCGATCGACGAGCGTCAGTGTTGCTGCTCCTGTTGCCAAAGCGTGTTGTCTTGTGTACCGTCCGCTCGGACATCGGTGCGATGCTCGTGCTCGCAACTGTGACCGAAGTAGTTTTGACAGTAGTGACGAATCCCATGGAAGACGTTATCGATTCCGAGATCCTTCGTACCGAGTGTCCATCTGCCGACCGAGGCGATCGAACAGCAAGTATCTCTGCACCACCATCGAAAGACAGCTCCTGCTTCTTGCGGCGGTGAAGGTGTCTCCGACGTAGGGTACTCATCCAGCGACGGAAGGGCTGAGTCTCGTTTTGCAAGGTCTCTTGTACAGCGACTGGGCTATCGTGGTGCTCAATGCTCATATTGTCGGAGAATCGTCCCTCAGGCAAAGGCACATGAATGGCTTCGTACAGGTTGAACAACTCGGACTCTTCAATGTTCCCGTCATCAAGGCTGATGCTCTCTGAGAAAATCTCACTACTCGATGAGGATTCGACTACATGCTGTAGCTCCGGCACCTTCCCAGAGAAGGGGTTCGAGGGAGCTGCAGCGCACGGCAACAACGGCGTTGTCCGGTTGATTACGCAGCTGCGCTTTCGTGGTACGTTGTCACCGCGCTGTGATCCGAATTCGTATGCGTTCTCCGGTAAAAGATTGAGCAGAGACTGGGATGTACGGGGCGGCGTGTTCTCGTTGCCGATGTTCCAGATGTTGGACCTATTCGAGCTGAGTGTATAGAGAGAGCACGCAGATGTATTGCGAGCAGTGACGTCGCCAAGTGGACCTAGAAAGGACTCCTTCAGTGGCGAGCAAGACTGAAGGTAAGGGTTATCGCTGAAGGACCGCTTGAGTGGGCTGTGAGGTCGCAGTGACAGCACATAGGCCATATTGACGTCGAGAGCCCTGGGGGCACTGTTGTAAGTGGAGTACGGGTGTGTGGAATGGCATGTGAGATGAATAGAGCTGCAGCGCTGCAACAACTGAAGGAGAGACGAAACTTCTTAAGGAGTGTAAGAGTAAACAAGCGCAGCATTACGATATACGACCGGTGAAGCAGAAAGCACTGTGCGTGTCGTGGGCAAGTGCAAAGAAGTTGCGCGAGAGATTGACATTGACCATAACACAAAGAAGGGTCAAAGCAGCATCACACAGGTGCTAAGGGTTCGACAGCGTGGTCGAACTTGCAAGAGGGTTCATGGGATGCGCATGGCCCCGCATGGCAAGTGTAGAAGGAGCGCTGAACGGTAGGAGCAGGTCACCATGTGGTAAGAAGTCTCAACACTGGTGCCTTACGCTGTGCTCAGAAGGCTCTCATTTTCACCAGAAGCTGGACTGTTGCAGCTGCGAGCCGATGCGTGTGTTCTGGGGACCATTGGTCCATTCTAGTCGATGATTGTGCAGTGACGGAAGTGCAAAGAGTCGCACGAGTCGAGCACTGGAGCTGTTCGACGCGAACCCCGCGTTCGCCTCCCTCCTTTAAGTCTGAGCGCGAATTCAAGCTCCCCGCCCCCACGCCTGCCCTTTTGGTAGCGTCAACCACACTGATCCGTGATATCGCTGCGTGCATGATGGACGACATTCACGCGCCGACCGTCTCTTCGGGCCCAGTTTCTGGGTGCTACACAAACGGAGTGCCCAAAGAGCGTCTCTCGCTGCAGGAGCTCATTGCGGAGAAGGATCGAGTGGAAATAGAGCTAAAGGCACTCGGCCAAGTCCTGGACTCAGTACGTTCAACAAGGTCTTGGGGATCAACTAGCTGACGTTCTTGATCAGCATGGCGTCAACATGAACACTGGACTCACCACCTTCGACGGCTTTCCTCGCAATGATATCGACGTCCCTCAAAGTATGCGCCACATTAGACAAGTCTTCTAAGAGAACAACTCTGACCTGCGGAAATAGTACGGACGACTCGAGCACGCATCATACGGCTGAAGAACGACTACAAAGACCTCATGTCACGCATTGAAAAGGGTCTCCACGAACATCATGCAAGGCTCGCAGAGCAGGCACAAAACAACTCGACGCCCGCAGGTCAAGCACAAGCAGGACAGAGCGCTCCTCCGGCAGCTTTAGAGGCACCTTTCGCGAAGGTCAACAGCGTCGTCGTGGGTAGTCCTGCGGATGAGGCGGGTCTGAAGGTGGGCGACAGCATCACAAAGTTCGGCTGGGTAGATTGGACGAACCACGGCCGTCTCGGGCGCGTAGCTGAGGCTGTGTCGCAGAACGAGGGAGTGAGTGCCTCCAGCATGCAACGCTGGCAGCTGCATAGCCTTACAAGGCTGGCGGTGGTCAAGCACGCGCGTAGCCGTGTACCTGATGCTAACAACGTCAGATCCCCATTACTGTCAAAGCTTTGCGACCCGGCAACTCAGGCCCAGCAGAGACTGTACAGATGCAGCTTACGCCGCGGAGGAATTGGGGCGGACGAGGCTTGCTAGGCTGCCACCTGCTGCCATTGTAAGGTAGCGTTTCGATCGAGAAGATACCCCGGTGCTCTCAAAGCTGTTGAGGAATTTAACAATGACGTGGAGGTCTCTAGGGTGGCATATTCTGACAAAGCAAGGCGGTGGTTGGGTCGATGGCTCGCGTGATGGCTGCAGAGGGCTGGAGCTGACGGGTGAACAACAGCTTGCTGCGTGGCGCATTGGGTTTGGAACAACAAGCATGATACCCGGCGTTCAATTTGCTGCATCTCAGAACGAAAGATTATTTGTTCCATACTGTCACGCGAGACGTACTCAATTGCGCAGCTTGATTTCTAAGACAAAGCCAGCCTGATTGGTGCCTAAAGGGCTGCCTTTGCCTGTTGTCGCCAACTGACGTTGCTGAGGAAAGTGACTGACCAACGAGGGAAAGTGGCACCGGCCAGCTAGCGATCCCTGACCGCCCGCCGCCAACATCCAAATCTTCAAAACAACCTCTTCATTGCCCCTCCACCTAACTCGTCTCTCTCTTCCCCACTCTCTACTAAAGAGGTGCGTCCGCCTGATCCCCTGCCAATTCCTGGCGTTACTTTCACCGACCGCCGCTGACGTTTCGCCTTTATTAGATTTTGCGCAGTTTACACCACATACCCCACTACAACCGACCGCAACCATGGCCGAAGCAAGCGGCAACGTCCCTACCTTCAAGCTCGTGCTTGTTGGTGACGGTGGAACAGGAAAGGTGCGTTGAGGACCTTCTCGCTCTATTGAGAAGTTTTTGGGCGGCAGAGAGCGTTTCTGCGCATGGCAAACAACAAGGCCATACAAGAACCATAGCTGACAGTTCACCCTACAGACCACCTTCGTCAAGCGCCATTTGACCGGAGAGTTTGAGAAGAAGTACATTGCGACCCTCGGTGTCGAGGTTCACCCTCTTGGCTTCACCACCGTACGTTCGTCGATACTCTCGATCGCGAAGAAGTCTTGCTGACGAACGCATAGAACCTCGGACAGATCCAGTTCGACGTCTGGGACACAGCTGGTCAGGAGAAGTTTGGTGGTCTCCGTGATGGATACTACATCAACGGACAGTGCGGTATCATCATGTTCGATGTTACCTCGCGTATCACATACAAGAACGTTCCCAACTGGCACCGTATGGCATTGCGCTCGAAATCGCGAAACTTTTGCTAACCATCCGCAGGTGACCTCGTCCGTGTCTGCGAGAACATTCCCATCGTCCTGACTGGTAACAAGGTCGACGTCAAGGAGCGCAAGGTCAAGGCCAAGTCCATCACCTTCCACCGCAAGAAGAACCTCCAGTACTACGACATTTCTGCCAAGTCGAACTACAACTTCGAGAAGCCCTTCCTCTGGCTTGCCAGGAAACTCGTTGGCAACCAGACTCTTGTACGTAGATTGCCTTGAAGGTCAATGAGCATGCAACTAACCAGCATTCAGGAATTTGTCGCTGCCCCCGCTCTGGCTCCTCCCGAGGTTCAGGTCGACCAGGCTGTTCTTGAGCAGTACCAGAAGGAGATGCAGGACGCCGCCCAGATGCCCCTGCCCGATGAGGACGATGCCGACTTGTAGATACGACGAACAACTCGCGTCGAGTCCTCCCGCGTGGCTCGCGCACAATAATGGGTGCACGACATGGTTTACGGAATTTAGCGATCTGAGATAAGTCGATTGGGCAGCATCATGAGCTTCGGAGGTCCTTAACGAAAATAAAGACGGGCAATGAATGATGGAGGAGTATCGAACCGGGCGCTAGACTAGCTGGCGTTCCTGATGAACGAATACATTAGACGACTTTGGTTTCAACGGCCCTATCTTGCGGTTCGTTATCGAGTGATCGCGTGAGCGGGATAAATTCAACTTGACTTTGAGCTGGGTGGAATTGATAGGCTACATTTTTAGGTTTCTATCTGCAGAACTCAAACTCCATCCTAACAACTGACCGTGCTTCATTAGATAACATCTACAGTTCGTTCACATTGTCAAGTGATTTTCGCTGCTGTTTTCTTCGTATGCGGACTGAAAAGACGAAAAAGCGCCCAAGTGGTATAGTGATGGTGCATGCTAAGTAACATGGAGGCAGCTGAGCGAACAGAAGAACAATGTTATAACGCCTGAGGATATTATATGTGCATCGGCGCTTGTAGTGGTTCTACGACTTCAACATTCTGCATGATTGTTAGCTTCAGGAATCCAACGTTTGTAGGTGATGTACGACTTACGGAGCGATCAATTGCGCATACTGCTGCTGTGGCACGCTTCCTCCCTCCTCAATCACATCTCTGATGACGTCGCCCTGCGCGATGTTGCTCCACAAGTGGATGCTCATCGCCTTCTTACTGTTGAACAGCGTGTGCGCGACTCCCCGCACCTGGCCCAAGACAACACTCGCAATGGGCCACGTGTTGCTGTATTGCTGTAGCGTACCAACGTCAAGGCGAATTGACTGCTTGACGATGTCATCCTGGCCATCTGGAACCAAGAAAGACCAGTAGGAAAGGTGCACAACCGACGCCATAACCACCACGCACGTAAAGAACGGCGTGTGATTGAGCAGCTGCCCCGGCAGTCTGATCAAACTCGAAATGTTCTCAGCAGACGTGAGACACTTCGCCGTATGAATCTCCCGAGTCTGCGTGGGCAACAGCACTTGCCCCGGCTGCACGCAGATATTCACGCCCTCGACGCGCCCGAAGCCTAGATTGCTGCGTGGCCGGTGCAGCATGATGGTGCTTCCAGCGTTTACCATGTGTGCCTGGAACAGCACTTCGTCGACGAGTCCGTCTTTGTTGACGATGTCGAGTTTGTTGACAGGGAGATGCAGACGCCAATTTGTCAGGTACTGATCCACGACGTCGACGGCATGATATTCGAAGGTCGAGTCGAGACGTGCGCATTCAAAGACTTTGCCGAGAATGCGGATTGCGTCAATCAGGTAGGTGTAGGAGGAGTAGACGGGAAGGGAGGGCATGAAGGCGGAGTCGTCGTAATCTTGGAGGCTGGATGGGTAGGGTATGTGCTATTGGTAATAATTAGCATGGTTACTGTATGGCGAACAGTAGGCTAAGCTCAAAGCCATGTATTAACCTGCGCTGTAGGAAGGAATTCAGGATAGTGGTCTGGCGGGCCGAGACCATGGACCGGGAAGGAGGAGATGCCAAGGCGGGGCTACTTACGCCTGAAAAGTATTGGTCGTTTTCACAGGGCAATGGGACATCGGTGAGGATGTCCTTAAGCTTGAACTGTATACCTGGATTGACAGCGCAGAGCATACCGTTCGCGCAGTAGATGCCCCACCATGTTCGCCTCCAACTTTCTTCGAGTTGAGGATTCGACTCTCCATGCATCAGAGCGTACTCCATGCGATTGAGACCAACTTCAAGGGTCAAATCTTGTGCAATAGCGAAAACTTGGGCAGCACGTGGCACTTCGTTGTTGGCATGAAGGCCAATTGAGTACAGCACCAATGCCTGCACCGACCACCCATCTCTTGCGTAGCTGCCACTGTTAATGTGTCGGTCCAAAGCCTCTTTGTACATGGCTGTAGGAATTGCAGGCAAATAACTTGAGCCAAGATACTGCACAGCAATTTCAAGTAGTGGTGCCTTTCGTTGATGGAAGACCTCCATCATCCTTGGTTCCGGTAAGCAGAAGGGATGTGAGTTGTAGAAGTAGTGATAGAAAGCTTGTATCGCATTCTCGGGCCCCATGTGGCCAAACTTATTCGGTCTTTGGGTCCCATTGAGGTTCAATTGCTGAGAGGCAGCCGGTGGATGCATTGCTTGCTGAACGCCAAGGCCATTTGGCGGACTGAGTTGATGAACAGCTGTGTCGCCGTTATAGTAGGAGTTCGGTGACGATAAATGAGCACTCGGTGCGGCCATGGCACCAGGACTGACCATATGGCCATTGCTGATGGGTTGGTGTTGTTGCGCACCGTTGACAGCAACTGGCGATACCTGTTGATCTTCGGGTTTATTCTTCCTTTTGCCCTTCCAACCGCGCCGTGACTTGATGTACGTGCAGTCAACGCCATCTGCCCGACATCTTGAACAACGTACACCGCCATCGCATTTCAGATGCCTGCTTCGGCATGGGACACACGCGACGGCAACCGATGCTCGTTGACTGGCATCAGTAGCGGTTTTGCTTTTCGATCCATTTGGCTGGCCGTCTTCCACAGATGAGTTTTTTCGACTGTTATCTGATTGCGGAGTCTGGACAGCAGGGGTGATACTCTGCGATACGCTGTCACGCGCGGAAGAATAACGTCCTGGTGAAGGCTGTAAAGTCCGTGGGGACAAAGAGCCGTTCGACAGCTCGTGGGTCCAGTAAGCGGGATCTACGCCAGCCGAGCCAGCAGGAACAACCGGCATTTGAGCCATCGACATGGCGTGAGGCGACATCCGGAAGCAACTCGCAAACACGATCGGCCTGAAACTGGGGTATATCAACTCGGTTGGGCTCAGCGACAAGTGGAATTAGTGTCAGTGAGGACGTTGAGGTCTGAGGCGCGAACAACGGCCGCTATTCCACCATGATCACGTGTATAGACCCGCTGTGAATCTAGCGCCAAATCGAGACGATCGCTAGCCCCGATCAGCTTCGCGGTACGCGACGCGCCAACATTTGACAGGCTGCAAACATCTCTCCTTGCCTTCGGCGTGGACCAAACCTCCTCTGTTGCATCTCGTGCTACTGAGGATCCACTTTTCTGCGATCTGGGAACCACAGGAGAATCTCGGTCTGACGACAATTGGAGCGCGGGGTACGCGATTCGTTGCTTTTTTCCCCTTGTGCTGTGTCTCGTGCGTTACTGTTGTGATGCTGCGGCATTGCAAAGCATCTCGATTGCGCTCGTGTGCCGGTTCGCCAATGTCAAGCCACCGCTAGTTCGTTGACGCTTTGTTTCAAATTCATTGAGAATCCGTCTTGACAGCCGCGGTCTACCAGCCTTCTCCCCCAAAGCCGCGGACGATGCTCTGTCATCTCGTCGTTGAAATGGTCGAAACAAGCAGCTGGACAACTTGCCGCTCCTTAATATTGCAGCGGCAGAAGAAGCAATTTCGCTCCAAGGCCTCAAGGAATTTGCAATATATAGGTTCACCGCTTTTCTTGGACTGTACCCCTTTTGCAATGACCTATTGCTTATCACGCACCTGCACCCTTCTGTCGGTCCCAGCAAACGACCGTTGGCCCCCTAGCCGCTATCCACAAACTATATGGTTGCACAGCATCACTTCAACGGTGTGTCAACCAGCTACAAACCCGCATGGCAGCTTGGGCTTTCAATCCAAGAAGAGTGCTCATCTCACTGAGATGTTGCCATCTTTGAATGCTTTGGTGTTGATTTGCAGTGAACTCTCACCTGGTGAGATTTATAACCGGCTTTTTCATGGCTTTGCCTCAGCTGGAGGTTCTCTGAGCCTCCAGATCTCCACACGAACAACTTCGGAGGGCGCGGGCAATGACGACTTCTCGACAGAACTGACAGAACTGAGCCACACATCATGATTCGATAGGCGATGCGCAGACGCGTCCATTTTGCGTCTGCTCAGATGCCCATGATGCTGCGCTTCTCGAGAAAGAAGCGGGCTGAAGTCTTCGTCTGCAGCTTTTGCTTTGAGAGCCAACGAACTTGAGTGAGACAGACGCGGGTGCATGCCAAGCGTACGCGACACTAGCGTGTGAGCTGGAGAAGGATCAGTAGAGGCTGAGCCGCAACCCGAAATAGCGTCTGCAGCAACGCAGCCTCCAAACTCTCCATGCGTTTCAGCAAGCCATGTAAATATGCTCACACTCCGGCGCATACTGTGATGATTTGGCGAATTCGAGCAGCTCGGGCGATTATGGCAGCTCTTAGCTCAGACCAAACATCGCAACTCACCATACCATCTCACCGACTCCAACAGCAAATGCGGGGCCGTAAGTATTGATGACCAGGTACCTAAATTCTTTCGTTGGCCTCAATGTCAGATCCCAGACAGTAAGATGTGGTTCGAGGTTTCGAAGTTAAGCTTCTGACACCGTGCCGCGATCCTCTCTGACTACACTGGAAGTCGCGCCTTCCAAGGTTGTGCAACAGCCATTCACAAAGCTCTTGCGACGGAATTACCTGCTACACAGCATCCAAGACCTTGCGGTCAGAATCTGCATACTGTCAGCTTCTGCGCAGCGACAGGTAAGCGTTCCTCGCTGCTCCCACGAGCATTTAGCGAGGGCGTTGCGGCTGAGCCTCAGCCGTCTACCACTGTAACAGGTAAGGCCCCAGTTGTGCCGTAGAGCACCAACAGAGACGTTATATCAGTTGGAGACATCTCCTGAGTGTCGATCATCAGGTTTCCCGCATCATCTCCACAGTTGTCATTTCCTAATAGCACACGTCTTTGTTCTCTTTCCTCAGCTTCTCTCACTCTTCGTCATGACATCTATTCAAACACCACAGTCGGTTATAATGATCGACAACAAGGCCAATGAAGCAACGGTCCAAGTTGTAACTACTGAGATCCCCGATGTCGCTGTCACAGAGCACGACGCCCCTACCCAGCATGAGGCGACCGCCACCAGGGTTCTCAGGATCATCGAACAATATGGCCTGAACTACGAGCGCACAGGAGCATGGGATGGGTTCGAAACATTCCTACCTGTCGTACTGGGCCAAGTCACACGTGGTGAATCTATCAAGATGCTTCTTCCTGGGTTTCCTTTCAAGTCGCCGAACTCGAGAGACAAGGTCCTGAGCAATCTTCCCGACCTTGGAGAAGAGCTGGCCTTGAAACACCTCAACGGACTGTGTGAAAATATCAAGGCAGTGTATGAGCATGGTGCTGAGGTACACATAACATCTGACGGACTGGTCTACAACGGTACGCTTTCTTGTGCATGCATTCAGCGCATAGACTGACCGGTGATCTAGATCTCCTTGGTGTACCTACAGAAGATGTGTGGAATTTTGGAGAGGCTGTTCGCCAGATCACAGTTGAAAACGATCTGCATCACCTCAGCTTCCTGCGTTTGTGGGATCTGCTCGGCACTCCAGGGACATGGTCGAAAGAGCATTACCTTACAAACGCATCGAAAATCCGGCAGGAACTGTTGACACGTTTCGGTGATCCTCAATTCGAAGCTGATATGGCCAACAAGTCTACCAGTGACATGCAGATGACGCACACCAAGTATTTGGAGTTTCTAAAGTCGGACCTCTTGCTCAATGAAAATTGGTTGGCGCAGTCTTCAGAAGAGCAGGCAGTCACCATCTCAGAGACGGCAAAGGCGATGATGGCCCGTTGGAAGGCTTTCTCAGCTGCTCTTGCGGCTCACCCTACCGAGTACGTTCGTCTTTCGATCCACGACTCTGGAGGTAAGGACAAACTCTCGATGGCTCTCATTCCCCAGAAACAGCGAGGGGCACTTGGCGCCACTCCCTGGCACTCTGTTGTTGTCACCGAGCTAGACGGAAGCTATCGTTCTGTTCAGAGGCACACTGTCGACCTGGAAAAGTACGAAGTGGTTCACAAGAACGACCGGCCGTATTTCTTTCGCGCGAAGTCGAAGCTCTTTGACTGGAGTACTGATGGTTGCGATGCCACCTTCGAGCACCTATACCCTACAGGTCTCATCATCCGTCCCGCAGCTGGGTCACCATCGATGACCACTATTCCCATGAAGAAGGTCCGTACCTTAACAAACACCTTCTCACCCATCGTTCTGCGAGGCTTCTCCAACACTACTGAGAAAGAGACGTTCATCAACAGTGCCAACGATCTTGGTGAGGTACTCGTCTGGCCGCAGTACGGGGTGATGGCTGTTGTCAAGGATGCAGGCAAGGACGACAAGAACGCCAACAACGTCACATCAAACGAAGCCATGCCCATGCACTTCGACGGCATCTTCAAGTACAAGGATATCACCGATCCCGTGACTGGCGAGGTCACTAAGGTGCTGAATCCGCCAGGATACCAATACTTCACATGCATTGCAACTGCGCCCAAGGGCAGCGGCTATACCCTCTTCACCGCTTCTCGCCTCTTCTTCCGCTACCTCTCTCCGCCATGGTCGGTTGAGCGCCTCGAGGCTGTGACTTGGGGCACGCACAACACCGGCTTCTGGAAGCAGGACCAAGAGAAGCTCAAGTTGGTGGTCAGGCACCCTGCAACCGGTGAGCCTTGCCTTCGCTGGCATGAGCCTTGGAACAAGACCAAGTACTCTACATGCGATGTCTTCCTTGAGAATGAAGATCAGGCATTGATTGATGTCATCAACGCTGGTGTCTACGATTGGCGATCTTGCCTGAGGTTCAGCTGGGAGCAGGGTGATCTGCTGTGCAGTGATAACACTGCGATGTTGCACACTAGGAGTGCATATGAGTCTGACTGCGATCGAGAGATGTGGAGAATCCACTTTGATTGAGTTGGTTGTTCTGCGAGTACGTGACTTTGTGTCTGGGCGTTTTGTTACCCAATTGAGCGTCGTATTGAAACGTTTCCAAATTGCCGCTTGCACCATGATCTCTAGATCTAGCTGCGGATAGCGTAGCTTACGGTACAATCTAATTATACAGGTGTGAGACGTATAGCTCTCGTACTAGTTTTCACTCTGCGGCACGCTCGTGCAATGGGAAAAAGCATGTTTGAACTGCATCAAAGGACGTTACTTCGATCGACTAGCTATCCCGGTTGCGCAGCAGCTCGCCGGATTTACGCGCCCTCCTGCATCGACAAACTGACTCGCGGTGTCTGAAGAGCTACAGCCGTTGAGTCTACTGTCAACAGTGTCAAGTGTGCGCTTGGCAACGTTTGCATGCGGCGTCCAGCAAGTCGTCTGATGCTTTCGGGCAGAACGTGTCTCGAGAATCGCCATGAATATTATCCAAGGACTGGGCCATGCTAAACAGCCTAGAACTACTACTGGACAAGTCGACTCGTAAGCTTAGATAGTCTCCCTACAATTTGGTAAATAGCCTTCAGGGAGTGCACCCTTTGTTCGTGGACCAGACATTGTACGCAGGCGGAAAATAATACCGCGCCCAATGGTCGCAGGACCAGGCGTGGCACAGCTGGGCGACGTCGAGATTGCGACCGTGAGGACAGTGCGACAGATTTCAGTAAGAATGATACGGCCTTAAATCTGGCGAAAGTCAGGTTTGACGCGGTGGTGATGTGTCCAGGCTCCGCTCCAAACCGGCAAACGTGCTGGTGCTTTGATCAGAAGTTCAGTCGATCGAGCTAAAGCATGGGCGCCCGGGCACCCGCAGAGCAAGACCGAAGAAAGCCCGCGTGTTTCGCTCCGAGTTGGGCGATGATAGAGGATGCGTCCCACTTGCGGCGTGGCGGCTTCGAAGATGTCGGTGTCGCATCGTTCTCGACAGACACTCCTCCCGTGTTGTGGTTGCCGTACCATCTCATGGATGGCATCGTACAGCGCAGCCGGCAACATACTCCGCCGCCCGAGAGCGGAGATGTTTCGACCTTGTTGATTATGGGTTCGCATCCGCCTGAGCATGATTGGACTGAAGACCTCCCCAAAACCGAACATGTACGCTTTTTCCGGGAGACAGATTGGGGGAGAAGCAGATTGGGACCCTTGAATACATGGTCGCCTACTTTGCGACTCTTCACAGGCTTTGTGTTGGCCGATTCGCGCGCAGCTTGCTTATGGTGGTATGTAAATGGTATTCTCTCAACCCTTTAACTCCAAAGCAGACTTACTGACTTGACTAGGGGCCCGGGTCTAGTCGCCATATACAACGAACACTATGCGCCGCTCGCATGCAAAGCACATCCCAAGCTCATGGGTTCGACGTTCGAACAAGGCTATCCTGAGCTCTGGACCGGGATACGGCCAATTTTCGAACAATGCAGGACAACAGCAGCGGGCGTGAACTATTCGTCTGAGGTCTCACTGCTGGTAGAACGCAAAGGCTGGCGAGAGGAGACGTTCTTCAACGGCAACTTCGTGCCAGTCGGCCCAGCGTATGCGCCGGAGGGATTTTACAACTCGATGTTCGAAGTCACGCAACAGAAGCTCGACGACCGCCGCACTATGCTCTTAAACGCTCTTACTGCGGTGCCAAACATGACTGTCGACGCCGTTTCGCGTCACGTTCTGGCGACGCTCAAGACAAGTGCATACGACGTGCCTATGGCATTGCTGTATAGGGTACGTGACGGATCCAAGACAAGCAATTTGCATCTAGAAGGACAGATTGGGATACCTGCAGGTCACAGTCTGCTTGCAGATAATATATCACTCGACAGTGAAGAGGGCCTGGCTCCCGATCTCATACGGGCTGGCACCGAGACACTGACAATTGACTGTGACAAAAGATTTGACGGAGTCGAATGGCAAGGCTGGGGCGACCGGCCCAGATACAATGTCATTCTGCCACTGACAAGTGGCGCGCGACTATTCGGATATTTAGTCTTGGGCGCAAACCCATGCAGGCCGCTCGATTTGCATGGCGAGCAGTTCCATCGAGACCTTCAACGCATGATAGCGAGCTTGATATCATCTGCTTTTGACTCGGAAGCCCTCCAGAAACGCCAGGAACAGCTCGAAGCAGATTTGGCCTTCAGTGATCTGAAGCTGCGACACCTGATCAACCATGCGTCAGTGGGCATGTGCCACGTATCGCTGGATGGAAATATGTTATGGGCAAACGACCATTATTACTATGAGCTGGGCAATGATGCTGCCCAACATGCAACGCCTTGGGCTTTTCTGGACCCCTACCATGACACCGATCGACACAAGGTGGAGAAGCTATGGGAGAATCTTTTGGCTGGCCACGAACATGTAACAGCCGAACTACGCCTTAAACGTCTGTACAAACCGCCTGTCGGCGAGCCTGAGCCTGCACATATCCATATCATGGCCTTTCCCTACTGTGAGAATGGCGAGATCAAGTCTGTTATGGCTTGCACTACCGATATCTCCAGGCTCAAATGGGCTCAAAGCTTCCAGGCACGATTGGCTGCAGAGGCGCGGGAGGCCAAGCGGCAACAAGAGGCGTTCATTGACGTGGTGTCCCACGAGATGCGCAACCCCTTGAGCGCAATCGTTCATTGCGCTGATGCCATCACGTCCGCTGTCGAAGAATGTCAGGCACAGCTTTCGGCTATCCCAGTACCGTGTCTTGAGGCACTCAACGATAACGCCGCCTCAGCAAACATCATCTTGCAATGCGCCAACCACCAGAAGCGCATCATCGACGACGTCCTCACCCTCAGCAAACTCGACTCCATGTTGCTCTCGATCACGCCGACTCCTGTCAAACCTGCCAAATTGGCGAATTCAATTGTTAACATCTTCGAGGCCGAATTGAAGAGCAGCAAAATTGACTACAGCATCTTCGATGACCAATCTCTGGCAAGACTCAATGTCGATCATCTCTTACTGGATCCATCTCGCGTTACGCAAGTCTTCATCAACCTCCTCACCAATGCAATCAAATTTGTCAAGCCTTCCAGCAGGCCCCGCGTTGACGTCCAGTTTGGCGCCTGTCTTCATAGCCCTCGCTCGCTCTTCCCTCCGGACATGTTCTGGGCAACGACCAGCAATCTCGACAACAGTGTCACAAGCAGTCCGGAATGGGGCAACGGCGAAGAGGTCTATCTCGCTTTCAGTGTAAAGGATTCCGGCATTGGGCTAAAGGACAAGGAAATCCATAGCATCTTCGAGCGGTTCAAGCAGGCCAACGTGAAAACACACGTCAAGTACGGCGGCAGCGGCCTCGGACTGTTCATCTCGAAGGAATTGGCCGAGAAACAAGGCGGGGAGATTGGCGTCTCGTCTGTGCTTGGGCAAGGCTCGACGTTCGGTTTCTACGTGAAGACCAGAAGGGCAGAACGGCGACCGCAGACTATGAGTGAGTTGTGCAGCAAGTTTGGGGCGATGAGCGGGACGCAACAGGCACTGCAAGTGCTGCTTGTGGAAGACAACCTCATCAACCAGAAAGTTCTCGGCAAGCAGCTTAGAAAAGCAGGCTGTGTAGTCAGCGTCGCAAACCACGGTCTGGAAGCCCTTCACGTTCTGGAGAAAGACGCGTTCGACGTGGTGCTTATGGACCTGGAAATGCCCGTTCTCGACGGCCTGGCCGCCATGCGCAGAATCCGAGAGAAAGAGAATACAGAAGAGGGCTTGCTCGGAGAAGCTATGAAGGCGGGCGCAAGAGGAGGGGGTCGGTTGCCGATCATCGCAGTCACTGCAAACGTGAGAAAGGAGCAGATTGACGCTGCGATGAATGCAGGGGCAGACAGGGTCATGCAGAAGCCGTTCAAGGCTGCTGATTTAGTCTACATGATGAAGAGCCTCCTCCCGCAGGTAACGACGCCTGAGATCGATCCACCGACACCTGGGCTGACCGAGAAGGGCGATGGCCTCATACCTTGAAGAGTGACTTGATAACATCATCAACCAAATTGGGTGACGCTATTATGTTGCTGCAAGATGTCAGTCACAAAAGCTCACCCCTTCCTGCCGACTCCGAGCAGGCTAGGAATTGTTCGAGCGAGACATGAACACTGCTCCCTCCAAGACGGCCTACACAAAACGCGAGCTGCTCTTCGCACTCAAATACAGGCCGCGAGCGAAACAAGGTATCAAGAAAAAACCTCATTTTCCCGTCGCGAGTGACACAACGCCTACACATCCACACTATCCAGCGTCCCGTCTTATCATCCACGACCAATCCACACCCCATCTCACTCCCCCCTCAACCGCCCCCGTCACCACAAACACCGCGCACGACCCTCCCCGTCGCGCAAATTGTGCACCGCATCGCGTACCACCTCGCTGTGGTACAACCACACTCTTTCCATAAAGCCCAGCCCAGCCGGCCCCTCGGCGTTACAATCAAACACCCACCGCCGTCGATGACCGCCATCACCGTCGATACATCTAGTGCATGCGTTCCGCACATTGCTTCCCAACACTTTGTGCGCGAACGCGCCGTCGTTGAGAGTCGTAAGCCTCACAATCCCAACACCGAGACAACGCTGATTCGAAACAAAGCAGCCACGCCCTCCCTCTCCCCGGTCCAACACCACCCCCGCACACCGCACTCCAACGCCGCCATCGTAGGCGGTGCGCTCGGTGCGATTCTCGGCTTCGCGATCGTCGTGCGCGTCGTGCTGGTGCTGAGACGGCAGCAGCAGCAACACCGGATGCGCATTCGCTCCGCTGAGGAGGGGGAGGGTGCGGGTGTTGCGGACGCGGGGGTGCGGGAGAGTCCGCAGCGCGACGGCCCGCTTGAGGGGCCGGGGAAGGAGGTGGGGGGGTTTGAACTGCAGTGGACGAGTATTGCGTCTCCGCGGGCGGGGGGCGGGTTGAATTGATGGGTGGGTGGGAGTTTGGGGGTTTTTGGCAAGGTTGAGGTTAATGTCCTTGTCAATGTCAAGGTGAGGTGAGGTGAGGTGAGAGAAGGGGAGTGTTGCAATGGGTGCTATGTTACAATCAAGCCCGCTAGTTCTGTCTCACCTGGCGGAATCGAGCCGCATGGGTAGGTGATTAACATATGTGGACTACTAATCCTATATTATACCAGACCAGGTAGCGAAGAGCCACCTACAATATTAATATACTTGTACTTGAGCTTCACTCTACAAGACCGTCCACTCTACCCTAGAACCACACACCCTATCCTCCCCATACCCACCCAACCCACCACACTACACCACACCACACCACACCACACCCCGGTCCAAACCCCACCCTTCCTCCAACCAAAATAACCCTAATCCCTGTACTCCACACAGGACTTCTGGATAGATGGATATCTGCGAGTGCGAGACTAGTTGACCAACACGCTCGTCACAGAAAAGGCATCAGGACACGAGTAAAGTATTCACATATGCTACACGCAGACTACGCTACCACTCATCCACATCGCCCTTCGCAGGCATCTTGGCGCGCACAATCTTATCGCAGTTGAGCAGACAGAGCGGGTCAAACGCCTTCTTCAGCTGGCGCATGGCGTCGACGGTCTCGGTGCCGAGTTCGTGGGGGAGGTAGTCGCGTTTGACGAGGCCGACGCCGTGTTCGCCTGTCGCCGTGCCTGGATTTCATCAGTATGAGAAAAAAAAAAAAAAAAAAAAAAAAAAGAGGGAGGAGAATAAAAAGGACGTACCCTCGAGCTCAATAGCGCGCTTGACCATGTCGTGGACGAGCTTCTTGGTCTTTGCGTACTCGGTCTTGCGGTTGTACAGGATGATGCTGTGGAAGTTGCCGTCGCCGGCGTGGCCTACAATGGAGCCCAGCAGGCCGCTCTCGCTGATTTGCTGCTTGGTGTCCTCGATGATCTGCGGGAGGCGCGAGATGGGGACTGCGACGTCGGTGGTCCAGACGCCAATATCGTCGTCGCCCTCGGCCTTTGCCATGACGCTCCACAGGGCCTCTTTGCGGGCCTGCCACAGGTCTTCCTTTTCCTGCTCGCTCTTGGCAAACTCAAAAGAGACGGAGCCGGATTTCTTGGCCATGGACTGCACCTGCGAGACTTGCTCCTTGACGCTGGTGGGGGTGCCGGCGAACTTGAAGAAGAGGGTGGGTGCGTTTTTCCAGGTTTTGGTCGTCTGGCCGGCGTCGTTGATGCAGGCCATTTGCACGTCGTCGAGGATCTCGATGGCGGCGATGGGCACGCCGGCGCCGACGACGCTGAAGACGCAGTCGGCGGCGGCGCGGATGGAGGGGAAGGCGCAGACGGCGACGCTGGTGTGCTGGGGCTTGACGGTGACTTTGAGCGTGGCTTCGGTCACGAGACCCAGGGTGCCCTCGCTGCCGATGAACATGCGCGTCAGGTCGTAGCCGGCGGAGGACTTGCGGGGCCGCTGGCGCGTCTTGATGACGGTGCCGTCGGCGAGGACGACGGTCAGCGAGATGACCCAGTCCTTCATGGTGCCGTAGCGGTAGGCGTTGGTGCCGCTGCAGCCGGTGCCGACCATGCCGCCGATCATGGCGCCGGGGCCGGGGTCGGGGGGGAAGAAGAGGTTCGACTTGGCGAGCTCCTCGTTGAGGCGCTCCCAGCCGACGGCGGGCTGGACGACGACGTCGAGGTCGTGCTTGTGCAGGCGCAGGATCTTGTCCATGCGGGAGAAGTCGATGCAGATGCCGCCCTTTGTGGCGGCGAAGTGGCCCTCGAGGCTGGTGCCGCCGCTGTAGGGGGTGACGGGGATCTTGCGGTCGTGGCAGATCTTCATGATGGCGCTGACGTCTTCGGTGGTGGCGGGCTTGACGATGCAAAAGGGCACGTCGCCGGGCTGGGCGGGGTGCGAGGACCACGAGGAGCCGCTGTGGGACTCGAGGTCGGAGCGCTCGAGCGAGATGTTCTCCTTGCCGACGATGTCGCGGAAGTCGGCCCAGGCGGCCTCCATGTTGGCCTCGGAGATGTTGTGCTTGACGGGCGGGAGCGTGTGCAGCGGGGCGGTCGAGGAGTTGTCCGTCTTGGGGGGCTTGAAGGTGCCGAAGTAGTAGCCCAGGGAGGCGGCGACGGCGATGACTGCGGGGTCAGCGGTGGTGAGGGCAGCCGGTGTCGATAGAGTACATACTCGTCATCTGCCCCCAGAAGCGGCCGCGCCTCGTCGTCTGCTGCAGCCTTCCAATGCGCTGCTGCTCAGCCGTCTCCTTCTGCACGCGGTCGTAGATGGTCTCCTGCAGCTGCAGGTAGAACGGCCGCTCGCCGTCCGCCACGGGCTTCTGCTCGTTTTTGCTCGCCCATCTCTTCTGCGTGATGCGGCCCACTCCCGCTTGAGCGCCGCAGCGTTCGCTTGTCCAGGGCCCGACACTGGGGCTGCACCGCGCGAGCAGGGCGCCGCGGGGGGAGAGCGTCGACGCGCTCGGTAGGCCTCGTAGCGACATGGCGGCTAGGAGGGGGCGCAGGACATGGCGTTGGAGTGTGAGGGGAAGCTCCGAGTTTTGGAGAGTCGGCGGGAGCTCAAGCCTCGATGTCGCACTTGCTAGCGCGACTGTCGTTTCCTTAACCCCGGCCCACTCTGCCGGAGCTGTGCCGATGCCGAAGTGCTGCTACTCCGCAAGTCGGCTGCATCTGCCATCTGCCATCTGCCATCTGCCATCCGACTTCAAGTCATCTTGGCGCTGGGTTGTTTGCAATGCAAGTCACATCACCTCCGTAATCACCACCACATTTGTAATAAAAATATGCATTCCCAACCACAACCACCCCACGCCATGTTGAAATAACAATGCCAGCTCCTCAGACTCAAGAGGCTGACCCAGGTCCCAAGCGCCAGTAAACGAATGCTAGGTATATATGCTATCATGCTCGCAAAGACGCAGCACCGTCAAAAACAAACGTATCGATAAACAACCGTGAATCGTAGTCCCGTCCGTAACGCCATAATCAAAAGAGTGGCGAGCAAACCTTTGTGACATTCCCCACGACACACTGTCAATGTGTGTTGAATGTGTGTTGAATGTGTGTTGAATGTGTGTTGAATGTGTGTTGAATGTGTGCTGAATGTGTCACAAAGACACCTTCCTCGACATGCGCAGCAGCCTCGTCTTAAACCACGTCACAAAACTCAACCACCGCCCTTTGGCCGCACGCTTCGTCGTAACCTCGGGCGTCACGCCCGCCTTCTCCAGATCAACAGTACTCACATGCTTCGGGAGGGAATTCACGTGCGCCGCGCGGTGATCCGAGTACTGTCTCCCGCCGACACTCGGCCGGGGCATTTTCTCACCCTGCATCTGCATCTGCGCGTCCGAGACGCTGCGGCTGCGGCTGTGCTTGTGCTCGCGGTCCGTTGCCTCGGACTTGCGGCGCTGATGCTCTTCCCGCTTGGCTTGGCGGCGGTGGTCGCGCTCGGCTTGCTTGCTGAGCTCTTTCTCGTAGCGGCGCGATTTGGCCTGCTCTTCTTCTTCGAATTTTTGGCGCGCGGCGCGGATCGAGGCTGCGCGGGACGCGGCGTCGATGGGGGATTCGCGGCCGCCGCGGATGAAGCGCAGCGGCTGGTCGAACGAGGTGCGGGAGCTGGGCGAGGTGGTCGTATCGATGGACTTGAGCGTGTCGCCGCGGGACCGGGCCTGGGCGACGGGCGAGGTCAGGGATATGGTGGATTGGGAGTAGTTGTTGGCGAGGCGTGTGGTTGAGTTGTTGGTGTGGATGCGCAGGGATACGCCGGGCATGGAGGAGAGCGAACCCGAGCGGCGCCCGGGCTCGTACGCGCTCTGTCGCAGGCGGAGCTCCTCGTCAGACAGCATGTCGTCGCCCTCGTGCTCCGTGCCTAGTATCGACGACGGCAACGACTGCGGGGTCTGGCGGATGGCGGGCATGGGCGTCGGCCGGGGCGGACCGCCCGACGAGGTCGAGAACTGCGAGTTGTTGGACGTGGAGCGCGCGTGTGTGTGTCGGTGGCGGCCGTTGACGGGGCTAAAGGTGACGTCTGAGATGGAGCGCGAGTAGGCGCCATTGTACTCGTGGGCGATGTCGAGGCTGGCCAGGCTCTCGTTCTCGGCCGCCGGGCGCGAGAGGTCCAGCGAGCCGCCTTTGGTGCTCTTGGACGACAGCTTGCGCACGTACGGCTTGATCTTGAGCGCGTGCGCGGGCGTGTTCGCCGTGTTCGCCGACAGCTGGCGCGGCATCTCGGTCCACTCCTCGATGGTCGTCTTGGGCGTCTCCAAGCGACTGAAGGTGAATGCGCCGCCGTCCGCAACCGGGCTCAGCGGGCTCGCCAGCGACGACGACGCCGAGTGGCCGCGCTTGTGCAGCCGCGCATGCCCCGTGTGCGCAGCGCGGGAGGAGACCATGGTGGTGCTGCTGGACGCTCGCCGTGCTACCAGAGCATGTCACTGGCAAACAGAGGGGGCGGACAAGGTAGCACAAGCATCTAGCACCGCGCAACGCCCATATCAACGCGGACGGACGCCGCGGATGAGATCGGATCGGTGACGAAACGACGGCCTGCACTGATCAAGGCTTTCAAGCGGGCACGGCGGGTTGCCAGGCAGTCGGCTTCTGCTTGGAGGATCCGGGGTCGCGCGGCAGTGGTAGGCTGGTAGCGTTCCAACCAAGAACAGAATGCAGGCACGGCACGTTGCGCTGCTGGATGCTGGAGAGCCGGAGAGATCGGCAGAGGCGATCGATCTCGTCGTAATTAATCTAATGGAAAACCTCACGTTCAACAGGCCAGCGCCAACGCAGACGCACACTCGAGGCGGTGCTGCTTATATGAGCACGAGCACGAGCATGACATGAGAGCACAACACAGTCGGCATGCAGTGAGTGGGGAGAGGCTAAGCACGGAGCCAGCGCGAGCCAGCGCGAGCCAGCGCGAGCCAGTGGGCCTCGCCGTCCTCTCCTCCATCGATTCGACACGATAAGCCCCCGAACCCCCACCCATCAAATCACAACCTCCGCAGCGCCGGGACCACAAAAGCCCGTATCCACCAAACTCCCACACGCACAGCTCTGTCCAAGCACCCCGCCAGTCTCCTTCTCTGCGCGCACCCTCCCATTCGCTGCCGTCGGAGGGGTCGCAGCAGAGAAACGCCTCCAACGCGCAAGCAGTGGCACAGCCGTCGTCTTGCGTTGCGTCGCGCTCATCGGCGCCGTGGCCTCCAGCCGAATCATTCTGCGAACCGCAAGAGATCCTGCGCCCCAGTTGCCTAGCCTCCGCGCTCACCGACTGCTGAAAAATGAGAAAACTGCCGCGGCGCTGCGCAGCCTGAGCGCAGTGCTCGCGAGGCTGCTAGAATGTAGAATGATCCAAGGAGCCCCATGAGGTTGCCATGTCGACTGATCGAGTGTCTGTTTCATACCCAGGTACGGCGGTGGTACCTCGCAGCTGACAGTCGCGCTCACGTGCACGTTCGACATTCCCCGCGCCCCAGCCAAGGTACCACTCCGCCCGCGACATTTTCGCTTCCAAATCACTTCCATTTGCCGCATCGTGACGAGTTCCCAGAGAGTATTGACGCAAGGTTTACACCACAGTGACCACACCACGGCCACACCGTTCACCACACGCGGGTCAGGCAATTCAATCAGGGCATCCTTGAGCACCGGCTGTATCCGACGTGTTTCGGCCTGTCTGTCAGCACGTCATATGGGGACACCACCTAGACAAAAAAGTCGGACACTTTTGATGAGGTCAGCGGCCAAAGGTGTCCGATATTCTTTGTCCAGGTGGTGGGGAGGTGGTGCTGCGTTCTTCGGATGCTGAGTACGGCTGACTACTCGTCTTACTCAGCGAGGGTTGGTACTAGATATATTTTATGTGCTGAGCGCGCTGAGGATCGGGGTGGGGGTGTGAAATGGGTTGAGGATATAGTTGAGGTAAACTTGAGACCTTTTAGAAGGGTGATGATCGAGCATTGAAGGGTAGAGACCTGTCTCTTGAGAGATGATTGTCTTTACCGCTGCCCTGATAAAATCGATAGACAGAGCACCGAGCTGAGCACTCTTGAGCAGATCTGGCTTGCAGAGACACAAACACTGAGACTAGACTGAATATGCCTGTACGGACACACCCATTGATCTCCTCTCTGCTGTTTCTTTCAAGCCACCACGGTTGAAGATCACCTGGATTTTCTTCATGGTCAAAGTGACTGTGCCATGCTCCTAGGCAGCGCAGCACACACGTCGAAAACAGCGCAGTACTATACCTTGAAAACTGCGTAGCTTCACCTCGAAAACAACGCAGCTTCACCTCGAAAACAGCGCAGCTTCACCTCGAAAACTGCGTAGCTTCACCTCGAAAACAGCGCAGCTTATACCTCGAAAACGTCAATGGATGGACCGGGACTTGGACAAAGTCAACAAACACTTCAAGAATAAAGCACACGACCGCCAACCCAGCCGACCTGGTGAATGCAGATGAGTCGGCGAGTGTGAGGCTAGCGTGACGTCGCGCGCACGGTGCTCCTTCCTCGTAACACCGTCAGAACGTCAAAACATTTCCTGCCATCCCAGACCCATCACCAACCCGCGCGCCGCACGTCAACCCACTCCCGGCGCAACCATGTCTGGAAAACGCGCAAACCTCTTTGGCCAGGGCCGCCCGGAGGACCCCTACAACGAGCGCGACGTGCCCGACGACGCTCCTCAGCGGGCGACTGCTGCTCAATTGGCCGCGCGCAAGTAGGTGCCCTTCCTCCTCACTGTGGCCCAGGTCGCCGCCGCGCATTCATCGCGCCCTTCGCTTTCGCTTTCACTTTCACCTTCACCTTCACGCGCTGACAGTTGCCCTGCAGAATCAAGACGGCAAAGCCCCGCCGCGCAGCTGGCGCCAGCTCCGTAAGTCCTTCACGTCCACTCGTCCCCGACCGCGAGCGCATCCACCATCGCCACTACCGCTGCCATGGCCGACAAATACAGCCCCGCGCACCGCCAGGCCGTGCGAACGCGCCACATGCTCCATCAACACGCTCTTACTAACGCGACGAATCAGGGCCTGTCACAGAGCGTCAACTTTGGAAGTCAGCAGCCAGCGCCTGGAGGCTTCAACTTTGGGGCTACAGCGCCCATTGGGGGAGGAGCTGAGAATGGCGCGAACGGATCTGGGGGCATGTTTGGAGGCTTCGGCAACACCACCACGAGCAGCTTCCCGCCTTCCGCGCCAGCTTCCGACTCGAACAGCATGTTCAGCAACAACTCGTTCACATTCGGCGCCGACAACCAGAGCAGCAACCAGCAGGCAAGCAACGGCTTCAATTTCTCCGCAGGGACACCCACACACAACCCGTTTGGTGCACCCAACGGCGGTGCGCCCGCTACAAACGGCGCATCCACAGCATTTGGCGGCTCAGGCTCGATATTCGGCAGCCAGCCTGCGAGCAATCCATTTGGTGCGCTTCAGAGCAACACGAGCAGCGCGCCAGGGTCGACTAGCATGTTTGGAACAAGCAACGGCACGTCTACAACACCCTTCAGCTTCGGTGGCGCGGGCTCGTCAGCAGCGCCTGAGCCGAGCACGCCAGCCCCAGCCTCGCCGTTCAACTTTGGGAGCAACGCAGCCGCCTCCTCAGCACCCTCCTTCCAGTTCGGCGCGACACCAGCTCCCGCAACGCCTGGCGCCGGGTTCCAATTCGGAGCCAATAGCTCCACTGCTGCCCCTGCGGCAACACCAGCGCCTGCTCCCACAGGCATGTTCGGCTTCGGGACACAAAACGGCAGCGCAACACCCGCTCCTGCGCCCGCGTTTGGTGGATTTGGCGCGACATCGGAGGCCAAAAAGGATGAGAGCACACCCGCCCCTGCCACAACGGGTCTCTTCAGCTTTGGTGCTTCAGCCACGCCAAAGCCCGCGGAGCCTGCAACTCCTGCGCCAGCGACAAACATGTTTGGAGGCGCACCCACACCCGCACCCGCCAACAACCTCTTCTCCGCCCTGCAGAAGCCCGCAGAATCTAGCACACCCAAGTTTAGCTTCGGACAGACACAAGAAGCACCAAAAGCGCAAGAGTCGGCACCAAAATTCAGCTTTGGCCAGACACAGGAGACACCAAAGCCAGCAGAACCCGCGGCCGATAGCGCACCGAAGTTCAGTTTCGGCCAGACGCCAAAGGAACCTGCAGCAGCAGAGCCTACATCCAGCGCGCCGACATTTAGCTTTGGACAAGCCAAGGAGGCGCCCAAGGAGGCGCCCAAGGAGCCAACGGCTGCCACACCAAGTCTCTTCAACAGCGCCGAGACACCGAAGAGCAATCCCTTTG